>OX411555.1:26528409-27128409 GCA_948146395.1 Fragum whitleyi | reverse complement strand
ACTTTGAAACACTAGATACAAAAGGACTCAAGAACGGTTGAATAGTTAAATAAAATATGAGAAACATTTTGTTCTAACAGTGTTAAAGTAATGGTTTATCATTTTCTAACCCTAGCGCTTTCGAAATTCAGTGTTTCTTCATCGGCGGATAAATTATCTTGCATCTAATGGCAGCAATGAACTCCCATTATTCCTATTAGAAAACAGAAGTAATTTGTGTTATCTCATTATTCCAGGTAAAAATATCAGATTAGTTAATAAGGATAAATGAGGTCAAAATAAGATTATAGAAAATAGTCCAGAAATCGATATACCTACAGAAGATCTTTTTGCAGATTTAAAGGTTGGCAGTAAAGCTTATTGAAAGATAGTAAGAATTTGGGGCACTGTTTGAAAATTGAATATTTTCAATTTTGAATACTCTGGCAATTACTTAACAAAATCTATTCAGTAAATTTTGACATTTGGCCCGTTACAAAACCTCTTACGAATACAAGTATATTCTATGAGTAAATAATTCAAAATATACATGTTTTATCTATTCTTAAAAAAATATATAGACCTACAATTTCAAGTGACTGATCAAAGATCAATTTTACATTGAAAATGATAGGAGATAACGGTTTCTCAAACCTCACTCTTTCTTGCGGAACTATACCTTTATTTGCCTAAGATATCTGCAGAGGAAAAAACAACAAAGTCACATGATTTTGTTTTTACCCATGAATGATTTATGAACTAATCAACGTAATCGATTTAAGGATATAAATCGAGCAGCCTCCTCATAGATGAATATTTCATTATCAAGCTTTCGTATATTGATTAGGCATAATTACGTACACGTACTATAGCGAACTTCCCTATCATTGAGTATATAGCCCTATCAAATACTTAGTAATTACTTACTGAGACAAATGACCATCCTAAGTTAAATGCTAAAATATGTGTTGATAATCTAGCTAAGAGATTTGACAAAGCCGAAAATGACTTTTATCAAGTGTGGAAATATGTGTTTTGAAAATGAGACGATAAAAGGTTTTGTTTTATCCATGGACTTTTTCGTGCTCCAGCATTTTCTTCTTTAAAGCAATGTTTGCTCATAACTCGTCTATACTCTTTTTGCGGACAAATTTATTTTAATCCCGAATAAGTAAAAATTATCTTTTTATTTTTCCTCTGACATGTAGGGAAAATCTTTATTCCCACACCCATGATTTAAATATTTTCTTTGGCGTACTTTCACCAGGATCTACTTGGCGTAGCACTTGGCCAGGAAAATATGACCAAATCTGTAGCAATAGATGTCTCAGTACAAAAAAAGTGTACTTCTATTATTGTAAATGTCACATATTCTGACATTTGTTACGTGAACTAATTCTGTGTCTGTCCGTAATTAGGTCTTGAGGATATAAAAGAGCTTTAATAATATGCTTATGTCGAGTTAATCACGGAACGCTTGTTCTCTAGAAAACACCAGTCACACAATTAATTATTGATTGTTCTTAACGTTCACGTGTTTTCAACTCGCGAGTAGAATACTTTTATCAGTTCCAAGTAAATTTTGGTAGGCCTGAATCAATAGCTTTCAAGAAATTTCAAACATGTTATGCAGTTATCAATATCTATACTCAGCAAAAAAAGAAACTTTACATACTTCTTAGTCTTTTTTCAATGACCCAAAGTGACTATACGCCAACTTTCTTGACATGTGCTAGTATGGCTTACGACATAGACTACACAGACGCATGTTTTTGCTCGATAGGAGCGAGTCCGGGCGAATGCGTCTGTCACTTCCGGTTTTTGTCACATACTCGTGTTGAGCTTACCAATGTTAACTTTGAGTGCATTCTGTTACTAAGTCACACTCATTTCGTAGTATTCACACAAAAAACAAACATGTTTGCACATTTTTATTGAAACGGGTATGCCACAGCAATCGAAAAATGGCAGAATTCAGACTACGGGTATACATAGAGCTTGCATGTCTGTTTATAAAGCAACTCTTAGGTTTGGCTTCTAGGGACAGGCAATTCACATTTTAACATCTTTGTGTAGAACTGCCAAGCTTAGTTTGGACAGTAGGTAGCGCATCTGATTTTCAATTATGGGGCCATGGGTTTGATGTCCGGCTCGACTATTTTTCATTACATTTTTGACAAAAGTCTTTGTGAGTAGTGTCATTTGTCTCCCACAGAATGGGTGACCGATACGCCTATGAGAGAAGGGCGACTGGTGGCTCAGATGAAATGTTCTAGTCGTGTCGTAAGAAACGACAAGAAACTAAGGATAGGTGCACCAGCCGTCGAATTTTAAATATTAAACTATTGAAAACGACGTTAAAACCAATATTATTTAATATTTTTTTCGCAACCTCTAAAGGTGTCGCTCGAGATAAGATATGCCCCATGTGACGTCATATTGAGGTGTTGATAAGATTGCATTTTTTCTCATTCAATTCATCAAAGGAAGGATAACTGCAAGACAATTATGGATGTTTAGCTCAAACATTGGTCACTTATTATATCGGAACGGCTTTAAGCACGAAAACGTCAAGGAATGATACTCAAAGCAACATCGATACGCTTTCTTTCATTTCTGTAATTTTTGAAATCGACCCCTTTGTCATTCGACCACCATAAAACCCTCGTTTAACGGGCATCCGTTGCTAAGCCTTCCATAAACCGACGTATATTGCTCTCAAGTTTCATTTAATGGTAGCATTTTCATTCTGTGTGGTTTTATAGCGACACTACAGCCCAAAGTAAGTCATGTAAAGTTTCTTTTTTGCTTAGCATAGATGAATATATAGAGAATAAAATGTAAGTGTCTAAAAAATATCAATCTTACCTTGTCGAGGTTTGAAGAAAAATTTATCATTTTCTAGTCAGTACGCTCATTCCGCGCAGTCTGACTGTGGTCGAGACTTTGCACACAAAAAAGAAGCTCCATTTTTGGCCGACGAGTCATTTTTTCTCTCTGTTACAGACAGTCGAGACTCAAACCACCATAGACGGTACAAGCGTCCTTGTTGCCGTCCCTCGGGGGCTTTTCCTGGAATCCCGAGACTCGGGTCTGATACCAAAGGAACCAAAGCATCCCCCACAATCCCCCTCAAGTGTAATGTTACAACACCTGCTACAGAACACCATATCTACAGAAAACCTCAACGTTAAATACTGTCGACCACCGGACGACAAAAATGGTGGATGGAAATCGTACGCTTTCATGTTTGGAATGGCAATCTTGGATCAGTGTATAAAAATGACGTAAACTTTATATAACGCCGAACCCAGTTTGACGTGACGTAAGTAATTTCTTATGAATGCAAGTAAAGTCTCCAACCTGTCTAAGAATTCGTCATATTCATAGGGGTCCGAAATTACCCCCCTACCACCATATAGACCAGTCATAATAAGTTGTCTTGTACATAGCTACCGATTCAAAATGACATCTTCTTTAAAGCTGGTCGATGGATTAGCGTGAAAAAAGGTAGAGTCGCATTTGATAACTCACCGCCTAATCAGTGAAATTATCAAATTCTTATACCGTACTCTGGTTCATTTTATGTTACGTATGTGACGTAACGTAAGCAGAGCATAAAATAGAGTTGACAACATGAACGTTACATCTATTGCAATTATGTGCAAAATGACGCGCTTTAAGAAAATTTGTCGTTATATGTTAACATTTTGTCGCATTTTTGCCAAAAGGAAATATAATAATCGGTTATCTTTCGTCTAAGAGCGAATTATATTTTATTTCGTGAACAACAAGCTATTCATTAGTGGCTCTGCCACTCATGAAAATATAGCTTTTGTTGTTCTCCCAAGCAAATATAAATCAATCTTACATTGAAACAAACGATTATCCTCTATATTATTCATAACTTTGACCTGACAGGACAGAGCCTAAATAACGGATTGTTCAAGGTTGTGAAACAGCTTTCCTTATATCTTCCCACTTTTAAAGAAGGTCGACATATACGTATAAATCCTGAAATTTTAAACCATAGGTGGGTAACCAAACCCTAGTTACTTCATGCTCATGAAAGCTGAAGTTGCGAGGGATTGGTAACCCATCGATAAAATAAGTTAATTTTCGATTAACACAATATTCATATCGGTTTAAGGATACAATTATTCACACACTAGCAATAATTGTCGACTAACATTGAAAAGAAACCCAATTTTTGAAAAGTTAACTCATAAAATTACGTCACGACTAAGCCACGCCCTGCCAGGTCAAAAATAACGCAGAATACCGGAGGATAAATTAAACAGTGTATGTTGTTCACCGTGGTCTGACTGTGTATGACTGTCTTGGCTGATCAATGTCAGGGCTTCATATTCAAATTAGTCAGAATGTTGTACGCGGGCTCAGTCTACACGAACTTTATTTAAATAATTCAATTTGGCTTTCATTAAATGGACAATAAATGTTTGTTTGTTTGTTTGTTTCTTTGGTTGCATTTTATACATTTAGTGACTTATTTCAATTTCTAATTTTGATTATCTAATTTAATTCTTTTTTTTTTTTTTTTTTTTTGCATAGTTAAGTCAAAATTTATTCATCTAATGAATATGAAAACCTTGCGCGAAAAGGAGCTCCGTTAATCACATAGTTTTTAGCACAAGTTAATATAAAACTTCCTTTCTGCTCAGCTGAGAATTAACTCCTTTTGTTTACTTTAGTTTATACTAATTTATTTTAGTTCGATTGCGACGAAAGCTTAAGCTTATAGAATCGCTCTCGAACGCTCAATCCTGATGTTTTCACGTCCCCGAGAGAGAGGCAGTGGTTTAAACCCACTGCTACCCATTTTTACAGCTGGGTGAACTGGGGCTGGCTATTAAGTGTTTTGCCCATAAACACACCCCGGCGACAGTGGGGCTCGAACCACGGACCTCCAGGTCACGGGTCGAGTACATTTACCACTAGGCCACCGAGGCAGTCTTTTGTTTACTTTGAGATTTAGACTCTCATTTTACGGTAATACTATATTATTTATGGGGTTTAATAAGTTTCTCTTTTTTAAATAATTCGATGTGTTTTGCAGTTGTTGTTTAGATTTCTTTTTAATTTGAAGTTTTGATTATATTCTCACTTGAGTCCGAAAACTTATCTGGAGTCCAAAATAGTATTGTATATAGCAAAGGGCAAGAAGATGTTAAATTTTGAAAATCCGCAGCTAGAAGCGGACAATCTACCAAGTGGTCTCTTTTCACTTGACAGGTCAAATTGTACAGACAGACCCTCTCGACACTGCTTCCTGGGGATAGCATGTACTTTTTATCTTATAACTATACAAATTTCCGTGTACGACATTTTTTTTATATCACATGGATATTTTTAGATCAATGACGTAATGCGGTTATTTTAAAAAAACATGGCAAAAAATTGTTTATCTGTTAGAACCATCGAAGAAAACAAGGCTAACAAAATTATGAGATAATTATAATACGAACTTAATGCACTGTATAAAAAATACCTAACTGGGTTGTGGAAATTGATAATTGGTTCGGCAGAGCCTCGACAATTATCAATATCAATTCCTCCAACCTCGTTAGAAATATCTTTTCATACAAAACGACGAATTTGAATCCCTTCAAACAGATATTTGAGATCGGGTCAAGCATAGGAAGACACGATATCGTAGTTAGAAATTCTTATTAGGTAAGGTAGAATAACCGCCCTAAGTTCATATAATCGTTGTTTTGCACTATAACGACGCTTTCTCTGCAGTTATGGTAGATATTTATGGTAAGGCCCAGAAGACTTGGTAGACGGGCTCATATTCGTAATTAATTCAATTGCAATCTTCAAACGGGAAAAATATGGTTATAAATATTAATGTCGTTCATGTTAATGGTGATATAAAAATCTACACCATGGAGTCACATACTCTTTCTAGAGAGGGTAGAGACGAGTGTTGAAATTGCACGTGAAACAAACATTTACTTTAAAGTTGCCTTGCATCAGATTTTCAAAAAAGAAATTCGCAACTACAAGTCAAATCATTCCCATCGAATGTCAATAAGAATCTACGAACTGTAGTGTACTATTAATAGATTTGTGTGTCTTCACAGACCAATCAGATCCTTCAAAATCCACGGTTTTTTGTTGTTGTTTTTTTTTTTCTTTTTTTTTTTTTTTTTTTTTTTTTTTTTTTTATTATCGCTCTTCAAAGTCGTTTAACGAAACAATAATAAAAGAAAAAAACATTTGCCGAAAATCTAATGTAAGGCAATCTTAAAAACAACTTGCAATAAGCTCATCACTTAGGTTTTTGCTTTTTATTATTGTTTAGATAATGAGTGTAAAGACAACAATCTTTATTTTCGCTTTTCGACATCAAAGGTTGATTGTCTATTACCTCATTGTGCTTTTAAACACACGCGCCATTCATTTCATCACCACGTATATTCTGTTATTCTTTACATTCTTCGATTTGTGTGGAAGTTATTGATAATTACCTAAGTATATATTTTTGATAGTCTTTGAAATATGTGTTATTCAATTTTAGTCTACTCTAAACATTCTGAAAAACAAAATAGTCGTACATGTTTACCTGTCCTACGCTCAGGATGACAAAACGGGGCAAACATTTTTCCAATTATACCCCACTTTGCACGCATAAGCAAAGCGGGGCATATTTGGGAAATTGTTTGCACCGTTTTGTCATCCTGAACGCAGAGCTATTGACCTGCTTTGAGCAACATTGACAATGGTTGTACATGTTTAAGTTAATGACCAAATGTTAATTTTGTCTATATAGGTACATGTAGTTATATTTGAATCATGTTTGTTATGGAGATATGTTGTTAGAAAAATGGAAATTTTATCTCAAGTAGTTTAATAAAATATTAAAAATATAAACATGTTTTGTTTCGTTCATCTAAAATTATGCGAAGTTAGCTCTGGCCCGGAGATTATACATGTAAAACTTTTCTCGTTCTCAAAACAATTTTTCTCAAATTTCAACTTGAAATTAAAGTTTCTGTTGTAATAGTTATATAAATGTATGAACATAAAAGCTAATATGAATAAGTTGTTATTTATAACAATTAATCAATATAATCTTTTATGTACATACAATTATTTAAATTATAAATTTGTTTCTCAGTTCAGAACAAAAAAAGTTTTATAACCTCGGGCCCTGAACTGGATATCGTCGCTGACTGGCAGAAACGGCAAATCTATATAAAGGTAGTGGACCCGTAAAGCTCCGCAACATTTCAGAACTTATGATATTTGACGATGTTGACCGAGGTTTCCTAATGAAAATCATTAGGGGAACCTCGGTTAACACTGTTAAAGATCATTTCTTCCTAAACGTTGCAGAACAATGACAGGTCCACTACCGGTGGTGTCCTACCAAAACAGCTAATTTAAGACGTAGTTATGGTATACATGTTTTGTGTAAAGTTAAAGTATGGGGTCGGAGACCGATAGAACAAGCGGCCCATGGGGGTTTGAGACGCTCCACTGACGAACAAGGTTTTTTTTTCTCACAATTTAATCTGATATTTATAAGAATGTAATAAGTGTATAGCCGCTTTAGTTGCACAGCTTAAGGGATGAAGAAAATGGTTATTTCCCGTGATTTTGATGAATCTACCCATTTTCAAAAGTAAGCTCCATTACGGTCGTACAATGTTCCTGGGCAAGTTACAATGAAATCCGATAATTTTGTTGGATTTTATCGCGTAAACAAGATCATTTACAGCAAAAGAAACTTTCCTTTTGGCCACACAATCATCCTGTAAATGTTTTAAGGACATCTTTAAATGTTGACTTTATCGCATATACGAAATATTAAAACGAAATACCATAAGGTCCCTTATTCAGTGTTTCTTGGGATCAGTCCAATTTTCGAAAGACACCTTCCTTATTATCCTACAATCATCCTGTAAAAGTTTCAAGGAAATCCGATCAATTTTTTGAATTTTATTGCGTAGACGAGAATAGTTTGCGGAGAGACAGACAGACGGACGAACGGGAACCAAGTCATCGCTATTGTTCTTTTGACGAGTAGAGCTAAAATTTGGATGACAAATTCACTGTAGTTTTGTTTTAATTACACACACCATATATGTGAAACTGCTCTTCGAAGTCTCAAATAAAATAAAGTTGATGCAGACAAGCTATTGTTGGTTAAAATACAGTTTTACTTATCGTATAAATAGAAAAAAATATGTCAGTGTCTTAAAATACCAATGTTATCTGGTCGAGATTGTGATAATTTCTCACAGCCCAGACAAGATAACATTGATGTTTTCTAACACTGACATATATTTCTATTTATCATGTAATCATTTGTCAGTGCTTAATTCTTATGAAACCTTTAAAATCAAAGAAATTCAGATGCAAGTAGCTCTGGTTGAGATTACGAATATCCAAAAAGCTTCGAAAAACACTACCTGCTATAATATCATGTTATCAGGCAGGAGATATCAAGTAAAAAAAGGCTTCATTGTCTGATAAAACCGGATAACAGTAGTTAAATCGGGTTTAAGATTCAACCTTCCACGTATAGGTCACAAGAATTGCCTGTCACAATACATGGATGTTCAAGTATGATAAAGAAAAATGGGATATAATTAAAAATTAAAAAAAAACTAGGTAGAATTACGCACTGCACTCCGTAATCATTACAGAAACATAACTGCTAAGTTTCGAGTCAATCGGACATTTATAAAGTAAGAGAGTTATGTTCCAAACAAAGAAGCGGATGCCACCCGCCCGGGTGCCGGTCGCTAGGACGCAACGGGAGATCACATACGAGGGGGTATCAAAAGGAACTGAACGAATTGCTTTCGGGGCGCTTTAAATTTTAAACTCACTGTTTAGAAAGGGATTCTTACAAAATGCGTAATACATAAGTTATTAAAACAATAGGACCATGATGGTCCTAAATAGCTCACCTGTGTATCTTTGTCTAAATTGACTATTATCGAATTTTCCAGCAAAAGTCGTAATTGTACTTTTAAAACTTGTGGTCTCTAGAGTGTAAACAAGAAAATTGTAATCAAGGCCCCTTTTCCCTTGATATGACACGTATTCTTCCCATTTTCGATAAGGTTCATCCTTGTGACTTGACAAATATTCTGACCAAGTTTCATGATGATTGGACAATATTTTGGCCTCTAGAGAGTAAACAAGAAAATTGTTATTAAGGCCCCTTTTCCCGTGATTTGACAGGGATCCTTCTCATTTTCAATAAGATTCATCCTTGTGACCTTGCCAACATTCTGACAAAGTTTCATGAAGATTTGACCATGTTTGTGGCCTCTAGAGAGTAAACAAGAAAATTGTCTTTAAGTCCCCTTTTCCCGTGATATGACATGGATCCTTCCAAATTTCAATAGGCTTCATCCTTATGACTTGACAAATATTCTGACCATGTTTCATGAAGATTGGACAATATTTTGGCCTCTAGAGAGTAAACAAGAAAATTGTTATTTATGTCCCTTTTCCTGTTATATGACACCGATTCTTCCCATTTTCAATAGGGTTCATCCTTGTGACCTGGCCAACATTCTGAGCAAGTTTCATGAAGATTGGACAATATTTGTGACATCTAGAGAGTAAAAAAGAAAATTGTCATTTATGCCCCTTTTCCCGTGATATGACACAGATCCTTCCCATTTTCAATAGGGTTCATCCTTGTGACTTGACAAATATTCTGACCAAGTTTCATGAAGATTATACCATATTTCTGGCCTCTAGAGTGTAAACAAAACTAGAAAGCCATGAATGACTTGAGTCGCTCCACAGGCTTGAAATTCATGTCATAGCAAATCCAAGTTTTGACTAAATTTTAAGATATTTTGGGTTCTACTGATGTTGAAATGATTTTCAAAGTTTTCATTATATAACATAAAGAGAAAAGATCTCCGCCTATTAAAGACACATTTTTCATCCATCCAATGCCAATGCTGCATGACAATGGGTCACCCTAGGATCATACCAATGAAGTATAATTGATATCCATCAGTTACATTCTGAGAACATATATAGAAATGACCTACGCCCATAAAATACATATTTTTCATACGATCACAATTATTCTTGGTAAACTGATAAAGGGTCACTCAAGGATCATTCCAGTGAAATTTGGTTGATATCCATCAATTACATTCTGAGAAAATGATTTTCAAAGTTTCTTCTATATATTATATAGAGAAATGACCTCCGCCCATAAAATAAATATTTTTCGTCCGATCACAATAATTTTTGCTAGACTGATAAAGGGTCACCCAAGAATCAATCGTGTAAAATTTAATTGGTATCCATCAGTTAGAATCTGAGAAAACTCACTTTTTACCATATTTGGAAATTAGCCACGCCAATTTAATCCATGTTTTTCATTGGATCAAAATTTCTTGACCAACTTTGAAAGAGGGTCACCCAAGGATAATTCCTGTGAAGTTTGGTTGAAATTCATCCCGCAGTTTCTGAGGTGAAGATTTTTAAAGAAAAAATTTACTACCAGACGCACAGACGCACGTACAGATGGATGGACGGACGGACGCACAACGTACACAACGCCATGACAATAGCCCCAGTGGCTTTCAGCCAAGGGAGCTAAATTGTCATTAAGGCCCCTTTTCCTGTTATATGACACAGATCCTTCCCATTTTCAATAGGGTTCATCCTTGTGACCTGAACATTATTCTGACCAAGTTTCATGATGATTAGTTCATATTTGTTGCCGCTAGAGTGAAACACTTAAATTGTTCACGCCTGACGACGCACGACAGACGACAGACGAAGGACATTCAATGATCACAAAAGCTCACCTTGAGCACGAAATTCAAATTGTGTTGAAATATGCATTGAATGCACAACAAGGAAACCTGCAAACCACGAGGTTTACTTAACCCTTTCCTGTTTTACAAAATTTTGGACCTGTCCAAATTCAAAGGTTTTGCAGACGAAAATTTAAAGTGAATTTATTTTGAAAAATAACCATTCAGTAGGGTAGAAAATAGTGTGGAAAAAGAATAAATTGCTTGTCAGAAGCAATTTCTTCTTTTTTCACAATGTTTTCTCAATCATAAAATCACAGGCACGTAAAGAGCAGGGATTAAACAGCAAAGGGTTAAAAGGCATAACGCTGTTAGAGATCTAATAAACAAAGAAGGTAGTTGGTTTTTTTTTATCTGAAAAAAAAAGCGTTAACGTCAGGGCACTTGAAATTGTTAATGAAATTATATAGATTTTTGCTTAAAAAACGAGATTGATTGCACTCTATTTGGTCCTTACTTGATATATAAAGCCAAAAGAAAATACACCAACAGCATTTTCGGGGTAGTTTTACTGAAATGTTATCGCAGATTGATAACTGTGTTTTCTCCAGTTTAAAATATTTAACGTGCTAGAGTGGAAACGGAATTGTCTATTATAAACTTCATCACAATACCGAATCATCCATCTTATTAAAGATTTTTTTTACTTGAAAGAGCTGAGTGTGTTTGTGAAGATGTGCATTGACCTTTTGGTAAAAATTAATTGGAAGGATTTGATAGGAATTCAAAGTTTATAACAAATAACCATTACTGACAAAAGCAATCATGAGTGGGTATGACGTTCTTGACGTCACTTTTTTGCCCCGAGACGCCGCACCCATCTAAACTAAACTTGACATGGAATTTAATGTATTCAAGTTATCCTGCTGAATCTTGGTAAATTTGTAGCCAGAAGACATACAATTCAACTGGTACATATTTCTAAGTTATCCGATATCTATCAAAGAAAATATGATAAAAGTCTCAAAACTTTTTGATAGCCCCTCTTAATACATCCCAGTTTCCATAAATACTATGACTATACCTACGCCATTCCTTTGGGAAGATGTCTGTTGAAGGCAAGATAATTTTAATTTCTATTTTATTTTATTTTCTTTTTTTGTAATTTAAGTGTATTTACTACATGAAACAGATAAGGGCCAAATTATTGAATATCTGAGTCTACAAGACCGCATAGGTCTGGTAGACTCAGATATTCAACACTTTGCTTTCAATTTGAACGAACCCTCTACGGTAGAAATTGCCAATTAACTAATTGAATTCTCGAAAGTCTCATTTATTGACGATAAAACGTCTTTACCATGAGGTTATAACAACCTGGTAGATCTGAACAGATATACAATAATATTGTACGTAGTAATAAGTGAACTAAGCAGCATCCCAAGGGGGCACCTAAAGAGCTGTCGCCCGTCGAATATGGTCCCTAAACCCTTATCTTTCTGAATTTTAATCATGTTTCTAACAAAAAGAAAAGCTGGTCTTAGTCTTGGCCTGAGATTATATCACTTTTCTTGCGCCCAACTTAGAATTTTCTCAAATTTCAACTTAATAATAAAGCTTTCATTCTGTCGTAATACTATAATTTGTATGTATATAAAAGATAATATTTATAAGTTGTTATAAATGTCAACTTAATATGCCCCCCCCCCCCCTCGAAGATGCGGGGCTATGTTACTTTGCACTTGTCCGTCCGTCTGTGCTTAGACTATTTTTGTCCGAAGCATACCTCAAAAAATATCCAAGCTAGAATTAAGAAAATTTACAGGTAGATGGATCTAATTGAGGAGAAGTGCAGTGCACAAGAACTACAACTCTACTCTTCAGTTTTTATTAGTTGTTACCCTTTTTTATTGACAAAGAATATGAAATCAACCTACTATTTTGGGGTGCATGGATGTTTTACAAATATCTCTTGTTAATATAGTCTTTTATATTAATACATTATAAAATTCATAGACTATGACAGTTGAGCACAAAAAAAAACGTTTTATTGTCTCGGGCCCTGATCGAAAATCCTTACAAAAGGTTGTATGACATACAGGATTCATAAACCAAAACTCTGTACTATGTTTGACATTTTAATCAAATACACATGTTCTACAAGTAAAGGCTCTGGCTAGTCTTAACATCCACACAGTCTGATCAGAATCTTCACTATGCACTCAACAAAAGAACCAACTAATCCATCCTGGTCAGACTGCAATGACTGTGCAGGCTAGCTAGGGCCACAATTTCTGCTGTTTTTTTTTAATCTAGAATAATATTCTATTATCCTTCAAAAAAATCAAATGCTACCCCCAGTTGAAGGACTTAATAAAATCTTTATTTCAAATATTGATTCGATGAGATCCCAGATAGTCCATTTTTAAGTGACCAGTAACACATCAGAAATATTGCTCAAAAAACAATTGTAAATGTCTATATTTTATAGGCACTTACAACAGTTCTCCACTAACACCTTGTCATATCTTTAAAATTATTCATTGTCCCCTCTTTATTTCTGCCTCACTAGTTTCAAAGCAACAAGCTATGACTTGAACGCACTACACACTGAAGTTCTTAGATTCAAACCAGAGAGTTTATATCCATAATCACCGATTCTCTTTGGCAAGTTGTTGTATAAATTCCACTATGGTTCTTGTTGGTCTACCTGTTATGATATAAAGAATATAGCATTTGCCTTTTTTATGATGACAAAATATTAGATTTGTACAAACAAAAATAAGTGACAGACAACATATTTAAATTCAAAATCATACTCTTTGAACAAATTATTCTGTGAAAAGAAGAAAAATCCTTTATCCAGTTCAGGACTATATGAAAAGAAAAATTACATAGAACTTAATTCCCAATAAAATTATTTATCATGTGTTTTACTGTATACACAGATAGCTCCTGCTATTAATGATGACAAACGTCATCTGCAGCAGGAACATTGATGCTTTTTCAGTCATATAACACACATGCTAAATGGCGCGCTTCGTTTTCTATGAAATTCTCCCAACATCAATATCATTATCTATTTTTTGATTTTACATCCAAACCAGAGCACTCCCTACAGGTGCCTACGCTCAGCTGTTGAGTGCTGCATGATGAAAAAATCGAAGTCGAAAAAGGGGCATAATTTGCACAAAATGCATCTTGACTTATCCCCCTTGATAGTACAGGTTGCTTTTATGCTGGTAAATATGTGTGCCAAGTTTCAAGTGAATGCCTTCAGTAGAACAAGAGAAATAACAAATGTCAAAGTTTTTGCCAACGACAACAACAACAACGATGACAAGGAAAACAACCACAACACCAGGGCTATAGCAATACCTAAGGTTTTGTCTGAAAACAGCCGAGACAATAAGGTCTAAATGGGGTGAGGAATTATATGCCAAGCAAAATATTCACGCTCCAACCTCAGAATTTACCTTTTGTATATTAACTCCTCCTACATCAGACTTTATTCATGGTCACATCAACGTCAAAATTATATCATTTAATAAGTAAACTCTGACAAAAACACTATCTACAGGTGCCAATGCTCAGCTTCAAGAGCTGGATTTCCGTATAGGGGGTTACTTTATTTTCTATGACTGAAAGCATTTAAAAAAGGTTTTGATCAATGTAAAACAAGAAATACTTGAGGCCCAGGAGGGCCAAGTATCACTCCACTGGAATTGTCCCAGGGAAACAAGAAGAATCATTAATTTGCCTTCAGTGAAATTTAAGTAAATGATGATTTTTCAAAGCATGTCAAGGTCTGTGAAAATGTAAATCTTTTTATTGATTTAATACAATCCTCCACCCTATTATTCGAAATTTAAGAAAGTAGGTCAAAAGTAATTGTCAGGGTCAAAGGTTCTAAAGGATGCCAAATAAAAGACTTCATCCCCCAAACACTGATAAGAGGCAAAATATAGTTTATGACCTGATAATTCAATATTTTAGAAAGTAGTTTAAAGGTCAGGGTCATGTTCAAGGGTTCATCATGATGCCAGAATCAAAGACAATCATCTACCAACCTTTATTTGTGACAGTTAGTTTTTTTTATTTCTCCCTTTTGGCCCCTTTTTTGCTGACTTGAAAGCATCAAGTACCCAAGTTCATTTCCCAAAAAGAATTTATCAAAAAAAAATCTGAAAGAGCATACACAAAGGACCATTTCAGTGAAGTTTCGTTGAATTCTGATAAGTAGTTTCAGAGAAAAAGGTTATAGAAAGATCCAGAAGGCCCACTTTTTGATGCAGCAGCCCATTGCACCCATAAGACCTATCCAATCAGAATTTAAAGAAGAAATCTGAAAGAGCGTATCTCAAGAATAGTTCCTGTGAAAAAAGGTTGAAATCTGATTGAAAGTTCCAGTGAAAAAGATTTATTCAAAATTTCAACATAAGGTTTTTTTGTTGAGGCGGCATGATATTTACTCATTCAGAATTTGACGAAGAAATCTGAAAGAGCTTGTCCCAAAGATCATTCTGGTGAAGTAAAAATACTTCACCTTTGGTAGCCCATTTTCTGGTGATATGAAAAGCTGCATTGTCCATTTAATAAACCGAATCATAATCAAAAGAAGGAATCTGAAAGATCATGTCCTGAGGATCATTTCTCTAAAGTTTGGTAAAATTCTGACCAGTGGTTTCAGAAAAGAAGTTTTTTTTATACTTCACCATGGGGGCCAATTTTTTAATGACAAGTCAGCCCACAGCACCTAAAGTTTCAACCCAAATACGAATTTAACGAAGGAATCTGAAAGATCATTTCTGTAAAGTCTAGTTGAATTCTGACCAGAAGTTTGAGAGAAGAAGATTTTTTTTATATTTCACAATTGGGACAAAGGATTCTGAAAGAGCATGTCCTGAGGATCATTGCTGTAAAGTTTGGTTGAACATAAACATAATAACATAAATATAATTGAAATGTCTTTACTATACCTGACATTCCTTTCCCCAAATATGGAATTTCATCTTTGTTACTCATAACACCTGCTATATCCAGATGCAACCATTTCTTGCTTTTTACAAATTCCTAGACGTTAAAGAAAAACATAGAGGAAACCCATGAAGGTCATGCACCATAAAGCTATGGAAGTCATTTAGATCAAAGTATTTCAACAATTATAACACAAACTGAAGTTATTAGTGCTCTTCCTGAGACTATTCAAATAAATACCAACAACACAGGGTTTCATTGAGAATTTTAGATTTTAGACTGGCTTTACCCCCTTTTATCTGTACCTCTGCTTAAGTATAAGTTTGCCTAAATTTCTAAACATTAAACTCTTTGATTTCTTTTCATTACAGGCATGTGTCACTAATGATATACATGCATAATTACTTTCATTTCTGACTACTTTCAAGATTTTGTTTACCACAAACTTAAACATTATTAAGATATTATTCTAAGATATAATCCTCACATTTTTTTCAGATAAACCATACTTTTTTTATTATTTTATTTTTTTTACTCACCTTCAAAAATGCTGCGGCTGTACAGGATCCCCCTGATCGTGAATATTTTCCTATATTGTTGACATCAGCCAGGGCTGAATCAGTAACTTGTTTTGTATAATGATTAAATAATGGCATCCTCCAAACTCTGTCACCGGACTTGGATCCAGCCTAAATTATAAAATTTACCCTTGTTATGCTGAACCAAGAATATTCCTTCTTTAGCAGGAGGTAAAGACAAAGATCAGCCTGCACATATGTGCAAGCTGATATTAGTCTACACCAAATGTTTCCCCTTCTTAAACTAGAAAAGTTCAAATATTAACCCTTGTCATGCAGAATAAATTTTGGCTAAAATTTTTTCATCAAAATCAAAGGACAAAGAGCAATGAAAGTACCAACTTTAGGTCAATTTCTATATGAAAAACTAAATCTATTGACATTTCTGGTTTGAAAGTTAGAAACAGGTGGTGTAGACTAACATTAGACCGCACATATGTGCAGACTAATGTTTGTCTATAGCTCCTGCCAAAGCAGGAATTTCTGGGTTAAGCTTGACAAGGGTTAAATTTTCATCCAGTGCTTTCAGAGAGCTGATTCAAAAGCAATTTTGCTAAGGATTTTTACTGAGAATGACAAGGGTAAAAACAGACAGTCATGAAATGAAATTAATATCTATAATTCTTAACTATAAATTATCATCTAAAAATTCTACTTGTTAAATTCTGTAGCACATAAGAGATATGAACAATCGAGGTAGATATAGAACAAAAGCCTAAAAACAAAAACAGATTTGGAATGTTTAGTATGTACTAGCAAAGACTTAATATGGCAAAATCAATGCTCAACTCAGTTTGTTTTTTTTTCAAATAACTCAGGGCTTAGACAAACATTGTTGAAAGGGCCTATACTTATAACCAACATGAAAAGTTTGTAAAACATTTATGCCCCCATGAAAAGCAGGTCAATGGCCTATTCTTTGTCAATCAACAAAGGGCAATAACTCACAAAATATAATGAGTAGAGTTACAGTTCTTGTGCACTGCACTTCTCCTCAACAGGATCTATCCACCCTTGGAGTTTCATGATTCTAGCTTGCATACTTTTTGCGATATCCTCAGGACAAAAAACTGTCTATAGACCGACCAACTGTCGGACCAATGGACCAACCAACAAGTGCCAAGCATTATACCATCTATTCTTTGAAGGGAGGCATAATTAATGATTTCACAACTGTACCACTCTGGTGTAACTGAGACCTTAATTGCTCATGATTGACAGTTTGACACTTACCTTCTCTAAACTTGTCCATAAACTATTAGAAGTACTATAAACACCAGATGCTGCTGATCCAAGAGCCACATCTATAGCACCTGTGAGAGAAACATTGTATACAAGGGTTTTATGTATTCATACATGAGCCTGTGTGTGACATTTCAAACATTTTCACACCTGCACCAGATACTAACATTAAGATGCTTTTATAACGGCACCATGCAATAAGAATAAATGCTGACCCCATGAAGATGGATTAAGACCTTATCTATCTATATAGCACATAGTGAAGATTTTGGACAGACTGTGCAGCTGCACAGGCTGACCAGAAACTTTGCTTTGCGCACATCTAGAATTGTTGGAAATGTCTCATGCAGGCTCATATAATACATACTTAAAAACATCAAACGAGGTTGGGAAAATTGATAATTGATGAGGCTTTGCCGAGACAGTTTTCAATTATCACAACAGAGTTAGATATTTTTCCATACAATACACAAAGGACAAATTATATTTATCTTTATTTATCCTCTATTTGCCTTATTTGGTCGATGTTTCTAACAGAAATGCAAGTTTCTAAAGACAACCACATTATGTCATTGTTCTGAAAATATCCATGTGATATCATGAAAAATATCCTATGGGATGTTATCACACGAATATTTGTATAGTTATAAGATAAAACCCCTTACATGCAACAAGGAACTTTATCTAAGTCATAAAATGACACGAGTTATAAAACATGAGTTCCAAAGTTAGATGCAATGCTCAGCTGAAGGTGCTTCTTTGTATTTTTTCAGACCCTATGGCTAATGCAAGTGGAAATTCATAAGGTCCCTTTCCCTGCATTTTCTGACAGATCAGTTCCATTTCAAAAGAACATTCATAATGACCCAACAATCATCCTGTGAAAGTTTAAAAATAATACAATAATATTTGTTAACTGTTAACAGACAGATTGGCAGACAGATGAATGGATGTTAGGGAACAAAGCTACTACTATAGCTCTTCTGGCCTCTGGACAAAAAGGCCAGTAGACTAGGACTTATAAATAACCATTTAAATGCAAGCTGCAGATACAGATTTTTGGTGGCACAATCACATTTTTTTTCCAACCATATTTTTTAAACACATGGGATGGCATATCTTCAAGTTGCTGCAATTTCTTTCAAAATGGACCAGTTTTAAATTTTGAAAAATCTAAGATGTTTTATACATATACCTGTGAGAGTAGCCATATCCAATACAAATTCAGGATGAAAACCTTCAGCATAATCTAAAGCATCGGCTAGTATTAGTCTGCCTTCTGCATCTGTGTTGTCAATCTGTATAGACTTTCCATTACGGGCAATCACAACGTCACCTGGTTTTATAGCCTTACCACCGGGCATGTTTTCACATAAAGGAATAAACCCTGTATAACATAGAATAAAACCTTTTGTTTACAAGCAATCAAGGAATAACCTAAAATCAGAAAATTTTCTTAATATGTGCTTTTTGTGACAAATAAAGGTCTTATTTGTACCTGCTTTAGACATTTTTTTAATATTTCTCAAAGAATCATTTGATGTTTACCATACACCTTTTGTGACAAATCTGCAAAATAATACACTATAGCAATAATATTTTCCAAAATTTTAGCCTTTGATAAAATTGACTGCAAATAAAATTTTGAATGTAAATATTTGAAAAAGAGATTAGATTGACAAAAGAGGTCAAAAATTCATTTGCATTAGGAAAGAATGATGATTCAAGATACAAGATGTGTTCGCAAAACATAAATGCCCAAAATACGACAATTTTTTAAAAATTTGACCTTGACAATTGACCTTGTCAGATGACCTTACTTGAAAGAGATGGATAGGTGACAGGATCCTTTATGCCAAATTAGAAGAATGTAAATTGATAAGTGTTGAAGGAATGGGAAAATCTTAAATTCTTAGACAGACAGAGGGAAAACAATATTCGAACGATCTATTAATTCCAAGACATTAAAATTGTCTTAGGATGAAAACAGTCAATCCTGGTCACAAATGAAAAGTCAAAAAACATGATCAATTTACCATGCACATTTACAGGTAGACCTAGTTTATCTATGGCATACAGTGAACCTACAACACAGGCTGCCCCTCCCATATCAGCTCTCATCTGGTCCATGTTGGCTGCTGGCTTTATAGATATACCACCCCTGTTAATAAATATACAGAATAAACATTTGAGCCTGTACATGACATTTCCATACATTTCAATAGTGCAACAAGACTCTGGCCACCCAGTGCATCCAAACAGTCTGAGCAATGTCTTCACAATGTACTTTGTAGATATATTAGGTCTCAAAGTATCAAAAGACAGACATACAATTTTCTATTTCGACTAAATAGCTTTCTAGGATGCTCAATGTTTACCCCTTTCAAAAATGTCCAATTGTTGGAAATGTCACACTCAGCCTCATTTATTGTAAGTCACTTAAGAAAATAGCTGCCTGAGACATCTGTGACCTATCAGAGGAAAAGGGGACATCTTGGTTGTGTGTAATGTTTCCATCATCCTAGTCAGACAGCGCAGTATTGACTAATTGACTAATTTTCGAAATCTAGAGAGATTATTTCACCTTTATTTGTAAGAATTCTTTAAATGTGACACCCGATTTTCCCCTGCTAGATCCAATCTTTTTTTCAAATATCTATTTTATGGAGATCCCAGACAGTCAGTTATCCTATAATAGGTAAAATGTTTGTGTGAAATTAGAAAGGTGATCTAATAACATATATAAATCCTCAGTTGTTTGAATTTACTTTTAGAGTGAGAGATTGCTCTACTGAGATTAAAATGAGAACTGAATACTTACGTATCAAAAGTAACTCCTTTTCCAACAAGAGCTATTGGGTTTGAGTTTGATGTTTTTGGACCTTTGTGTTCTATTTCTAGAAATACAGGTGGCTCATGGGAACCCTGTGATACAGCTAAAAATGATCGCATGTTGTTCTCTTCTATCCAAGATTTTTCTCTGAAATACAAAATGAATTTAAGAAATGACTAATAAAATGTAAATTTATATCAAGTTTTTACCTGTTTAAGATAGATATAGAAACACACAAGATTCAAGATCCGGCACAATTAAAACATTTTGTTATATGAGAATTTCCTGCAGATACTCATCACTAAGCATTGAACAGTTTTAACTGCCTATATTTGTATAGGCAGTTAAAACTGTTTCACCCTGAGCCATCAAATAACCTAACATGTAAAGTGCTAGATAGTAAAAGGAGCAATCTCCTTTAAGTAGCATATGTTGTACAAATAATAATTTATAATCATCCTACTAAATGATATGGGAGTTCCTTACAAAGAGAACATAAATTACAAGTTTCTCAGAAAATAACTCGGTCCGTTTTATTATTAATGTGCAATATATAATACAACCAATAGTTAAGAAAGGAATAACCCTGTTTATATTTTTTATATAACATGGGTTTTATAATCCTAGCGTAGCAATCATGCAAATGAGCTTTAATAGAGTGTTTAGTAATGCATTAAACATGGGTGTGAAATTCTTTTGCCCGACTTATCTGACTTGGCTTTTAAGCAAACAGACAAAATTTTTCTAGCGACCTTGTCCAAAGACAAATTCTCTTAGCACCTGTCATTTTGCTTGTCATTACTAGGCTACATCATGACATCATTCATAATTGGGCTACTTAGATGATGTCAAATAGGCTGAAATGTATGAAAACAGGTCCTATTTTTTATGTTATATCACTAATTTGGCAAAGTGATAATATACTATTATCTATCAATTCTACCTGAGTGCATTAAACCTACAGTACTCACAAAAACTTTAACAAGATCACTGCCAAAAGATGCCTACACTTGGCTGTAGGTGCTGGATAATTCTTAGTTGGAAAAGGAGCAAAACTCCTACAAAAATGCATCAAGAGATATCCACCTTGATAGATAGCTCTTGTGATGGTGACCACACATGCCAAGTTTCATGAGATATCTTCAATAATAACAGAGTAATAACCAAGATTAAATTTTATCTTATAACTATACAAATACCCGTGTGATAACATCCCGTAGGATATTTTTTATGACATCACATAGTTATTTTGAGAACAATAATATCATGCAGTTTTTTTTAAAACATGCATTTCAGTTAGAAACATGGACGAAAACAAGACAAAAAGAGGTTATAAGATAAATATAATACGTACCAAGTGTATTGTATGAATAAATATCTAATTCGGTTTTGAGAATTGATAATTGTCTTGGCAGAGCCTCAACAATTATCAATTCTCCCAACCTTGTTAGATAATTTTTTTCATACAAAACATTAAGTATGTATTATATATTTGTCACTAAGATGTATATGATGCCAATGACAATACCTTGGTTTTTCTATGATAAATAGCCGTGCTAAAAATGAACCTACCTAACAGTTACTGTAATATGTGTACTATCTTTGAACAAATCTTGTACAGTATTAGCAAATAATGTTGGTGTGAGGTGGTTAGAAGGCATCTCCATCAGACGTCTTGCAACATTCTGGCCTGCAGCTTTATACACACCCTCTTGCCATAAACTTGGAACCCTAAAATATCAAATATACAGGTTTAACTTGATTTGCCACAAATGACCATGATACTTTAAACAGATTTTGAAAATTGAACCAGGTAAATTACAGTACAAAGCTGTCCTTTTTCTGTTTCCCTCCCCCCCCCCCCTCCCCCCCAATTTTTACAAGATTTTTATTCTTCAATCCACAATTTATCTTTTTCTCTACCTTCATCATCTGCCGTTTTTCTAATTGCTGTTAACTCTGGTATAATTAATTCAACAGCATGGCTAGTGTTTGACTCTTGAACCAGGGTTCTAACCATAAACCATTTGAAAATGCCCAAAGCTGACTACTTGAAATTATCTCTCAGAGGGTCATTTTGACCCATTGAAATGCTTCTGCAAACCATAAATATATCAATTGCCTCTTTCATATCTTATAAGTGATTCATATTTCAAAGATATAAAAGGGGTCCTTTTAAGAAGTCAACCAGCAAAAACACATTTTTTTCCTTACAAATCATTCATTTTATTGTTTTGTACAATTCAATGTCAGTTTTCACCCCTAAAAATCACAGTCAAGGGTTCAATGACTCCTGAATTTGAAAACATCACAACAACAAAAGAAAATGTTGTGTATTCAAATATTCAAATCTCCATGTAACCAATTCCTTTTCCCTAAAACAATATCCATTTGGGACTATATCTTCGCCTTCATTTTACTGTATAAATCTTGCACCTCTACAGGGTCCTTGTAACTGAATTATTCAACAAAATGTATGACCATGGACAGAAAACTAAAAACAAATTATTGGATTGCAACATAAACAAAACTACAGCTTATTCAAGCTCAAAGTTGCCCGCCAACCTTGATTGTTTGAAACAAAACATTTTGATGTCAATATGAGCAATGGTCATACAGGTTTAAATCAATGACATAAAACTTATTGTTTTTTTCTGTCAGCAGCTATCTGTCAGTGGCATTTCCAGGGGGTGGGGGAGGGGTGGTAGGGGTTCAAACACACACACACCCCACCTTCTGCACCCTTGATTGGCAGAATTTCTGTTTATTTTCTAAACCACTCTTTTCTATATTAAACTAATAAAGTTGTTTATCAGGTAAATTGGTCAATATTAACCCTTGTCATGCTGATCCCGGAATATTCCTACTCTGACAGGAGGTATGGACAAACATCAGCCTGCACATATGTGCAGTCTGATATTAGTCCATACAACCTGATATTCCTTTATAAACCAGAAAAGTTTCGGAAATTATATTTTCAAAATCAAATGCTGATTCACAATTAGAAAAAACAGAGCTTTCAGCACTTTGGTTTATATATAATTTTGCCAAGGTTTTATATTCAGCATGACAAGGGTTAAAGTTTCATGACTTATTATAAAATTTTACATCTCACCCTGTCCCATCATCAATACAATGTACATCAACTGGCTTCTTTCTTTTATCTTCTGATTTCAGTTCATCATAGACATGTAGACCCAGGCAAGAACCTTCTGCAGCAGCTAGAACAAGCAAATTAGAGATCAAATAAAAGCATCGCCTACAGGTGCCTACGCTCAGCTATTGAGTGCTGGATGGAGGAAAAGAATCTAAGTCGAAAAAGGGCCATTATTTGCATGAAATGCATCTAGAGTTAAGCCTTGATAGTATAGGTTGCTCTTTTGATGGTTAACATGTGTGCCAAGTTTCAAGTGAATGCCTCCAGTAGAACCAGAGATATCACAAAATGTCACTGAGAGGCAAATGACACATGTCATATTAACTCATATCAAATGTTGGACAAAAGAGAACAGAGCCAGAGTTTGATCTCATGAATGCAGGATTGATAGTCCAATCTATTACCAATGAGCAAGCTGGGCTTGGCATAAGTATCTCTGTAATATACACAGATACTTCAGAACTTGGAAGCCAAATTCTTAAAAATACACCTACAGGTGCCTAAGCTCCGCTGCTATATACTGGATAGTTGACAAAACATCTAGGTTAATTAGAAGGGGTATTATCCACGAAAAATGCATCTAAAATTAACTCTCTATCATTGTTTTCAATATTGATAGGCAACATGTGTGTCAAGTTTCAAGTGAATGTCTTATAAGTTATAAGAGGCTCGCCATGATTGTCAAACTATGTTTGATTTGTTTGTTTTAACATGTGGATTTGTTTGTTTTAACAAGGTCTAGTGCTCATTTTTACTTTTTTTTCTCAATCATATAGAGCAGCTAGAGCGCCTTACAATGAATTTCCGTTATTTCTCTCACCAGCACTACCATGACACATCCCTTCTAAGTTCCAGCTGCTAATTCAAAACAGGTTCTTGTCATCCACTAATTGCTTATTAGTGGGAGACAAATGTCAGAAAGGAGGTGAGCTGAAGTCAGGGATCAAATCCATTGGTCTAATGATTAGGAGACTGTTATGCTAACATGAAAGTGGCTCAAACTACAGATTAACAACATTGTGAAATTGACTTTTATCTCAATTAAAACCATTCTAAATCACTCATTCATCGTTCCATTCATTGCTTCCAAACACTCACTCAAACCATTCAAAACTCCACTGAAAATGAAAGAATCAGCAATATTATTCAAAATAAATAAAGCTGGAAAAAATCGTGATTTCACCCGACATAATTCAAATTGTAAGTGTCTGATAGGTTCTTGAAGAAATAGGAAGCTATTTATAGAACTTGTTTGCATATTTTATTAAAGAGAAGTAATAAATATCGCCAATTTTGTTCATCCTGAACAAAATTTGCGATATTGGATTACCTCCCATTTAATTCTCTCAAAACTCGCTAAACACTTTCATTCAATTTCATTCCAAAATCATTCAAAATCGTTTATCTTTTTCAATTTCACGATGTTGTTTACTGAATATTGAATAATGCCCAAAAAACACAAACCTTGAGCATTATCCATTGCATCAATGTCTACAATTTCTTCTCCTGCTTCACGTAGGGACCTCACACCATCTGAAATTAATCAGTAAGCCATGTTAGCACAGAGTTACAGATAAGAGGGGTAAAGCCAGTCCAAAATCTTTAATCTGTATGAAACGTTGTATTTTTTTTTTACTGATTTGAATTGTCTCGATGAGATGATTCCAATAAATAATAACATAGAGTTTTATTGTTATTTTTCAGACACTGAATTCAATCTAAAGTTTGAATACCCCCTCTATCTGTAATTCTGAGGCAGAGACAAAAAGCTCTACACTTAATCTCCCACAACTGCGACAATTGATGAAAAAAATTTTTTTTTTGAGAGCTTCGAATTAACGGTCTTAGTTAATATAATCTTGAACATATATTAATCCTAAACTCATTTTTCTAAATTTCACCAGTTGGGGAAGATTATATTTTGTGTTATGTGTTCATTATTATAACAAGGGTAAGATGAATTATCAGAATATAAGAATAAGGGGTGTATCATTCGGAAGTGTCAAAATTTCGAGTGCACCTTTTAAATAACGGTATTAGTGATACAAATTGAATGTATATACATTAGACGACTTTTCCAATTGAAATTTATCCCGTCGGAATAATAATCAAGTGAAAAAAATGAAGTGAAACCCAACTTTACAACTTGTCCGTTTTACTGTTTAAAACATCATTTATGTTGCAAATAGAGTGAAACTCAAAGTAATAGTAACTTTTAACTAAACAATAACACAAAAGTAGTCTTAACATATGAGAAAATGTGTATCTTGGTATCAAACGTCCTGCTGTACAATCAAAAACTCGAAATCATTTCAAATGTCTGTCCCGTATATTGCAAATTTTTGTCTCGTAAATTGTCTACCTACACTTAGATTATAAACATAATTCTAAGAAGAAAAATTAATCAATTGCAATGTATGTTAATCTAACAACATATCTTTATATGCAAAAAACCCAAATATGTTTATTTCACTAAGACGTAGCGTAACTGCATGGTGTGTTGTTTATTCACCACTGTACCTATAAGATAATACACCAAAATTAAAGCTTGATCTTCAATGTCAGTCCGATTTAGATGATATATGATAACTTAGAATTTATATCAGTATTTCCAAACAAATCAGGTTTACAGTAGATATTATTGTTATCATGGATAGAATTTCTAGTAATCTTTTCACTGTCCCGTATATTGTCACTGTGGTGTTAATTGAGAAGCTGAGCGACATCATCTGGCACACTGAAAATGCGCCCGGTTTTTCCTGTTGGTTGAGGCGCTTCAATAATACTCAAGATATCTTCTCTCTCTACCCAACATTCTTCTCTCTGTCTGGGCCACTTTAAGCGCCCTTTGACCTTACCACATGCTGCCATAAAATTAACGTAAACAGAGGAGTCATCTTCATCTACTTCTGTAACTTTCGCCACATACGCTCTTCCTTCATACCTTACAACTGCGAAGTCGCCTTGCTCAATCTTATCATTGTTACTCGTGTTATTGTCTTTTACAGCTAAACTCTCTGTTTCTTGTTCATTTTTAGTGTCTTTTTCATTAAGCTGATTCTCTGGTGCTGTATCTGTTTCAACTTCTAAGTTTTCAATTTGGCCCCTTTCCATTGCTTTTGTCATTATTCTGGTCTTTTTCCATATACACTCAGAATTTTCATTGAACTCTGCGTTCAAAAAACAACTTTCACAGGCACAAGAAGTATCTCTTATCAGAATCCTTCCGTCGCCGAGGCCGACTACAGCATGTACCTTCATCCTTCCTTGTAAGGGTTTGATAACATTATTTCTCGCTTCTACCATGTTCTTGGATTCATTGTAGTCGTCCAATGTTACCACTTCGTACGAAATGCCACCCTGACTTTGACAAGCCCATGCGAAGAAGTCAGCGGCATCTTGAATGACTGCTTTCCCTTGTTTAACAGCATTGTCAGCGTTTCTCTTTGCAGTGCCCCCTACTCCATCACAGGGACCTTTTCCGTGGCCGCATTCAAAATAATGCCAACTCGCATTCACACCAAATCTGTTCCTGAAATGACTAACTACATCGAAAATTGACTTATTTCTATATTGCGAGGAAGGGCTATCGGTCCACATGTGAATTGTGTGCAAATCTGGTACAAGCAGCTTAGCATTTTGGACAACCTTTTTCAAGATTGCAATCACCATTGACGCGTTATGACTTAGCACCTCGGACACGTAGACATAACTTCTGTGACTTATTTCAAGTTCATCATTTCTGAAGTATATAACTACTGGATGAAGGGTTACCATCGAGCTATTCCAGTAAGCTGACTGAATCTCCTCCAAGCTTTGGCATGTGTAGTTTTCACTAAAGTCCATTTGAACTAATACCTGGTTCGGTGGCAGCTTGTTCTTCATATCTCGCACAGCTCTATACTGATCAGCCACTCTATCAACATGACACTCGAACTCGGCGTATGCCTTTTTGAACATCTTGATGAACTCTTCCCTTAACTTTTCTTCATCTACTATCCTTTGCCTCTCCTTTCCATTACTCAATTTCACTCGGCGCCATTGCTGGTATTTCACTGTATTCTGTGATTCTGGTATTTGACTAAGTATTGTATCTATATGGTTTTGGGAATTCTTGGCCATCTTCACAAAGGAATCAGGGCTTGTGCACATTGTGACCTTAAGATTCTTCACAGCTCTCAACAGAAAGCTAAAATTCTGATGTTTAGAGCATAAACACACACTCCGCGAAGCAAAGTTAACAAGACTTATGTGTTTTGGTCGCAAGCGGTGGAATGTTGCGAGAGATACACCAGATGCAGACTCTGCCTTAAACTTGAGGTACAAGTTATACATGAAATCATTTAGAACCCGTTTTTGAACTTTGCCTTTTCCATCTTTGACAGCATCGGCTTTTCCTGGTAGAACGCGGGAATTATCATCTCTCTTTAAGAAGTCGCACACTTCGGCCGATATGATTTTGCGCCATGACTCAAATTTGGTTTTCTGCAATATCTCAACCTCTTTACGGTGAACAGTTTTTCTTCTATTCAAATTTGTAAGATTTTGTAGTGTTGATTTTAGTCTGTATTTTTTCATAATCATACCAAACACAACTCTTTGCACTGCATTGAAACGCTGACTGTTACTCTGTTTGGCTTGTTTTATTTCCTCGTTTAAGCATTCGCTGTAAATTAAGCGCTTCCTAATTTCTGGCACTTCCTTGGGATTTATACCAGAGGAAGAAATTATTCTATCGGCTTTACTTCTTGGAGTATTACACAATAATCTATTCTTTTGTTCTACTCTTTGGATACGTTTTTGGGCTGATTTAAGTTTTTTCTTTAGCTCTTCATTCATATCTTCAAGTGTTTCAATAGTTCTATATGATCTAGCAAGAGCTCTGGATACTCTCTTCTTTCCTTTCGCTTTGTTTGTACTTGTAACGAATGGCATTTTCACAGTCAGTTCACACGGACTTGTTGAGCTACTGACTTCATTACATGCTTCAGCAGTCGAAGAAGACGACACCATATCGGGTTCACCAGAGGTACTTGCTACTGCCTCGTTACTTTTTATTCTTTCCTTTTCAAGTTGTTTCTTATGTCTATATCTTTTACAGCTCTCTTTGTTTTTGGCGCGCCTCATTGTCTGTTTTTGCTTGCTCAAACATTCCGTTGGAACATAGTATGCTTTAACACGCAATCTCTCAGCTTTAAGCCATTCTTCTCCTAACTTCTCTTTCTTTCTTTGCCTGTACTCTTTCATTCTTTGGGCTTTGGACTTTGCCATCCTGGAAGGTAGAAAAATAAACAATTACTCTATTGTTACAGCTGTCTTATAAACACCACAAAAAACTCTTTTCCACTCAGGATAATTTTTTAATTTTTCAACTTGAAAGTTTGCAGACAAAAAAGAAAGATTTTGTATTCGATAGAAAATCTTGTGAAAAGAGAGAAAATGAACGCTCTGTGCATTTTCTCATTTCGTCAAAATGTTTTCCTAAAAAAATGCAGGATTGAGTGGAGATGAGTTCAGGTCTTTTCTTAACAAAAACCTCTCGTATTGTTCAAAAAACGCGATTGAACATTTACGGGACACGGACATGCAATCTACGGGACAGTAGAATTTAGGGGGGTTATTATTTGGAATTTAGTCCAAACACTAGAATTGATGAAAATACAAAAAGATTAAACATTTTTCTTTGGCGAGTAAAAATAAATTATTGGAAACTACACCGAAAAATGTTTTCTATACTGCTTGATCATGAAGTAAAGGAATGGAAACAACATTTTTACTTTCATCCCCAATCAGCTTGCACAAATTACTATATGCTGTCATATTATTCACGTGTTAATATCTTACTTTACACCAGTCGACGTATACGAAACATCTACAGCTTAAATAGTTTTGTAATTCAAGTGTGGCATAAATTTTATACACAATGTTTCAAAACAATTTACGGGACGAAAAAGCGTAATCTACGGGACTAAAACATACCTCTCCTGGACATAGAATAATTGAACGGATATCTGTTGCTTTAAGTCTTTAGGGAACAATGATATCTTATATTTGTAAACACATAGAGGACACCGAGAAAAAATAATATAACGTCACATAATGGTTTGTTCGAACACTTACCTGAAAATCTGACTCTCCACGAATTAAAAACAGCAATCAATTTCTTCCCGCCATTGAAACATGTAAACATCCGGCGGTTTGTTATGACGTATGATTCACTCCGGAGCAAAATGAACAAAATAAGTGGGAAGGAATTTAAATTGAAGTAGTTTTTAGAATGTTATGTCTCGTAAATGTTGTCCCGTATGTTGCGTAACCTCGAATTTCCTAACTGTTTGAACCCAAATTTTTCGATTTAGACAGGATGATTTGCAAAAGGAAGGTAAACGCTAGTTAATGAATTTGAATACTTTGTTTATTGGTAATTTACTGGCCGTATCAAAATAAGTTTTCGGAAATAACTTGGAGGTAAAGCATGTCTCGTAGGTGTCGTAATAAAAATTACGGTCAGATCTCAGTTCATTTCAATGGAATTTAACAAAATTGGGATACATATAAACCGTCCAAGAGGTCACTTTTTCTTACTGTGTAGAGCTAAGGACATAATCAATGCACAACGATGGCTAATTTCTGTTTATTTGAAAGATCTAGGCACACATTTTAATGTCCGTCCCGTAGATGTCCTAAATTTGGCGACAGCCAATGCTCTTCACTTTGTCGGCTGAACTTATTCAGGCTTTGCGTGAAAGATATAAAAAATAAAAAAGGCCATTGGAGTTAACGTTTTAAAACAATTTTTTTGTGTAACAATCTGATATAAAATTTCCAATGGCAAACAAAAAGAAATGTTTTTATGATGGCGACATGCCATTTTCAATCACCTGTCATGTTTGTTTGTGCCATATGAGATAGAATTATTTGAAATAAAGGATGCATTTATATTTTCAACTTTCCAGTGATGATATTAGTTAACGAAAATATATCTTATTTGGGTTTTAAAGACATCTATTTTAAATCAGAGTTGATGCAACTCCGGCGACATCGTTTGTCGCGGTTATGGGAGATTAAGTGTCTAGCAGTATCTTTAAATAGTCAAATAATGATTGTAGTCTGTATATGCTTGTGCTTTGTGCTTTCTGATATTTTCATTGTAATTTGTAAATCATAGATTTATATTCTTTAAAATACACCAATAAGCATGTTACGCAATCATCACTTGACAACCTCCATTTAGCACATATTAAGACTGGAAGGTTGTTCAATGAAAACTGTTGTCAAGACTATATTAAAACATGAGCTGTGACCTTGACCTTCCAGCTCTTTCAAAAGGCAAAATTGAACAAAAGGATAGACACACTAACAACATTCACAAAGCTATTATTGTGACAGCAATGTCCATCTCACTGTAAGCAGCCCCAACAATAAACCATAATATTCAATGGCTCAGCTTGAAACAGTTGTAACTGCCTATAAACATATAGGCAGTTACAACTGTTTCACTCTGAGCCAGCCGTATATTAGTATCTCATTAGTAGTAAGTCTTTAGAACACCCAATATTTCATACTTAACTTCACCTTTTCCCACATTTTTTCCTGAAATAAATCTGCCTTGCCATGCCATAACCAGCAAATGAGATGTAAGTTCTTACTTGCAGCAGCTATTCTGACTCTATCCAGAGTTTCATCTATATTTTCTGTGTCCAGATCATCTGGTGTTTGTTCTGATTTATGTTCATCAATACAGCACACAGCAACGCTACTATACTCTGGATGTACATCATACAACACACGACAACCACCTTTCTTTAGCATCTTACCAGCACTGAAGATATATCAGGGTTTGACACTAAAGGAAGTTCTGGAGTCCAGGACCTCTAATTTTGTGGACAGGACTCCTTAACTTTGCAAATTAGGAGTCCAATGGGATTCTTGGTCATAGGATATTTCCTCCACCAAATGATCAAAGAAATGTCCTAAGTTTCTACCCTTAAACTCTATTCAATAAAGTCTCAGATCTTTTTTCAACAAAAGTTGTTGCATGCATATAACCTTTAGTTGTATTTTCTTATAGAACAGAAAACCATCCTTTAATTCTCGGGGAATAATTGTGGAAAAGAAAAAATTGCAACCAAAATTTTGCTCTTTTATTTTTTATTTATTTTTCTGGGTTTTTTTAGATTTTTTATTAATTTTATTGGTTTTTAATTGTCTTAAATATTCACCAGCACTGGATAATGGTAAAATCTTTTGAGTAAATAGGACACACTTCATACCATTCAAGTATGTATACCATTCAACTAATTTTGTTCCCTTGATATTCAATGATAATTTGAAGAGAATAAATATACTACCGTAAGTTAAGCGTACAATTAATATTATCAAATAATAAAAGAGATGTCCTGATTCCAATAATCAATTTTGTCAAATATCACCAAAGCAATAGAAAAAATTCATTCATCTGAAATACTTACAGTCCTTTTAATAATTTTGAAATCTGTCCTGAACACTTAGTGTCATGTAATTTTGTAGTGTTTGTGAGTATGAAATCCCCATCTTTCTCTGCCGGGTTGTAAACACCCAACACACAGCCTTTATTCTAAAATATATATAACAAAACAAGTTTATCTAGATGATCTTGTTAAACTATAAAACAAAATTTTGAAGTTTGACCTTGAAAATTGACCTTGACATTCTCAGATCTACCTTGACCTTCAAAAGATGTTGATTGGTGAGGAACCCTTATGCCAAATAACAGCATTGAAACTTTCAAATAGTGTTGAAATTTTTGGTTTGCAGATTAATAGCAGGATCAGTTTTAAACAAGAACAATTAAACTTATTTTGTGCATGAATTAGGTTATTTTTTTACATATACCTAAAAAAGAGATATACCGTAATTACAAAATCATAGAATGATTCAAACAAAATACTAGAAGACAGCATATCAAATTATCAATGAATTGAAAATGAGGATGAAATTATTTATCTGCCAGAAATCTCATTGACACTGCATTAATGAGAGAAATATCTAAAAGTAAAATGTAAGTTGGTGAAGGAGTGGTAAAAATTCTCACCAAAAATTCTTAATCTTCATTTGATTTGGCTAAACGAGATATTTTCACAAATGATATTTTAAGCCAAAATTATCCCTAGGTGTGAGTTAAATGATTAAAAGAACAGCATAAGGAAGAATAATCTGATGCAAACCAAGTTGCTTTACTGAAGTTTTGTTGCATTAATTTGGTATACTTGGACCTCATTGTATCGATCTATCCACTGTATCGATCTATTAACAAATCTTTGGATATTTTCACCAGAATGCCAAAATTCCAGTTCAATATAGATGACTAGTTCACGAGTAAATTTTAAGGACTTTGATGTCAAGAAATATTTGAAAGGTGCTACATTCTTGCCTTCAATTCTTAACTGAATGGTAAAAAGGTTCTTGTTGAAATTAAAGAACTAGCGGTAGTCTAAACAATTTTAAATGTGATGAAAAAACTACTATATTCCGAAAAAGAACACTCGCTAATCCTTAATAACACATCATTCAATTCAAATTCAATAATCTTGGTACTGGTTGGGCTCCATATTGTAAGTTTTGACATCATTTCCAACAATGCATCGATACAATGGAGTGACTTCAAAATTCACTGAATTTGATATGGCTGCTTATTGTTGTTATTTTTATGCCAAATAACTGTGTTATGACTACCATTTTGTGCTTTGTAGTAAGTTAAAGAATAAACTTATTTGGAAATATTTATGAATTTAGGCAAGATTGATATTATAATCGTTTTTCATCAGTTAATGCTAAGTAGATCGATACAGTGGGGTTCCAGGCTACTTTGATTATCAATAAATGCATCGAAAAACGCGTTTTTCTGAGTTGTCATTCCGGTCATCATATGAAAAATCAGAGGAAAAAACTTACAACTACTCCTGCTGTGTGAAAACTTGCTCTTTGATGAAGAATAATACATTTTCTTATCTGTTTAAGGCAGATACTCATAACACCACTACTTGTCATTTTGACAGCTACACCTAACCCAAAGTATGATATCAAGCGGCATGTAATTTGTGAATTACTGTTATTGTTGCATGGGGAAATTGTGAACGAACAAGTTGACCGCGAGGAGGAAAGGACGTGTTTTCATGCGCTGACAAATTTTTACTTTTATTTGAAGTTTTAGTTGACTTTTAAAGTTTTAAGTTCTACGTTTTTTTACTAATGAACTGTACAGCTGTTCTGTGTTTCTTTTATCGTGTGCTCAGCGCAAATTAAACAATTACGTCTTGGGAAACTGAATTTTTTTCCCGCGCGCCTCGTGGAAGACCGGCCGCCATTACAGTCTACAGGGCCATGCCATAATTTTTAACCTCGAAAGAGAAGTACAATTTTTATCCAGACTCTTTTATTATTATCATCATCTTTATCATCACATAGAACTCTTTTAATCATCGTCTGCGTGTGTCCACTGAAGTCAGCAAAATGTCTCTGCAGCCGACAAGTAAATTTGGCAGGAAAATCTCGAATAGCAACCTTTCTCTGGACAGTCTAAGTCACAGACCCCAGCACCATGGAGTCTTCAGAAACACTTACATTCTTAACAAAGCCAAAGCATTAAAAAAGAAATTGGATCATTGTAGCCATGAGCATCTGTCTTATGAAATGAAACCCAACAAGAACTTTGTGCTCAAGTTTAGTACAGCTTCTTTTGAACTTGCCAAACTAGTGTTTGTCGAAAAACTCTTTGCTTCAAGTTTCTTCACTGATTATTATATAACATCATGTATTAACGAAGATGACTGTGAGAACGAAGTAGGCTCCACTTTTCGAATCTTCAACAAAAAGAAGGACGGTACCCAAGGGACTCAACTCAAATTTACTGTAAACTTTTACAATACTACCTCAAGCATTCTTGTCAATGGTAACAGGATTGATATTTTTGAAAATGAACTTTTCAGACCTATTTGTGACACTATCCAAGCGGAATGTGACAGTCTTCAAATTATCAACGAACAAATCAGTGGTACTCTATCTGCTCCGACAGAAAGTGATCATGTCCAATCAGCCAGCCCTGGTACAAAAGACGCTACAGTGAGGTATACTCAGCAGGAAAGTGTGTCTTTATCCATTAACAATCAAACAGAACATATAGTGAGTAACTCTCTTTATTTATGCCCTATTTGTGACTTGAAAGCTGAGCAAGAAACTATAATGTGTGAAGAGTGCTGCCTCTGGTTTCATTTCTCTTGTACTGGCTTAGACTCTAAATCTGTTGGCAGAATACCAAAGGAAAACCCATATGTCTGTGCTCTGTGTAACGATAACATGCTTCAGAACCAAGCTGATGGACTCCACTCCAGTCCCAATGTCACATCTCAACAATCTCTTGATCAGACCGAAACTAACGTCCATCCATCCCTGTGTACGTCTGTACAGTCATCTGTTTCTAGCTGCGAAGTGCGTCCTGCTTCGCCTGAAGTATCCCCACAATCGTCTTCTTTTCAGTCCCCACGTTCGTCTACTCACTTGCCGCTGTGTTCGTCTGCATCTCTGATCCTGTCTCCGCCAGTATCTAGCAGTGAAACAGCCCGACAGATTTAAAGCTTGACCCAGGACTGGTGCTAATTTCGGTTTAATCTCACTTCGTCTAAACTCATTTCGTCTGGATTTTGTTTAGATATAAAATTATCATTTGGTCTTATTCGGTGTCATAGGGGAGACCGGGGCAAATTACGGTGTTACAATTTTTAATCAATTCACACATTTTCCGACACCATAGCTCTTTTTAATGTATTTAATATATGAATCGAAAATTTAACGAATTTGGAACTAAAAAATACTTTGATTAAACAATTTCGTCACATTATAAAAATTTTATACGCAGACAAAAATACCGGGCTTTTGGGGCAAAGTGTTACACCTACCGGGGCAAGGTGTTACATGGCATACAGTCCTCACGAAAAGGACTTCCATTTGCTTTTACAATACCGGGATAAACATTAAAGGCCTTTTGGCCAAATATTAATCAAAATTAGACTGCATTGAAGTTTTGCACACACTGACTTGGTCACCCATGGCAAATACTGAGTGCATTTCTTGTGCCTTACCACATGTTTCAAGACGCTTCCTTTATAATAAAATATTCAGACCATATCCTAAAATATTCCCTTTTTCTTTCTCTTATAAAGACATAAACCATAAATCTCGTATTGTATGTCCATTTGCCGAATCATGAAAATCTAAGAGCACCTGTGACCACTGGGACCTACTGTAGCTTCGAATAAGTCTGAAAAGTCAGAAAGTATAATACAATGTATGATCATGGCTGAATTGCATTAATTACTACTTAGCCTCTTAAACTCTACATATATGAAATTATTAAAAAAATATGTAATTAACCACAAACTTTTAGAACGAAGCCCATTGGACCGCCAAATCCTCGTTTCAACATGTCCGAATATATTGAGAAAAGGTGGTTACTCTTGCAACAGGAAATTTATCTTTTTCGTACAACGGTTTCTATTGCATATAATAAGATGTTAAAAAAAGATTTGCACAAACATTAACACTTCGCATGAAGCTTCTTTGAATTCGTTTCAGTCTTAATCTCGTTATCTGGAATTGAATAATTGCGTTAAACATATTGTGAGCAAAATGTTACACTGTAACACTTTGCCCCACGTCCTGTGTAACACTTTGCCCCGATCGCAACTTTTCGGAAAAGATACTCATGCAAAGAAAAGAAAGGTATACAATAACATAATTTGTACAGAAAAGTCAGATTCTGGATTTCGGGATCCCATAACCATATAACTATCCTATTTCTTGTGCTCCTATATCAGACGAGGCGGTTATTTACGAAGATGGTAAGAATTTACTTTGGTGTCACAAAAATCGTTTTCTGATTCTTCTTAAGTGGACATTCCTATTTAACGAATCTAATATGCAGAAAAACATGCATAATCAAAAACCCCTTTTCTTAGAAATAACACCTCGGTCATTAATGATGTCAAAAAGAAAATATTTCAAACGTAACACTTTGCCCCGTGTAACACTCTGCCCCGGTCTCCCCTATGTCTGTTATACATCACCGGGTAATTTAATTTGAGAACTTGACGTTTACAAATCATTTTAGCTATTTTATATTTTCTAAATAATACTTTATATATATTTAGTCTTTTGAACCATACAAAAATTTAATGATATATCAAAGATATTTCATCAAGTTTTCTAAGTTGAAAAGAGGGATGTTATCCCAGATTCCCCCCCCCCCCCCGCCGTAATTTAGCCAATTTTAACTAATGATACCATAATGACCACATATAGTCAAAGAGAATAGTCATTTATTAAGTATATTTATTAAGTATATCTAAAATTGAAGAGAAAATAAGAGAGTTAAAAGAAAAATGTTACTTTTTTTAAATAATATTGAATATTTAGACGAAATGGGAATTTTTTATTGAAATAAGCCTTTTTATTTGAGACCAAATGAGAATAAAAAATTTAGACAAAATGAGTTTAGACGAGGTAAGAAAACCCCGTTGATTCGTATAGTTTTGTCAAGAATCTGAACGTTGACATCTTACCATAATCATCTGTAGTCGGGGACATTGGAGAGTCACGGTCTTAGTATTACTGACTAAGTGCTTCGTTTTGTAACAAAATGCTCTCATATTTTTATTACAACTATTGCATATTGTAATGTAGGTATATATATATATATATTTCTTAATAAGACATACGGGTATGGAATACCGTTTCAAATCAGTAGGCATATTTATTTTTTTTTTCTTCTAAATTTAGATTTGTCCTAAAAGGCTACTTAAAAGTGACAGTTAAGCCTATCAGATGTTTAAGATTGTTATAGAAAAATTTAAGCACCAGGCAATCTTTGACATACTAGGCAATTTAAGATACAAATTAATCTTGTGCCTTTGAGTACGGTTACGGTAAAATATATTATTTGTCATACTAAAAGATGAGAAAACCCCAATCAGATGAGCATTTGCCTTATATAGCCCGTAAAATGCCCATAAAAATAATTAAAATGCATTACATACTCACGATGGAGAACAATGGTAACAAATACTATAAATCCATACCAAAATGCGGAAATAATATATTCGATGACTTAATTCAACCTCGTTAGCGGCCGTCAAAAACGAGAGCCAATGATACGACAACACACTTTTCCGCTGTATAAAAGCCTTTTAAGGATTCTACAACGTACGCATACAGATACAGATTCAATAGCAATTCTATCAAATGACCTTGGCATGTGACCTTAAAGTAGATACTTTTCATATATAAGTATTAAATGAAATTTAGCTAATCTGTGTCTGGTTATTTTTAAATGCATCCGTAAATGAAGGAGAATGCTATAATCAAGTAATTTTGATATTTGATCCTTGGTCAGTGACCTTGAGCATTAACCTATCTAGATGGTTATTTCAAATTGAATATTTCCTTATGATGGAGAATAACTGTGCAACATTATTTCCGAATTTATTTTTATCTTATAACTATACAAATATCCGTGTGATAACATCCCGTATGATATTTTTTATGATATCACATAGTTATTTTTAGAACAATGATATAATGCTGTTATTTTTAGTAACTTGCATTTCTGTAAGAAACATCGAGGAAAAGAAGACAAAAAGAGGTAATAAGATAGATATAATACGTACTTGGTGTATTGTATGAAAAATTATCTGACTCGGTTGTGAGAATTGATAATTGTCTCGGCAGAGCCTCGACAATTTTCAATTCTCCCAACCTCGTTAGATATTTTTTTCATATAATACACTTAGTACGTATTATATATATAAATGTTGCATATTTGCTCCAGGTGTGGCTTTTTTATATTCAATATTGAACTTGGGAGCTACAGACGAAAGGATGGACGCACCGCATCAAAATATTATCCCTCCTCTATCATCGGATATAGATATAAAACGTACTCGGTTGAGGGAATTGATAATTGTTTCGGCATAGCCTCGACAATGATCAATTCTCCCAACCTCGTTAGATATTTTTCTCATACAAAACACCAAGTACGTATTATATTTATCTTATAACCTCTATTTGCCTAGTTTTCATGTATGTTTCTAGCAGAAATGCAAGTTTCTAAAAATAACCACATTCTATCATTGATCTAAAAATAACTATGTGATATCATAATAAATATCATACGGGATGTTATAACACGGATATTTGTATAGTTATAAGATAAAATTCATTCGATAAGTGACAATTGAACTTGAAAATGTACAGGAAAAAAAACAGTCGACATACAAGGGTAGTTCTTACGGATCTATATTATCCTACCACGGATCCCCGGTGGCGGCAAATATCCTTTCCGACGTTTGTCTCTCACCAATGGGTAGATAATCGTAAACCTATGTGAGATAGCAGTCGAAGGCTAGGAAAGGATGTAATGGTAGTACAGGTGAGAGAAATACCAGGAATCCATTGTTAGGTGATAAATGTCCATTTCAATATGAAACTAACTGTATTTGTTTGACAAACTTGGTTTAAACCTATTTATTTTACATAGATTGGGAAACAAGTTCTTACAACTTATGTTAATCCCTCTCGATTATGCTTCCTGGAACATTCACCAGTACTCGCGCCGAATGTGTGAGCCAATGAAAGAACCAAGATCGATAGCCGCTCCCGGTCTACCTGTAGACCACGGACACCACACACTTAACAAACTTATTCCGAGCATCAAAGAAGGAACAGCGTGCAAGCGTTGTCTAGACGTAGCGAAATTACGAAGATCGTATCACACTCTCGGAACAAGAGGCATTGCATTTTATGAGTTCCCATTATAACTCATTCTGTCTTATTGCGGTACAACTGTGCCCTGTGTTCAGGATGTAAAAGCGTTTCGCGAGCGCTTTGATATGATACACCGCTTTGCACGTGCACATACGTCCAAAGCGAGGTATCATTTCGAAAGCGCTTCGCTGACGGTTTCATTCTAAACGCAGGGATGGTGCTTAAGGCGATCTCGTGGCACTTACTGCGTTCTTGTCATGTTCCGATTCGACGGCGATTTTTTTGTGTTCGAAGTATTCGCCGTCTTTAAGGTAGTGGACCCGTAATAGTTACGCAAAGTTTCGGAAGTAGCGCTATGTAGCAACGTTTGGCATTCTAGACAATTGCGCCGCTTCTATTGCGACAACACTGTGTTCCTTTGGCGATGTCTCAGCTTCCTCGTTGAGCTCTGGAAATTTTAAGATCCCTGTATCAACGCCATGGCATAGCCACCCTAGTGCGACAGCGGTTTAAGTCCATTGAATGCCTGTGCCATACGTAGTAGTTTTTTCTTCTATTTTTCAGCAATGTTGTAAATGTATGCCTGAAAACAGGCCTTCTATTTTATTATCATCATTATTATTATCATTATCATTATTATTATTATTATTATTATTATCATCATTATTATCATCTCACCTGGGTACTTAGTGCATATCGTAAGCCCAAGCCAAGGCACATGTCCTTTTCGACATCTGTCTCCAACAACTACGATGGTGTAAAGGCGGAGCATAATTACAGTCATTTTGTAAAAGTTGGTCCTTGTTCCAATGACACAGAGTAACATCACAAACACAACTACAATTTGTGCAACGACAGGATATCCGACATTTGTGAAAGTTTAATGAAAGTCTATCAATAACTTCATGAGTATAGTCAAACCTTGGTATTTAAAACGAGGGAAAATGTGGTTTAGCTAGGAGTAATGTGCTGAACTAGGACCGCCACCATAGCGCAGTTGGTAGCGCGTCGGACTGTCAATTTAGAGGTCCCATATTTTTCATATTTCACCATATGGGACCTGTTTCTTGTTGACCGATCAGAATTCAGGGAAGAGATACGTATGAAAATGTCCTAAGGGCCATTCCTGTGCATTAGATATTTAAATAAAAGTTCACGCGCGGACACCTGGACATGACAATTGCCTTGCTGGACTTGTCGAGTTGAGTAACAAACAGCAGTCAACTCACGACATCATATGTCATAAGCAAATTCCTTGGACAATTATCGAAAAAAGAAATCTGGTGTTTACTCATTAAAAATAGTTTGAAACTTTAAAAAAAATATATGTTTTAATTGTTGAATATTTTAGCAGATAATTATGGATCAACCTGTTTCATAACAGAGATCGCGTAAACACATACAGTTTACACTCCAAGATATGCACATCACAGCTACTCACGCTGATTAAGTAGTACAGTAAAATTTGTGTTAAGCGACCACAAAGGGGACCACCAAAAAGCGGTCGTTTAGGGGAATGGTCGCTTAATAAAAAAAATCATGGTAAATGTGACGATGCCGGTGACAGTTCATTTTGATAGCATTTATAGATCGTTGGTCAAGTCGTAGCCTACTGAATCCAATGACGTTCGAACCCATTAGAATCGTCTTATTGAGACGATTCTAATGGGCTCCAACAACATAAGATTCAATAATAACTTTCGGACCTTTTACTTCTGTTACTTCCATAAATTAAGGCCAACAGCTCAAAATCAACCTTCAAATACGAATATTCGTATTGGAAATCGTATTCGAATATTCACGGGAAAAACGAATATTTGGATATTAGTTCCCATCCCTAATAATAACCAATATTTAGTTAAGTTTGTTTGTTTGAATGGGTTTTACGCCGCTTTCAACAATTTCGCAGTTATATCGCGGCGGCCGGAGCACCTAACAATGGATTCCTGGTGTTTCTTTCACCTGTACTACCATTACACCCTTTCCTAGCCTCCGACTGCTATCTCACATAGGTTTACGATTATCTACCAATTGGTGAGAGACAAACGTCGGAAAGGATATTTGCCGCCACCGGGGATCGAACCCACGACTTCCAGATTGAAAGTCTTGTGCCTAACCAACTGCGCTATGGTGGCGGCCCAATATTTCGTTAAGAGTGTCCTCTTTTTCAGGGATTTTGCTTACGTCGAAGGGACTTTTTAAGGTGGTCGCTTAAAAAGATTGGTCGCTTAAAAAACGCGGTCGCTCGAGTAATATCGCCTGTACTATCACATGTTGGCATATTTATCAGTCTGTATTTTTTAAATATTGAACATTAACGCATAAATCACAATATATGTCTATATCTACAGGGTATTTAATATCAAATGGTTTAACAGTTTCCAGTACTATATCTGAACAAAACAACACATACAGTTAATTTCATCGTTAAATTGACACTCTTTCTGGTCAATACCATTCAAAATTACTCACTCTGCTCTCCAATCTTCATTTAAATCGATCAAAAACGCTCCGAAATCATTAGAAAACATTTCGAAATTGTTAAATCAATCAAACATTTAATTAAATTCAATCGAATTAATCCACATTTTTATTAGCTTGTGTCCACTTTTAAAGTGTCTGATTGGTTAACGTAGAAACACATACAGAAAAATACGTATATTTTGTTCAAGGTAGGTGAAATATCGCTAATTGTGTTCATCTTGAACGAAATTAGCGACATTGAATTACCTCCCTTGAAATTCACTCAAAACACGCCCCGCACACTAATTCAAATTCACTCTGAAATCGTTTCAAAATAATTCATTTTGTCAATTTCACGATATTCCTACCTGTAATTCATAATCTGCTTAATTTATACAAGACACGAATAAATATTTCTTCCTGATTTTATATACATAGAAATAATTGAGAAAATATGGTATCATCTTCGTTCAATCTCAAGGAAAAAGAATGATTTTGGGAAATATCAGAAATGAAACAAAATATGATCGAGTCACGTAACGGACAGATAGCGTTGTGGTTTAGTAGAGATGATTTACTCGATCATATTTTGTTTCATTTCTGATTTCTCGCTATAACACACCATCTCATTAATGCTACTTATGAGGACAACATATCGCACGTGGAAAAATATGCAAAGTGACGCGCTTTTAGAGATATATCCCAAAATCATCTTTTTTTCCCTTTTCCATGCATTGCATGGTGTTTCATGGATCGGTGAAAAATTATTGACTTTAGTATAATAATAATAATAATAATAATAATAATATCTTTATTTCATGAAGGTAGAACATTAAGACATTTTTCAAATGAAAATAACATGAAAATAGTCTTTTTTACAAAGTTGCCTTCGTTATCAATGAAAAGAAAAAAATATTAATGAAAAGTTTAAAAATGGTAATGGTGAAAAAAAACAACAAATGCTTCTATTGTATATGAATTAGCAAAACAAAATATGATAACAATACGATGAATCACAGGAAATTAGTTAGGGAATAGGAAATTCTCGGACAGAAACAGCTCTTTTTTTTTTAACATGCTTATATTTTTTGTGAATGGACTTTAGAATTTCGTAATAGCAAATGTTGTTTAAGCTGATTTTTGAAACTAGTTAAAGAATTTGCGTCTCGAATAGAAATAGGAATTTCGTTCCACACGATCATACTGAAGTATGAAAATGCATTTTTCTTGTACAATGTATTGAATTTCGAGTTGGTAATATCATGATGAGCAGAAGACCGTAAATTGTAGTTAGCGTTTTTACAGAATGTAATAATGTCCTTCATATATCCAGGTGTAAGATTATTAAGACATTTAAATATCAAAACACAGGTGTGATAATTACACCTATTATCGAAAGTCAACCATTTAAGTGGTCCAAAAAGATCTGTTGATGATGTTCTAGTTGAAGCACCTAGTATAACTCGGGCTGCCCTTTTCTGAAGTACAGACAATTTGGAAGTTCTATATTTAGCTCCCTTCCACCAAATTGTACAGCAATAGTCAAAGATAGGTAGAATGTAAGCATTATAAAATAACTGTTTCATTTCAAACGTAAGATAAGTCGAAATTCTTTTAAGTAAGGAAATTTTGCTGGCAATTTTAGAACATGTTTTTTCAATATGTACATTCCAGGACAAATGTTTGTCTACGTGAACGCCTAAAATTTTATGAGACTCAACAATTTCGATACAAGTATCATTTATTTTTATATCTATGCTCAAATTTTTAACTTTTGTTTTTGGTCCAATAAGCATACATTTTGTTTTATTTGGATTTACAAGCATATTGTTATTCGAACACCAACTATGTATAGAATTTAAACTTTTCTGTAAACTTAACTTTATTTCATTAGGGTCGTATCCGGATTTATATAGCGTCGAGTCATCTGCATAAAGGTCTAAATTTGAAGCATCAACGTGCAAAGTCATATCATTTATGTAGATTAAAAACAAGAGAGGCCCTAAAATAGAGCCCTGTGGGACACCACAAGATACAGTTTTTTATCGGACAACAGTACAGAAAGTAATCCCCTCTACCCCTGTGGGGCCAGTTTTACTTAACTTCTGACGACAAAATTGATCGTAAGTCAAAATCACAAATTGTACATGTTGATTTTATACAGTTTTAGATTTTAGATTCTGCCTTGCAATATCTCATTGGAATCGTCTTTAGAAGACGATTCTAGTGAGATATTGCATTGCAGAATTCCATATTTAGTTACTACTGTAGAAGCAAAATTAATTTATGACTTACGCAAAAAATGATCGTAAGATGTTTAGTAAAACGGGCCCTTGAAAATAGTTTTTACTTTTAAATGAAAAAAATGTAATAACTGTATGTAAGACTTCAATAAACAGTTCATATTTAATTGCTTTAAACAACCTAAAAGCATTAATGTTAGCCAATTAAAAAAAAGAATATATGTGTACGTTGTCGAATTAAAATTTTCAGCATATAATACGCACAAAATGATAACAAATGTCACAAAACAAGTAAAATTAAAAGTTTTTTAACCACGTTTCGAAATACAGTAGTTGTATTCTTAAGATTAAAACGACTTTGTGACTAAAGACTGGTAACCGAGAAATTTTATGACAAGTGCCGTAACTGTTCATTAACTAATGTTATTCATTCAGTGTGGGTAAAATATCACGGTTCATGCTTTAATGGCCTTATATGTAATCAGATGACCTGAAAAAGACAAAGAGTACACAATAATATTTGAACACTTTCTATCCCATTCTATTATTATTAATTTCCTTACACAACTAGAAAAACAACCTCTGACAGTATGCCAGGGGGTGGGGCAGTATTAATATCATTTAGGATAACCATGGAAATCAGCGGGAAAAATTACCCTTGAAAAACTGTTAGAGGCAGAATTACAGGGCACAATGAAAACTTCAGCCGAGTAGAAAGTGCATCGGGCGAATCCACTAAGAAAAGTCAGCCGACGCACCTTTTTTTTAACTTTTGCAAGCCCCTTTATATAATTTTAATCATATTGGATTTTCATAAGATTTGTAAACTGCCCTTGCTTTCAATGCAGAACGATCCTCCTGCCAAATTAATGCGGCTTAAAGAGAAATTTAGGAGGAGCTGTACGCACAAGTACTTTAACGTCAAAATAGCCTAATCGGAAGTTTTTGAAAAAAAAAAAAGAATGTTCAGCAAAGTTGCATTTTGCTAATATATGGTTTCAAATTTTGGAAAAATCAGACGTGATTTGTTTACATGCTGTCCGTCTTACACATATACGTCTCCCCATAAAAGCTTTTTTTCCGAATACATAGCGCAATTGTCGAGACGAATATTTCGAAGACACGTCAGGACCACTCAATCGGAACATCGCTCGGACTTTCCACCTTGGAAAGTATTTCCGATCGTCTGTGGAGATCTTTTTGGCATTTTAAAATTTGACGACAAAACGCAGTAATACACTGCATTTTGTTATCAATTTTAAATATGCCCACATTTATTCTTTCGCTGATATTGTTTTATACAGCGACATCCTTAGCGGCGTGGTTGATAATGCGAAATGACGCACTTTCATGGCTACGCACTTATTATTCCCGGGGTCTTTTCCGTAGAATCGCCTAGGGTTCCCGATTGCAGGATTACTTGGTAGTCATTGATAGAATTTTGACGAAAGTGGGGTTTTGCATATCCTCCGTCCATCTTCAACCCCTAAAGAGCGTCCTGTAAAGTGCCATGCTAATTGAAACCGTGTGAACAACGAGCACTGAAGCGTGGGCAGTCATTCTTTATAAAAATTATGAAACTGTTGGATTGTCAGAACAAAATTTTTATGACAGACCAACCTACAGACAGGTTCAATCGATTATACAGTTAACAACATCGTGAGATTGACAAGATGAATGATTATGGAATTATTGAGGAATGAATTTGAATGAGTGTGTGGAGCGAGTTTTGAGTGAATTTAATGGGAAGTAATCCTATATTGCAAATTTTGTTCAGGATGAACAAAATTAGCGATATTGATAACCTCCCTTTAATAAGATATGCATACAAATTCTATAGATAGTCTCCTTATTATCCAAAAACATAAAAGACGCTAAAAAATTGAATCATATTAGTGAAATCGCGACTTTTCTCCATCAAAATTTATTTTGAATTACGATGTTGATTCTATATTTTTCAATGGGTTTGAGCGTTTTTGAATGGTTTGAGTGAGTGTTTGGAATGAATAAATGGAGCGCTGAGTGAGTGATTTAGAACGATATTGATTGAGATGAATATCAATTTCACGATCTTTTTAACTGTAGCCCTAAAAATTGACTAACAACTTGTCAGGTTCAAAAAATTTTCTTTATTCCCTGTATATTTACATAAGCAAATACGAAACAAGAGTAACACATACCAACCCTAGGCTGATGGTGGTTGACCGTGAAAAGTCAAGACAAGACTATATTCTGGCAAATGATGTCTCCTTTTGATAGAATAGTTAACTCCTGAGAACACTGTGAACACACATGCAAATATAGATTTCAATGATAACAGAGATATGACCAAGGTTTAAGATTGTCTAGCCAAAAAAGCTTACAAACGCCAATGTTTACGCAAACAGTATCACAATAGACACTCATGTGATGTGAACAGCTAAAATAGACAAGTATGAAAAAAAATAAATAAAACAAATACGGATAATGCATGATTCTTATCTTTGTAAAATTTGGCTATATTTTATTAAATTTTGGCAGTTGTTAAACTTACCACACAGGTTCTTGTTTTCTTATTTTTCAGGGAGTCCTCTGCAATTTTCTGGAAAACTTCATCTGGAAGTACAGTCAATATTGCTCGAGCGACCACGTCTATTAAGCGACCAATTCTATTAAGCGACCACCGTAAAAAGTACCTTTACTGTATGCAAAATCTCTGAAAAAGAGGACATTCTTAACGCAAAATTTGTTATTATTGAATCTTATGATGTTGGAGCCCATTAGAATCGTCTCAATAAGACGATTCTAATGGGTTCGAACATCATTGAATTCAGTACGACTAAACCGACAATCTACAAATGCTATCAAAATGAACACTTACATGTATTATTATATTTCGTATTAAGCGACCATTCCCATAAACGACCGCTTTTTGGTGGTCCCCTTAGTGGTCGTTTAACAGAAGTTTTACTGTAAACACCTTCGAGTTTGGGAATAGTGATTTCACTAACGCTCATCTTTGTGTTATATCTAATAAGAATTAAGATCTTAAAAACTTAGTGAGAACAGCCCATGGGCTAAAGATTTGCCAAATGAAATTATCACCGATCTAGTATAACATGCAAATTATTAACTCAATGAATTTTTACTTTCTTTTTCCCGTCTAAGTCACCCCCATTTAAGACATGAATATTAACAATGTATCGTTAAGGTTCATGTAAAGAGTTTGAGACCAAATTTAAAGGGAACTTCATTAGTCAAGAAAAAGCAGTATGTCAAGTATATTATATATCAAAATGAAGTTATTTGTGAGCACAAGCATTTGGACAACATAAGACTTTCATATCTAAAGCGATATAGCCAAAACATTGAGGAAAATGGTCATTTTGTACAGAACAAGCACCCGCATGACGGTTGGATAAAATTGGCTCATATTTAACAAAGCACACAAAAACATCGTGAAATTTACACTCACTCCGATCAAAATCATTCTTAATCATTCAGTCAGCGCTCCTCTATTTCAATTCCAAAATCTTATTAGAATCGATCAAAAAAGCTCCAAAATTATTGAAAATATGTCCATGTTCAAAATTTAATTCAAGACGATCAAATTTATTCTACGATTTTATTGACTGGTGCGGTGTGTCGGATTGGTTCATGAAAATACACAAACAGAACAGTACGTATATTTTATTGAAGGGAGGTAAAAAAAATTAATCTCGTCCAATTTGACGAAAATCTCGATATTGGACTATTCCCTCGAAAATCACCCAAAACTCAAATTAAGAATCATTCCAAAATCATCTGTTTCGCAAAATCTCCAATATTCTTAAATGTAATGCTTATGATAAAAGTATTTTTCATTCAAATATCTTGTTTGCGTTTTTTATGTCACATTTTTCATTAATTTTCATCATTGGTCTATGGACATAATATACATGTACGTACCAACATTTTGGCCTGTCTTGGCTGAAGTTTCAAAAATCGTGTCGCAATTCAATTCTGAAAGCATATTATAAAAAAAAAGATCAATGATAACAAAAAAATAAGATGACCTTAAAATTTAATTCAAGGCTATACCGCTTTACGCCATTACATACTCGCCTGCCTTATTATATTGAACCAGCGAATCTCTCGCACACCCCTTGACCCCTGACATGGATGCCCGACTCGTCATTTATCTAAAAAATTTACGGTCTTGGATTATGGCAAAAAGATTAGGATACTTAATTTTTTAAAAGCCTACAGTAAACAACATCGTGAAATTGACAAGGTGAATGATTTTGGAATGGTTTAGGAATGAAATTGAATGAGTGTGTGGAGCAAGTTTTGAGTGATTTAATGGGGGGGGGGGGTAATCCTATATAGCAAATTCTGTTCAGTATGAACAAAATTAGCGATATTGATAACCTCCCTGTAATAAAATATGCATACAAGTTCTATATATAGCTTCCTATATCTTCAAGAACCTATGCGACGCTAACAATTTGAATTATGTCAGAGAAATCGCGATTTTCTCTATCAAAATTTATTTTGAATGGCATTGTTGGTTCTATGTTTTTCAATGGGTTTGAGCGTTTTTGAATGGTTTGAGTGAGTGTTTGGAATGAATGATTGGAGTGCTGAGTGAGCGATTTAGAATGGTTACGATTGAGATGAATGTCAATTGCACGATGTTATTAACTGTATCGACGCATTTTTGTCATTATTTATTTATTTATATACGGGTATTTATTGATGACGCTTTTTGGCTGGGTTTGTTAATTATAGCCCTAAAATACCTTTGGTCAAGGTCAATTTCGGTCACTTTATTTCTCAATACAGCAATAAATAAGCTACAAAATGATACATATAAGCCGTCTGAAATTGGTAGCCTCGAAGAGTACCATCACAATAACACACGTTACCCTTTGTTATTCACAAATCTCTCTATGGTGATCATAAATAATGAAATATGTAATATACGTTACACTGATAAAGTTCCATTTTGGAAAACAAACAACTATTTCGAGTTCCGTGTAACGCAGTAATGTTGTTACATGAGTTACTAATTACAAGTCTAATGAAGGAAAGTTATTCGGAACACCACTCGGCCAATCTCACGATCAACCTCGGATGTACATAGACGGACTATTTTTAAAAGATACGGAAAACCTTGGAAAACTCGATGACGTCAGTTAAAATGGCGTTAGCCCTCGAAACTGTGAGTGAAAACATTCGACGTCACCAACGCTACTCGTTTAAGACACTGACGCGAAACCATCGTATCCTAATATAAATATATTTAGATTCTCAAATAACCGCTGAAAAATCTTAATTTTTGAGAATGATTCGTCATTCTCAAAAATTAAGATTTTTCAGTCGTTATTTACTGAAAAGATATAAATCTACAGTGCTAGTTTTTCTTACACTGTTTCCGCCTAACAAAATGCACGATTTTGTTACATACCCATCCGCCTTACATACATCCGAGGTCTGTTGCAGTTTACGGAAATGGCCGAGTGATGTTCCGAATGGAAGGAAAGTATCACCAGTACAGCATTATCTGTATGAACTTATCATTTCAATATTATATATTTTTTATTTTAAATTAAAACCAATACAAGGAATTGTTTTTCTGCAAATTTGTATATTACTGATATCACCAATTTGAAAAAAAAATTCAGGCATAGTCAAATAAGAGAATATAACATATACAACATTACAGGAAGCCAAGTTCCTTTTTTGTTGAGGTCCACTGCTTTTTTGAGTGCTTTTTGTGGTCATAATACTTATTTTGATCATTTGAAACCATTTCATTTGAAATGATATTCATAGAAATAATACATAAAGTGCGTGTACTTAAATGTTACAAGATCAAGCTTCCATAATTCAGAGGGCTTGCATTTTTAAAATGAGATAAACTGCTATATGAAATCAGTCCCCAAAAATTCTCTGTTTGAATAGTTGAATCATTGTCGAAGTAATGAATTTTTTTAATTCTTTTTTATTGAATATTATATCTTACACGTACATGCATTTATATAATATATTTTCAACTGACAGATAATTAAATGCTACTTCTAACCATTCAGATTTGAACTTTGAATTAAAACTAATACAATATTGTGTCAAGTATTTTCTATATGTTCTATATGTTATATATGTTATATATGTTACCCTCAACTTGAGCCCCAGTGAAATACGAGACTATTTTTCCACACTTGATAGCACAAAAAATATTGTTGTTTTTTATTCACTCCTCATATGTGGCACACGTTGTTTAATTGCGTACAACGTGAGCATTTGGTAACTGGTATCTAGAGGTTTATTGTCTGTTTTTATGAAAAGGCAATTAGGCTGTCTATACGCTAGTAGAAGTCAAGTTCGTAAAAAGGTAAAATAGGTTCAAAATGAGGTCACTGGGTCAATTTAAAAAAACTTGTGTGCAACTTAAGTGTCACATTTTATCTTAATGTCTTGAAACTTGATCAGCATGTTTGTCTCCGTCAAATCTCAGTCAAATTCAAAATTGGGGGTAGTAGGGTCAAAATAATGCTAAGGTATCAATTTAAAAAAAATGTATGCTCTGTAGAAATATGGTCAGAATGTTTGTCTCCATCAAATCTCGATCAAGTTCGAAGATAGGTCAAATAGGGTCAAAAATAAGGTTAAGGATTCAAAGTTTAGAAAAACCTTGTCTACAGTCTGGAGGACACATTGTTTGTTTGCTCAAATGTCTAGAAACTTGTTCAGAATGATTATATCGATAAAATCTCAGTCAAGTTCGAAAATTAGTCAAGTGGGGTTAAAAATGAGGTAAATTGGTCCCATTGCGGTAAAAGCTTGTATGCACTGTAGTGGCCAAAACTTGAAACTTGGTCGGAATATGTCGGAATATGTGTCTATGATACGCGTTCGAAATTTGGTCAAATAGGGTCAAAATGAGGTCATGGCGTCGATTTAAGAAAAGCCATTGCACTCTAGAGGCCACAGTTTTTGATTAAAAATATTGATTCTTGGTCAGAATGTGTGTCTCCTTAAAATCTACGACAACGGTCTGAAAGTGGGGCAAAAAATTAAGTCACCGGTTCAGATTTTGTAAAAAAAAATCATTTTGAGTACTCTAGATGCAACTTTTTTTGGCACAAGTGGCTTTAAATGAAATCAGAATGTGTATCTTCTTCATACCTTGGACATGTTTAAAATTTGGTCAAGCCAGTCATAAATTTCAAATCAGTATTTTTAGCATTTTGCCAAAATGTGTCAACAACGCATCAGCTAAACGCTTCAGGGCTCTACCTATCTTATTTTTTTAGTGTACCTTTTACTGTTGTTTTTCAGACACCAAGCAGTGTAATGAAGATATCTTGTGACAATCTGCCACCTTGCTTATATCAGTGTTCCCTCGTTCATCATAAGAGTCTAATATTTGATAATAAGACACAGAGGAAAAATTTAGAACAAGTAATAGATGAATATATTGAGAAAATAATGTTACTAATGTTTTTAATTATCATGTTCTAGGTGACAATATTATGTCATACTACTGTGTTGTTGTATTGTTTTTACATAGAGCATGGTTGGATTATAGAAAACCAGTCTGAAATATTTAATCTTAGATTGTCAGCCAAATCCAGCTCACATAAGCTGTAATTATGATCATTGGAGTCGACGAATTATACTGTCGTATGAAACATCCTAAAATAATTCGATAAATGTCATTGGTTGATGGCTTACATTTCATTTTGGTTAAGCTTTGGCGAAATAAAGACGCGATTTATTTTGATTAAAATAAAAGGTGACCATAACATCACACAAACAGCCTTCATGCGCTGTGTAATGTTTTATCTTAAAACTATACAAATATCTGTGTGATAATAACCCATATGATATTTTTCATGATTTTTAGAACAAAGATATAATGCGGTTATTTTCAGAAACTTGCATTTAAGTTAGAAACATCGACGAAAACAAGACAAATAGAGGTTATAAGATAAAAATAATACAAACTTAGTGTATTGTATGAAAGAAAAATCTAACGAGGTTGGGAGAATTGATCATTGTCGAAGCTCTTATACAAAACACCAAGTATGGATTATATATATGTAATTGTAGCCAATCGTAAGAATGAAACCTTTTAAGGGAAGAGTTTGCTCTTTTGACTCGTGGATCGAATGAAAATGTTCAGAAATGGTGTTTTGGGTGATAATTAGTCTTCTTTTCTTTATCGCATAGCCTTTCTTCTATCGTTCTGCCTTTCTTACTTTTATACACTCTTTTCATTCAAATGTTATACACATTTCACAACTTAGTTATAAAATTGATTTATATTTGTTCTAACTTATATTATCTTCGTATATGAAGGAAAAAAAAATAAATATAATACGTAATTAGTGTTTTGTATGAAATAAAAAATATCTAACAACCGAGTTAGATATATTTTTCATACAATACACTAAGTATGTTTTATATTTATCTTCATCTTTATATCTCTTTATTTGTCTTTATATTTATCTTACAACCCCTATTTGTTTTGTTCTCGTCGATGTTTCCTACTGAAATGCAAATTCTAAAATAACCGCATTGTATCATTGTTCTAAATCAACTATATGATATCATAAAAAATATCATACGGGATGTTATCACACGGATATTTGTATAGTTATAAATTAAAACTGTTTCTAACTTTTTTCCCAACAACCAAATCAACAAATTGAGAGCCGTCATACAATCAAGAGCATCAAGGAACTCCGTAAAGAAAATATTTTTAAAAAATCATTGGTTACAGAAAAGGTCAACCTGAGGTTGCATTCTAAATACTCTTGTACAAAGGGGTAAAATGATCATTGTGAATCAAGGAAATCAGCCCGTTTCGAAGAGTGTCGACCTTAGTCAGAATGCGCAGTATTTGCAGTTTGAATACGGTCGATACTTTAAGCACTCCCAAGTTGGCCCCTTTTCGCCTAATGGGTCACAATTTTATCAAAATGTCTTCTAATACCTTCGGCAATGGTATCCGCCATTTGCATGTCAATCCCGCGTTTTTCAGGGTCTTCTCTAGCAATATCCCGCTTTGTACCAACGAGGTAAACCTTGGCCGTCTAAATTAAATTGTGAAAAAATATTATCCTTTAGACAAATTACACTTGTGTATTACAAGGTCGATTGACATTGAATATTTAAATCTTTTGTAAAATTTCCTACCTGACTTTCCTTAAGGTAGTAGACCCGTAAAAGTTATACTATAGAAGGAAATGAACTTTAACAGTGTTAACCGAGGTTTCCAAATGGTTTCATTAGGAAACATCGGTCAACATTGTGAAAGATCATTTGTTTCGAAATGTTGCGAAGCTATTATGGGTCTACTTCCTTAATGTTGAGTGAAATTCCCTCTAAAGACAAACAGCTTTTCAATAGCACTAGAACAGCTCTTTTCACGTTCGGTATCACAAAGCGGCGAAAACAGTTTTCCAATTATACCCCGCTTTGCACGCACGCTTGCGGGCAAGGGTAAAATTGAAAAACTGTTCGCACCGTTTTTTTTTTATTCTGAACGTAGGGCTGGTTATACATGAGTGTAAGAAATTACTTTATATGTCTTAATTGGAAAAAGAGGCAGTGCAGATCTATAGCATTACCGAACACGAAATGTTAGACTGGTTCAATTCCAGAAAATTTTCAGAAAACAATATTTTATACGATGAAATTATGAAATATTTATCTTTTGTTTAAGAAACAATGTGGATAACGAAGAAAAGACTCAAAGAAACAACTTATTTCTTCATTGTTTACATGAACAAAATTTTTCGGAGTTTTGTTCGCGTAGGGTCTTTTTTTAAAGAAAGCCTTTTTAGGTGTGACTGGATTAAAACGAAGGATTTTTGTAAACGGGAGAGAGCTTATTTTTTACTTACAGGGACAATTTTCCTCAGGTGAACAGACCAATGCACCAACTCATCGTAGCTGTCTTGGTCTATCGTACTGTACATCAGAATGCACACATCTGCTCCTGTCACATACTCGATAATTGGGGAATCGTCATAGTATCTGTCCTGCCCTGATGTGTCCTGAATTATCAAGGTACATGTATGTGTCAAACTTTAGAGCTAAAAATCGTTTGTTTGTTTTTTTAAATAAATAAATATGAAGAGAACATTTCTATTTTTGGTTATAATTCAAATATTAAAACAAAAGGAGTATTCGCTTCATCAATTTACCCACCCCTCTCTCTCTCTTTATCTCTCTCTCTCGCTCGCTCTCTTTCTCTCTCTCTCTCTCTCTTTCTCTCTCTCTCTCTCTCTCTCTCTTTCTCTCTCTCTCTCTCTCTCTCTCTCTCTCTCTCTCTCTCTCTGTCTCTCTCTCTCTCTGTCTCTGTCTCTCTCTCTCTCTCTCTCTCTCTCTCTCTCTCTCTCTCTCTCTCTCTCTCTCTCTCTCTCTCTCTCTCTCTCTTTCTTTCTCTCGTCTTCTTCTTCTTCTTCTACGAGTCAATGTAGGCCAAAGATCATGAATCAAGCAAAGAAATAAAGTTAAAAAATCAATTATCGCCAATGATTTCTAACATTTCTTTATAATTGACCCACTCAAAACATGTCCTCAAATATTAAGTTTATCAATATATATTCAATATTTTTAAATAGGCAAATTATAGACCCTTGACGAAACGAGCTTAGCTTCTCTTTTTCAGCTTTTTGATCATGTGCGTGACACCTTATCCCAGATCATCGTGTTGCGATTCGCCTGTTTACATATGAAGCATTTGGATTCCACATGACTTAAACTCTCATTAGTAACCAAAAGCACTTCAAGTCTTAAAAATATATCGAAGGGTCAGTGCGATACCATAGTAAGTGCCTATAAATAAATATGCACTTACAATAGCTTAGCACAACCCATCAATAAATATGTTCAAGGAATTGAGAGAAGAAAAGGAATCGATATAAAAAAGCCTCTGAGTTGTTGTTGTTATTGCTGCTGTTGTTGATAACCATGTTTATACCTTTTAGCCAATTTACGACCCTAAAAAACAAAGGTTTGAGCCTGATCTAAATTTAATGAATACCCTTTAAATCACTTATTTTTTCTTATAAGTATCCACTGAATTGTAGTCTGAAACTTCTTTGATTAATGACAAGATTTTTTTTTCTGATAATATGTTATTATTATTATTTTTTCATGTGGTTTTACGCCAATCTTTCTGTTATATCGCGGTGGCTGGAGCACCTTACAACGGATTCCTGGTATTTCTCACACCAGTACTACCATCACATTCTTTCCTAGCCTTCAGCTGCTATCTCGCATTGAAATACGTTAAAACATTTGACATACCCGTATTTGGAATTTGACGCTCTCTTTACCCACATTTTCCGTCTTAACCATAAAATCGGCGCCAACTGTCTGAAATATACATTAGGTAGACAATTTACAATCTATTTGTAATTATCAATATAAATCATTATTATTACTATTATTGTCGTCATTCTTATAGTTATCATCAATATCTACTCTTTTTTTTTAATTTTTTTTTTCAATCTATTTAGGGTTTATAATTGAATAAAATTTGGATCAATGTTTTTTACGCACACGGAAAATTCATTTTCTTCAAATTCATTTTTAATCTTAGAAAAGGCGAGGAAAAGCTTATATTCTTCTTTAATTATTGCATCTTTAAGACACAGGCGATTGTTTTGTATACGGACCTTTTGATTTGTGAGCTATTATATAAATCCGTATAGGGAAAATGATTACGATATCAAACAATTATCTGTATCATCGGAACAACATTCAAGAATTAGTATAAACTGTAATTGATCAACATCTACTATGAAATTTGTCATTTTACATAATTCCATGAAATAAAATGAAACTTATATGTCTTATCACACGAAAAGAAACCATTAAAACATTTGGGAGCTTCGTTAAATAAATAATTTCAAATAATTTGAAAATGAGATTGTTTCTAGAACAGGCCAACCAGAGATCGAATATCAAAAATTCTTTCACATGAAGGTAGGTTTATAATTCGAGATTAAGAAAATTTGTAAAGTGCGAAAAGTTTCGACCCTAGTCAGTCTGCCAAATCTGCGCAGTATGACATGGATTGAGACTTTACACACTTCCCAGATGGTCCCTTTTCCCCTGACGTATCACATATGATTCACAAGATCTTACTTACTGGTCGAAGTTTGTCATAGAACTTCTTGTCAGCGTATCTTCGCATAAAACATGTTTTGCCTACAGATTCTTTCCCAAGTAAAACAACTTTTAACGCGCCTTTGCCCATGGTAAATGATTCATCAGAGTGACAATTATATGTCCATAATATGTCCAATAATTCATTGTAATTGTAAATGGGGTTTTCCAATTTCAATTTAAAACCTACCTGAATTTATAATTTAACAAGTTTTCGATTTGATCGATTGTCCTATTTTTACACTAAGTTTACACAGTGATATATGTTCCTTACATTTTAGGAATTGTAAACCCTTAAACCCATTCCAAATACAACCTTTCCAATTAATCCACGGAAAGCATCGTGAAGAAATAAGGCACTGCTTTTATACAGTTACATCGTGAAATTGACATCATTTCGTTCAAACCCATTCTAAAACACTCTCTCAGCGCTCCATTCATGGTATTTCTATCAGTTCCTCAGGTAGGTCACAGACGTTTCAAAATCATTTACCAGCTAGGCTTGATTTGGAAGCGTCCCCTAAGATACTTTTTTTTCATAAAAAAGCAGATTTTTCAAAGGAAGGTAACTCATTACCGATAAAAAAAAAGCAATAGGATGGTTTCGAAGGACAGAGGGAGAAAAATATAATTCGTGTTTTGTGTTTTGTATGAACAAAATATCTAACGAGGTTGGGGAAATCGATAATTGTCGAGGTTCTGCCGAGACAGTTACCAAATACCTAAACCGAGATAGGTATTTTCATACAATACACTAAGTACGTATTATATATTTCTTATACCGGGTAACCTCTATTTGCCTTATTTTTGTCGTTGTTTTTAACAGAAATACAAGTATCTAAAAATAACTGCATTATGTCATTATTAAAAAAATATTTATATCATACCATAAACAAGATAGCGAAATGGCCCTAAACCGCTCATCCGAATTTAATTGGTCCAGAGGAACCTAACAAAGTAACTTTCTGACAAAGTTTCATTCACATTTGCCTAAATGTTAAAGAGAATATGTTATTCCAAGAAATTAAAGTGAAAATGGACCCTGCCGACCCATTCTTTACTGAGACGACTCAAAATAAGCCCCCTCAACTACCATGCCCATATTTATGGGCCAATCAAAATTTTGCAAACTAAATTTGAAGAGGGTAATCAAATGAACATTCTGGTAAAGTTTCAGTGAAATCGGCGAGTGGTTCAAGAGAAGATGCTGTTCAAAGATTTTTGGCTCAAAATATGCCCCACGGAATTTAGCGATTAATTTTGAAAGAGGGTTACCCAATGAACATTCAAAGTTTCATTGAAATCGGCCCAGTGGTTCAGGAGAAGAAGAAGTTTTTCTAAATTGTTGTCGACGCACGACGCACGACGGACGACGGACTCAACATCACCCTAAAAGCTTCCCTTCAGCACGTTGTGCTCAGGTGAGCTAAAGAGTATCATATGCGATGATATCACACGGATATTTGTATAGTTATAAGATAAAATAGTATAGAGGATGATCGTTAAAGTGTAAGAACGATTAGTCTTTCATTGAGTTAACAACAAAAGCTATATTGCCACAAGTAAAAATAAGCCTTTGTTGTTCGCGAAATGAAAGATTAATCGATTCTTTATCCAATAAATACCTTAACACATGTATTCTATTTCTTAAATGCAAATATGCGACGATATATGAAAGTTTAAGGATAAATTTTCTTCAATTATTGATTATTTTAATCTTCAATCAATTTCATCATCACAATCATTAAACATAGTACGGAAAGAAATATTATTACTATTATCATTATAACTATTATTATTATTGTTTTATTATTGTCATTATTATTTTTGAGGCGTAAATTTCAATTTCATCGCGTAGATCTTCATTCTGTGAGCAGTCATTTGAATCCTTTGATTAGAAATACTACATCAATTAAGAAAGACAACAACAAATCGTTGGCTCAGCGCGAAACAGTTGTAACTGCCTATAAACATATAGGCAGTTACAACTGTTACATGCTGAGCCATCGACATGACATTGGTTTGAAATCTGGTACATTAGTTAGCAACTTATCATCGATTGTAAGTACTTTCTCGCCAGTAATACTCCGACATCCTTTCAAAGCCTTCAGCTAGTTATCCGACATATGTGTGCCGTCGTCGAAGATCGAACCCGGCCCCCTTGGTTTAAAACACAACAATATGTCATTTTTGTTTAAGTCACATAAAATTTAATGTTACTTAGACAAAGAATATAAAACAGCTGATCATATAGTGTCCAGTGATATACTCAATATATTTGTAATTGCCTATAAATGTATAGACCCGTACAGTAATTGTATTGGCGAAAAAGTGTCATCTTCCAAATTCACAAACTCCTCTTGTTAACAATCAGATGATCTGAAAAAGTCGAAATGAATAAAAATATTATACGCAAATTTGAATATGACCATTAACGAAATACTCCTGTATTTAATAGAGAAAAAGAAACACAGAACATAAAAACAAGAGGGCCAGAATTGTTCTTGGCCGCTCACCTGAATTTTAATGGTTCAGTGGATCTTACCCTCTTTTCTGGCAAAATTTCATTCACATTTGCCTAGTGATTGAAAAGAAAATGGTCTTTCAAGAATTCAAAGTGTAAATAAACCCTGCCAACCCCTTTGGTAACGTTTAAAGATTTCGGGCTCAAAATAAGCACTGCCTTGTCCTACCAATTCCATATTTATGTGCTGAACAAATTTTGCTAACACTTGTTGCAGATGGTCACCCTAGAAACATTCTGGTAACGTTTCATTGAAATCGGCCCAGTGGTTCAGGAGGAGATGTCATTCAAAGTTTTTGGGCCAAAAATAAGCCCTGCCCTACCATGCTTATATCAATAGGCCAATCAAAATTTTGCAACAGTTTTAAAGGTTGGACAACCAAGGAAGATTCGAGTAAAGATTCATTTAAATCTGCCCCGTAGTTCAGGAGGAGATATAGTTAAAAGATTTCGTCTTGCAAATAAGCCCCGCCCTGCCCAATCCATAACTTAGGGCTAATCAAAATTTTAGGAACAATTTTCAAAGACTTTTTCCGAAAGAATATTCTGGTAAAGTTTCATTGAAATCGGCCCAGTGGTTCAGGAGATGTCGTTCAAAGACTTTGGGCTCAAAATAAGCCAAGCCCTGCCACGCCAATATTTATGGGCTTTTCAAAATTTTGCTAAGAATTTTATAAAAAGATCACACAAGGAACATGCAAGTAAAGTTTGATTGAAATCGGCCAAATGGTTCAGGAGGAGATGTCGTTTAAAGATGTCGGGCTCAAAATTTCGCGAAAATATTTTTGAAGACGGTCACCCACGGAACATTCTGCTTAAAATTCATTGAGTTCGGCCGAGGGATTTAGGAAAGGGTGTCGTTCAAAGATTACAAAATGAAAAAATGCCATGCCCTGCCACGCCCATATTTATGGGCCAATCAGAATTTTGCAAACAATTTCTGAAGAAAGATCACCTGAGGAACATACTGGCAAAATTTCATTAAAACTGGCCCAATGGTTTAAGAGAAAAGGTTTTAAATTGTTGACAACGGACGACGCAAGACGGACGACGGACTCAGGGTGATCCTAATAGCTTCCCTTGCGCACGATGTACTCAGGTGAGCTAAAAAATATGTGGACAACGATAAAAAACTAGAAGCATACGTTATTTATCCATATCATCTTTTCTAACCTTGATGATATTTATTTTTACTAACACTCAATTTGTATTGTTATTGTGTTGGGTTTTTTTAAATTTGGAACGGAAATAAATTGTTGCCTGGTAATGGATTTCCTTACCGTGCAATTGTTTTTCTGTTCGCTCTCCCAGTTTTCAGAAAGTGGTCTGCAACCTCCTTGTAAAATGTGTCTAAAATATGAGAAAAAATAGAAGAGTAATCCAGGTACAATTTGCGACTAGACTTCAAGTACCCAATTTCAACCTTTAACCACTACTTATTACATTGATCTCAAAGTTCTAAAAGTATTTTTGATACAGTTAGTTACATCGTGAAATTGACATTCATCCCAATAAAAACGATTCTAAATGGCCCATTCAGTGCTCCATTCACACATTCAAGTCAATTCAAGGGTTGTAATAAATATCGCTAATTTTATTCATTACTATCATTCAATTTCGTTCATAAATCATCCAAAATCATTCATCTTGTCAATTTTACGGTGTTGTTAACAGTTTTAAAGGTGGGACAACCAAGGAACATTCTGGTAAAAATTCATTTAAATCTGCCCCGTAGTTCAGGAGGAGATATCGTTAAAAGATTTCGGCTCAAAATAAGCCCCGCCCTGCCCAATCCATAACTTAGGGATAATCAAAATTTTAGGAACAATTTTCAAAGACATTTACCGAAAGAATATTCTGGTAAAGTTTCATCGAAATCGGCCCAAAGGTTCAGGAGAAGATGTCGATAAAAGATTACGAGCTTAAAAAAGCTCCACCCTGCTTCACCTATATCTATGGGCCAATCACAATTTCGCAAAACAATTTTGAAGGGGGTCACCCACGGAACATTCAAAGATTGCAAAATGAAAAAATGCCATGCCCTGCCACGCCCATAATTATGGGCCAATCAGAATTTTGCAAACAATTTCCGAAGAAAGATCACCTGAGGAACATACTAGCAAAATTTCATTAAAACTGGCCCAATGGTTTAAGAGAAGAGGTTTTAAATTGTTGACAACGGACGACGCAAGACGGACGACGGTCTCAGGGTGATCCTAATAGCTTCCCTTGAGCACGATGTAATCAGGTGAGCTAAAAACAATGTGGACAACGATAAAATACTAGAACCATACGTTATTTTTCCATATCATATTTTCTAACCTTGATGACATTTATTTTCACTAACACTCAATTTGTATTGTTATTGTGTCATATGAATCTTTTTTTTTTAATTTGGAACGGAAATAAATTGTTGTCTGGTAAAGGATTTCCTTACCGTGCAATTGTTTTTCTGTTCGCTCTCCCACTTTTCAGAAAGTGGTCTGCAACCTTCTGGAAAAATGTGTCTGAAATACGAGAAAAAATAGAAGAGTTATCCAGGTACAACTTGCGACCAGTCTGAAAGAACCAAATTTCAACCTATAGCTACTACTTATTACATTGGTCTAAAAGTTCTCAAAGTATTTTTGATACAATAAGTTACATCCTGAATTTGACATTCATCCCAATCAAAAACATTCTAAATCGCCCATTCAGCGCTCCATTCATACATTCAAAGCACTCACTCAAACCCCTAAAAAAAGCCCCAAAATGGCTAAAAAAGATACAATTAACAGCTACATTCTAAATGAATTCATTGACAAAAAGTCCAATGAATACGAATACGATTATTATATTTAAATTCAAAAAAATATAAAAACTATGAAAACCCTGCATTATGAGTAATTATTGGAATTGGAATCCTATAAAGAAACGGTTCAAATAAATTAATCATTTTTGGAATTACTGAGAAAAAAAAACACGAAATCTTTGACTGGTGTTAACCAAATCACAACCCCATATTTTCAATAAATGTTGCCGTTACGTTTTAGCGTTTGAGAAAACATTTAATATCGTCTATTGTCGTTGCGCTAAGATAAAAAGTACCTTTTTTGAGCATTATCTTATGCCAGTGATATCCGAAATATACATGTATGTTACATACATGCTTATCAAACGCTAGCTGTTCTAGAACGCTAAAAATTTAAACGATTGTTTTGCTCTTATAACGCTGATCAGGGCCACGTTCAACAAAACTTCTTACGAAAAAGTATAATCGTAAGTCAAAATCAAAAATCGAACCTGGTGTTATGACTCATTGTTAAATTCTGCCTTGCAATATCTCACTGAAATCGTCTTTATAAGACGATTCCAATGAGATGATGCATGGCAGAATTCTATAATAAGTTACTGCCTTAGGAGCATGATTTGTTTTTGCATTACGCAACAAATGATTGTAATATGTTAAGCAAAACAGGCCCCTGAACATTGAGGTGTGACGAAGGAATAATTCAAACAACATAACATACCTACATTTTCGCCTGTATTTGCTGAAGTTTCATAAATTTCACAATCAAATTCTGAAAGGTGCAAAAAGAAAATATATGAAAAAAAATTAAAATTGTGATTTCCGTATATAAGTGGTAAAGACACGTGTGGCTTTGATATTGGAAGGCCTCGGGATAACTAATTTTAAGACTTCAAAGTAAAGTTTTGCCACGCCTTGGAAAGTCCATATTTGGGAGTCAATCAGAAATCCAAGAACAAATTTAATTAAGGGTCACCTTTAATCCATACCCTGCCATAATTATATCTTTTGCATTTTCTTTCCATTATGACCAGTCTATATTGTGTTGACTGGTAATTGTTTGATTAATTAATTAATTCCTTGTACTAACTCAAATTATTAAAACACGTCCAAACACTTAAAAAGACATTCAAATCGAATGACAAATTCCATTATTTCAATGACATTTTATATATAAAAAAATGGAAGCGTTTGATTGGCTCGTGAAGATTTATTCATAGAACTTACATGTAAGTTGTATTAAAGGGCGGTAAAATATCGTTAATTTGTTTCATGATGAACGAATTGAGCGATATTTGATAACCTCAAAAGAAGTTATTTTGAACTTCACTCATACACCTTAATCAATTTCATGGCAATTTCATTAAAAAAAAACACTCAACATGTCAAATTCACAATGGTCTAAACTGTGAGTAAAAATCCCAAGAAATTACCATCAGCAATTGAATTAATCATAGATACATCGATCATGCGTCTATCTGGATCTTCTCTCACAATGTCTTGCTTTGTACCGACAACATAAACCTTGGCATCCTAAAACAAATTATCAAAAAGTATATTTTGTTTAAACCAATTAATAGATGACAAAATTTAAAAGTGGTTCACATTGAAAGAAGTTGCATAAAACTTCTCAAATACTCGCGCAAAAATAAAGTGATTTAAAGAAATCGGTAATTTAAAAGACAGGTGCCGAATCACAGGCAAATGTTAAAAAATCATTTCATTGCCCCATATCGAGAGATCAGGGGCATATAGATTTTGTCATGCCCGCCTTTTCTCTTTTTCTATCCGTATGACTAAAAATCTTCAACGAGGGCTCTAAAGTTTGAGTGGTAGGCGATAGAGCCTTTGCTTTTCATGTGTGTATTGCTTATGACCTGAGCTTTCTGTTGTTATCAGCTTCAAGGCCATCAGTCAAGAACAGGGTCATATTTCATAGTCATTTTTTTGTAAAATAAAAGCTTAAACATTTGTTATAATTTTAGGATAGTAATTGGTATAACCATCATATTTCACATGAGTATTTAATATGGCAAGGTCTACATATTTGTCCCTTCTTTATAAGATTATAAAAATGTACATGTTTGAGTGGCTCTCGTGCATCTATAATTTTAACGAGGTGGCTTTAGGAGCATTGCAATTTCGACTGTTACAAATCTATAGTTACAATATTCTAAAGCATGTGGAATATTTTTGACTTTTTGTATGACAGCGCGTTACGAGGGTCTTTCAAAAAGTTTTGAGAATTTAATCGTTTTTTTCTACAGTAGATGTCCGACGACTAAAAAAATTGCATGATTTGAATCGTAATTACTGATGGTTTTATCAAAATCTGATGAATGATATAGCGGATAATCGTTTGTTTAAGTGTAAGATCGATTTATATTTCATTGAGTGAACAACAAAAGCTATATTTTCACGAGTGGCAGAGCCACGAGTGAAAATATAGCTTTTGGTATTCACGAAATGAAATATTAATCGATCTTACTCGAAAAACAAACGATTATTCTTTTTCTTTAATGCAAAAATGAGACAAAATGTAAAATTTCTATGACATATTTTCAAAAAGCGCGTCATTTTGCACGTGATTGCTATGCAACGTTCATTGTGACGTCACATATTTCGTCCCGCATAGATGACGTCGGATAGGACGAAATGCACAAAAGCAGGGTATAAGTTTTTGATAATCTCACTGCTTTTTGCGGTGAGATTATCAAGTAATAATCTACCGTTATTTCTCGATAAACCACCGAAAAGCATTAAAGAAATTGCAAATGTCTCAGAACTTTTTGATACCCCCTCGTATATCTATGTCTGATTAAGTCTGGTAAAGTGCCAGGTCGTAAGCTCAAGGTCATTGATTTTCAACATGAAAATTTTAACATTTGATATAACTCTTGAATGAAAAGGGAAAAATCTTAATATTAAATAAGACTATTGTATGTGAAAGAAATTTTGGTACCAACTTGAAGGTCATTATTAAAGGCCAGGGTCATTTTAAAGTTCAAAGGTGTGTTAAACAAAAACTATAACATTGAACATTACTTTGGAATGGTAAGTGATGTAGCTTTCATATTTTACTTGAGTATTGCCTATGGCAAGGCATTTTATTTGGTGCCAAATTCAAGGTCAGTCGTCTAGTTCTCAAGGTCATATTCTCATGGTCACCGATCTTCAAATTCTTTGATATTAATCATTTCGTTTTAGTGAAAGTGATCTAGTCTTCATGTTTCCTATGTGTTAATTTCTTTGGAGAAGACTTTTGTATCGCCAGAAACCTCAAGGTCATTTAATATCAAATATGGGGTAAAGCGGCAGTCATGTTAAATCATCTCAAACAGAAGACTAAATCTAAGGTAAGTCTATTTCTTTGAACAACAGATTTCTATATTCGTGTATCAAACAACTATTTCTGAAAAATGGCAGTTATGGGGTATTCTGTTAACAATCTTAAATTGGTTGCCGTAAAGGTTATTATAAATGACACTTTGTCTTTAATATAATAACATATTAGCAAAAATGAAACCATTGCAATTATATCGTATATGGTAAATTTTATGAGAATTCAAAGTCGCTTGATAAAAAATCTCCATGTTTTCTTATATTCAGCTTGTGTAGTTTGTTTTAGGTTTTTTGTGAAAATTCGAAGTATCGCTTCAGCCTTTGAGTCACTGTCGTCATCGTCGTACAAAAACTTTGACAATTTGTGCCACCCCTGGAATCACTAAATTTATTCACTTGAAACTTGATATAACCAAAAATAGTAAAGCTGTAGCCTGTCGACAATATTTTGAACGGGTCTAAACACAGAAAAGAAGGGAAGTCAGCTTTATAAAAGGTAAAATATTTTGTCTTATTGGTAGAAATCATTAGGAGAAATGCAGAATTTGCATGTAAGATACGATTTCTTCATTTCGCATTGTTTTTTCCAACTTCATTTTCTAAAAGCGGGTCTATGTGGAAAAGGATTGACTCATAACCCACCGGTACTGCTTGTTTGACATGGTTTGTCCAATATACCAATGTATCGTAACTGTCCTGACTTACTGTACTGTACATCAGAACGATCACATCTGCCCCCATCAGGATGATTTTGATTGTGTCTTTAGACCTGTCATGACCAGTTTTGTCCTGAAAAAAACAAGAGGACCGCGTTGGTATATATATCGCTCACCTGAGACCTTTTTTATTAAACATCTTACGAAAAAGATAATCACAAATCGTACTAAGTGTTTTCATTCATTGTTAGATTTTGCTTTCATTTATTGTAAGATTCTGCCTTGCAATATCTCATTGGAATCTTCGTCAGAAGAACATTTTAATGACATATTGTTTGGCAGAATTTCATATTTAGGTACTACTGTAGAAGAAACTTTAATTTTGTACTTACGCAAAAAATATCGTAAGGTGTTTAGTAAAACAGGCACCAGGGCCAGAGGTTATAAAACTTTTCTTATTCTCAATTCAATTTTTTTTTTTTTTTTCAAATTTGAAATCGAGATTAAAGACGTATTTCTGTTTTAATACTCATTTTAATGTTTTAACATAAAAGACAAAGTTAATAAGTTGTTATACAAATAACAACTAATTAATATTATCTTTAATTTTCATACATTTATTTAAACAAAAAAAAATGAGAAAATTCTCAGTTGAGCCCGAGAATAGTTTTATAACCTCGGGCACAGAACGGATCTGCTCCTATCAGGAAGATTTTGGTCGAGACATTACATCTTTCATGACAAGCTGTGTCCTGAAGTATCCATGTAGAAAGATATTAAAACAAGATGACCGTGTTGGTCTGCATTTATCGCTCACCTTCGGCCCGTTTTACTAAACTCCTTACGGAAAAATCAATTGTAAGTCAAAATCACAGATTGTACCTGAAGTTTACATTCATTGTTAGATTTTGCTTTGCGATATTATCGTCTTATGAAGACAATACCAATGAGATATTGTATGACCGAATTCCATATTTAGTTACCACTGTAGAAGAAAACCTTTATTTTTGACTTACGCAAAAAAAATCGTAAGATGTTTAGTAAAACGGGCCCCTGGGGCCTGTTTTATCAAACATCTTTCGATCACATTTGCTTAAGTTAATCAAAGTGCTGTCAGCACTGCAAATCGTACATCATTGAGAGGCTGGGATAGTGCAATAGTTCGCCAATCAAAAGGGCTCAAATTTGGACAATAAGAGTTGGTAAAATCTTTAAATTTGTGAGTTTTTTGTCTTAACAATCCATCTTTTCGAGGACATCGCCAGCTCATCCAACCTCGTGGGTCCGATTTTGAAAGTTTGCTGATTCGATAGCCCTCTGCTAGTCTAAATTATTTCTTAGCAGATTTTTACGTTGTTATAATGAGCACGCGCCAAGCTAAAAGCTTGTCTGTTAATATTATTCCTCTCTCTATAGAGTTTAAAAGCCTGTTTAGCAACAAACATTTTTCATTAAACTATTTACAATTTTGATTACCAACATGTTTGTATTTCAAGCATTGGGTTTTCCCAAATACTGTAAATGCATTTTCCCTCAAGAAACACGTGAAATCGCCAACTATGCTATTTATATCTTTGGTTTCTGACCAATCGATTAAATCTAGCAGCACTCTATGATTATTCATGAGTTGTTCTAAAAATAGATCGCTCTTGCTGCTATCCTAGGGGAAATTCAAATGGCAGCCAAGTAACACCGGCCTGACCCAGGATCAGAAGCGTCGAGGTTGAAAGGTTACAATGACATCACTAGTGTCGAAACCGAGGCCGTTCTGATGGAAACCCGGTTAACTCGGGACGAAACCGAGTCCGATATGAACTTACCCCTATATCAGTTTATCGTATGTTTTTGTCGGTTTATTTGTTGTTGAATAATTTTTCTTCATACTCAAATTTGAATTTAATGAAAATAGGTTTGGAGCGTGATCAGAGTGCTCATTGAAATCAAATATTTCAAAATTACAAAATTATTTCTATTTGTTAACACATGCGAAAAAAAAGTAAACTTCCCACGCTCCCTGTTTGAGTGCAGACGACTATTGACTAATGACAAACAAGTTAATTGACACATTTCGAGCAGACGATGTCCATCTGAATTTACACGTGGTCTGAATTTACGCGTGGGTTTTGACCGAGTGATAATCATAACAGAATTTGATTGGTTGTCAGCCCTACAACTGGTAAATGACCGTTCGAGAAAGTTCAGAGCGGTAATATTGTAAGTGCTACAAATTAATTATACAGTTAACCTATTGTACGTTTCAACTCCTTTACTCAACCGAAAATCTTGTTATAAACACTGAAAATACTAACTGGTAATTACTAAAAGCGAAAATTATATCAAATTTTGTATTAGCCTCTTCTCTATTTGTCGAAAAGTAAATAAGGTATAAACAAAGTTTGTAGATTGTGACTGAAAAGGCCGTTTCTTCGGTGTTTGAAAACACACAATTTGGTTTGAACACATTGCTCAGAAGATAATGGTAAAAATGTACTGGGTCAAACAGACTGGATTTCTGGAAAACGGTAGATATAAATCTACTGCTTCGCAGTACGATTTAAAAATCAAATTTATTTCTATAGTTGTAACTAAATATTACATTTCCAATAAGGTATTGCAAGGTAAAATCTAACAATGAATGAAAACGACATGTACAATTTGTGATTTTTAAGAAGATTAGTAAAATGGTACCCTGGGTCGTCTAGCCCAGGAGTGAGGACACTACACTTAAACCGTCTACCTTTTTTAACAGATTTGGTAGAGGTCAACTTAGCAATGCATATGTCAGATATCAAAGTCGTCTGCCTTCTAGTTACAGAGAGGAAGATTCTGCTTCTTTGTTTCTGTGTAAAATAGAATGCACCCGTACAGAGAGAATACATGATACCAAGGGGTCAGAGCTATCGGTTGAGGGGGTATTTTGGTTTTCGAACTTAAATGATTAATTAGTCCTTATTTGAACCTTTTTGTGTTGGTGCTCATTTGAAACGTCTCATTGAGACGATTCAAATGAATACCCACAAAATAGGGTTTCATTGTGAAATAAAGATAAAGACTGACTTTACCCCCTCTTATATGGACCCGGCCAGGGGCATATTATGTACAAACACCCTAGAGCTCCTCTAGAGATAGCTGCATACCAGATATCAAGGCCGTCTCAATCATGCTCTTAGAGTCAAAGATTTCCCATATTCATTTCCGTTTAAAAAATAACAACTTCGGTGAATATTCACAGAAGGAACATACCTGCAAAGTTTCGTGATCTTTCGTGATCAAGAAGAAGAAAATTGTAAACATCTGATAAGATCTTGGAGAAATAGGAATCTTTTTATAGAACATATATGCATTTTTTAAAGGGAGGTAATTATTATCGCTAATTTTGTTCACTCAAATCTTGCTCCACAAACTCAATTTCATTCCAAAACCATTCCAAATCTTTCATCTTTTCAATTTCATGATGTTCTTAACTGTATCAGTAGTCGATACAAAAATATAAGTGGAAAAGTGGACAAAAATCGCACAAAGGGAATCTTGAGTTACCCCCTCCCCCTTTTTATTATAGGTTGCTCTTTTTTATGTTACACCATGTATGCTATGTCGCGTGAAAGTCTGAAGTTATACTACACATCACAAGATATCAAAGTTTTTGTACGACGACGACACAAAGGCTAGAGCAGTTACTCGCCGGCTTTTCTCCGAAAACAGCCTAGCTGAAAATAGAGAATAATATGTTAGTGTCTAAAAATATCCATGTTATCTTGTCGAGGTTGGGAGTATTTATCAGGACGAGGCTCTGCCGAGTCATGATAAATTCTCGCGGCCGACACCAGATAACATTAATATTTTAAGACATTAACATGTTATTCTATTTATCATGCAATCATTTTCAGCGTTTTAAAATGATAAACCCTTAAAAATCAAAGAAATCAGATGAAAGTGTATGCAAATTGTCTCTAAAAATAGACTGACTGATATCATGTTATTGTATCAGACAGGTGATATCAGGGTAATACAGGCTTCATTGCAAGATAAATAAAGTTTCATGGCTATAATATGTTTTAAAAAGTTAACAGTAATTGACATACCCATATGACGAATTTAACCGTCTCTTCACCAACATTTTCTGTAGTTACCCTAAAGTCTGCCCCTATGGTCTGAAATAAACCCAGTTGCAAATAGCATTTAATGAATATTTTTCAATTCTTAAAGATTAAAATAATTTTTGTTTCCACCAAGATTTTCTGTATAGAATATCATCCAGTCATTCAATCTAGTACATTGGTCACTGATTTATTGGAAGTTTCGAAACTTTCATTCAATAATTTATAATTGGAGCACTTAAATGGATCTGGCACAGGCTTTCATACATAGATTATAATCAGCAGTTCCCTCAGCTGCGAAGACGTAGCCCATCCTTAGCTTATGATACGAAGGGCTAAAGAATAAAAGCGGCAATGTAAACCCTCTTGTAACCCCCCCACCCCCACCCCCGAACCCCGCCCCCACCCCCGCCCCCACCCTTGCACATTTTGGTCATGACCTTGTCGACTACGGTGTCACTGATCATTCACAGACGCGTGTAACACTTAGATTACCTTTGTGTGTAGTTTTTTGGTTTGGGCATTTTTTTCCGTTTGTGCTCCAGCTCTGGTATATTCGTCTTACAATTGCACATAGGCGTATCTAAGACTGAAATTTATACGCACTCAGAAGGCGACAGCCAAAGAAAATAAAGGATAAGGACGACATGTGGACTGTGACAAAAGACAACCGCCCTCCCTTTTATTGTTTGAGATTTGGTGAATAGTCAAAACATCGTAACTACAGCTTGAATAAGCTGTAGTTTCGATGTTATGATCATTCAGCAACGATATTTATCAACACATGGTTATTTCTTTTACGCACTTGCGAAAATTGCGTAATGGGGGTTAAGCCCTTGCTGCGTGCAGGTACACATGTACGTTTCGAAATCCAGTCCTGTGTTAAGATATTGATACACTAGCGGGCCTTCAAATTAAATACCGTGTCAGTCGACAATGGGTGGAATCACGACTAGGTGCCTGGTTATCTCAGGTGACCAGCAGAGCAACGGACACGGTGATCGTGGGTTCAAGTCCTATGTCGGATACAACTTTCCACTTTATTTTTGTTATCATTAATTTAAGCCTTATTTGGTAATCTAGAGCACTCCATAGGCGTATCTAGGGCTTTGAAATTCATACGCACCCAGAAGGCGACAACTACAGAATATATCATGAGGATAAGTTCACTATATGGAGTGTGACAAAAAAATGGATGCCCTCCGTCTGCTCCCTTTTTGTAATTTGGGCCCTGGTGAATAATCAAAACATCGTAACTACAGCCTGAATTATTGAATAAGCTGTAGTTTCGATGCTATGACCACTCATCAATGATATATTTCAACTGATGATGCTATGATCATTCATCAATGATATATTTCAACAGATGATTATTTCTTTTACGCACTTGCGTAAATTGCGTAATGGGACTTACACCCTTACACTTTTCATTCTGAACGCGCGGATTTATTAAGCCGAAATTTTTGTTTTGTGTATTAATTATAGTGCAGTTTTCTTGACTTGAATCTGACCCCTGCTATTCAGATGAATAAAAATCTGATTATTCCTACTCGGCTTTGCACGTGCTTTCATGGGAATGAATAACAAGCGATATTAAATATATTATACATTTTGTTAATTGATAAAATATATCGGTAATTGTTATTTAAGCATTTTTTTTCCACAGAGGTCAAATTCGGGTCAAATTAACCAGGCTATATGAACAATGAAATCGCGCTACATAAAATGTCACTTACCGCCGAAAGATTGCCATAATACTTCTTGTCTGTGTATCTCCGCATAAAGGAACTTTTCCCCACCGAATCCCCTCCTAAAAGCACAACTTTTAATGTGTTTTTACTCATGATAATGAGATGTCAGCCTACTCCATTGTAATAACGTAAAATATTCGGATTTTCCTTCTTTCAGTTTAAATCTATAAATAGTTGACCTAACTTTATACTTCATTAATTTTATACGATAATGAACTGAGATATTACTCTTATCAAGTTCGGGTATCTTTTGTCCTTAACTCTACTATCGTGACTTTTTACTAGTATTAAGTAAAAATAAAAATAAAAAACATTTGAAACAAGTTTAAGGTTGAAATAAGCCTTACGGTTTGGGTGAAGATATTTTCTGATTTCAAGGATACAAGAGGACCATGATGGTCTTATATCGCTGATCTTCAGGTTTCTCCCTGACCACTTCGACATCACATGAATAAAATTGACAGTTGTCCATTTCTAAGCAGATATTTTCTATCTCTGCCATTCAATGCCCTTGGCTTTTTTTTTTTTTTTTTTTTTTTTTTTTTAACTATTATTATTATTTACGAAAGAATTCCTGCTTTGTTTCAATGCAGGCCTAAAGTTGGATCCCATAGACTGAGACTGAGTAGGCCTATATGATCCTATGAAAATGATATATGAACAAATCTTCATATCTAGGTAATATCAATGAAAGTAAAAACACAAACATTTCTGTCTACCTTTTGGTTTCAGAGAAATAGATTTATATAACTTCACTCTGTTTCTATGTAAAATGGGATACTCCAGAGCGGAGCCCAAGTTTGATCCAAGGGATATGAAATGAATTAACTTGATAGAAGTCCATTTAATGATGTTACAAACCAAGTATGAACTTTGACGATTTTTGCTTTTTGTTTCTAAGTAAAATGGAATGTGCTCGAGGGAGACTAAATATAACCCCATGATATAAACAAACTTGGTAGAGGTCCATAAGATGATGTAGTATACCAAATAAGAAAGAAGTCTGCCTTCTGGTTTCGTAGATTTTTATTTGTTTATTCTTATTTTTATTTATTTTTTGTTTAAATGGTCACTCTTTGTTTCTTTGTAAAACAGGATGCATGCATCTTGAGAGAGTGAGAGCCCCATTATGACCCCCCTGGTCATGATATGTACAAATTTGGTAGAAGTCCACTAGACGATGCTACATACAAAATATGAAAGCTGTCTGTCTTCTGGTATCAGAGAAAATAATTTCTAATATTTATTTCTATGGAAAATTGGATGCACCCTGGCGGAGCCACAATATGACCCAATGGTTATAATATGGAGAATTTTGGTGAAGTCAACAAAATGAAGCAACATACCAAATATGAAAGCTATCTGCCTCCTGGTTTCAGAGAAGAAGATTTCTTAACTTTTTCAGTCTTATTTCTATGTTAAACAATAAGAGCCGGGGTGGGGCCATAAAATGACCCGAGGGTCATGTTATGAAGAAACTTTGCAGAGGTCCACTAGATGATGCTATTTATTTAACACGAAAGCTGTCTGCCTCCTTGTTTCAGAGAAAAAGAATTTTGGTGTTTATCACTCTATCTATGTAATACGGTTTTGGCTCAAATATGACCCCCTGGTTAAGGTGTGAACAAACTTGGTAGAGGTCCACCAGACCTTTATACTTAACCCTTTCCTGTTTTACAAAATTTTGGACCTGTCCAAATTCAAAGGTTTTGCAGACGAAAATTAAAAGTGGATTTAATTTGAAAAATAACAATTCTTTAGGGTAGAAAATTGTGTGGAAAAAGAATAAATTGCTTGTCAGAAGCAATTTCTTCTTTTTTCACAATGTTTTCTCAATCATAAAATCACAGGCACGTAAAAAGCAGGGATTTTAACAAATATGAAAGCTATTTGTCTTCTGGTATCAAAGCAGATGGTTCTGACCAAGTTTCATGATATTTGAAAATGTGACATTTAGAGTGTACACAAAATGTTGAAGGATGTCTTGAGACGGACTCAGCATAATCTTAATATCTCACCTTGAGCTCTTTGAGCTTAGGCGAGTTAAAACAGATTCTTATTTTGTTTGTAGAAAGCTCATCTTTTTGCTTGAAATTAGATAGTTTAAGAGGAGATGATTTTCAAAGAATTATTCAATGATTTCTCAAGGCTTATAAACCCCACAGTGGCCTATGCCCCCATTTTCCATGAACAAAATTTTTAAAAATCAAGTGGGCCAGAATGGCCCTAAACCACTCACATGAATTTTATTGGTCCAGTGGATCTCATCCATGTAACTTTCTCGCAAAATTTCATTCACATTTGCCTAAATGTTGAGGAGGGGACGTCATTCCTAGAATTTTAAGTCATAATAGACCCTGTCCACCCATTCATTACTGAGGATACTCTAAATAAGCCCCGCCCTCCCATGCCAATATTTATGGGGCAATCAAAATTTTGTGAACAATATTTGAAGAGGGTCATCAAAGAATATTCTGGTAAAGTTTCATTGAAATCGGCCCAGTGATTCTGGAGGACATATCGTTCAAAGATTTTGGGCTGAAAATAAGCCTCGCCATTCCACGCCCATAGTTATTAGTCGGGCTGAAATATGGCACATTTTAACTGAACCTGGAAGTAGGGTTCGAAGTTTTTTCCTTGATTGATTTTTTTTCTCTTATTTTCAGCAGACTACTTTGTCTACCCATTTATTTGTTTCCCCGTAAATTATGGAGAGTAGGGTCGGAGAACCATCCCCACTTCCCCTTACAAACCTGATTCACAATAAACATGTAAAATAAGAAAAGACGTGTATCATGTGTAGTATTAAAGCTGGGCAGATAAGTGAAAAACTTTGCACTTTGTGATGCAAGCATGAAACTTTGCATGTTTGTAGACAAGGACATGTAGTTTCAAAAAAAGTCTTTAGCCACCCGAATTTAACATGGTCGCCATTTTCCAAGATGGCCGCCATTTGTATTGAAGAGATAGTATCAGGACTACTTTGCATGCCATTTTGTACCCAATTCGAACATTTTTATGCCATAATAATGCGCTGGAAATGATAATCCAATATCAAAATGATACGAGAGAAGTTTAACACCTTGAATTGGAACGTTTGCCGAGATGGCAGCTAATTATTTCACAAAAATTGGGTTACCATAATACATGTACTACCATGATAAATTATCAAAATTAAAGTTAATTAGCTACCCAAAAGACTAACATCAATTCAAATATACGAAATCGATTATGCATATTCATTTTTCTTTTTATTTTAATGCTAAGATATTCACAGATGACTGCCAAGTGTAATACTGAAATAGCATTATTTCTGTTGTGCAATATACATTGAATCAGTTTCAATTTTATTTGATCCGAAATGTATGTTAAGAATATGTTGACAACATTTTGAAACAAATCAGATCGTATAAGAGTTTCAAGGTTTCCAACGTTTCCCGAATGGCAGCCAATCACTAAACTTAGATATGGTTGTTTTTAGTTTAACCATAATAAGTTGTCTAGACCTTGAGGATATGAGGGACTGTATAACTGCGTTCACATTCAGACAAGACAAAGATAACTCTTATATCAACATGTATTTCCAATGTTTATCATAAATGGTCACCTTTCAAGATGGCTGCCAAATATGGTAATTAAACATTGTTACAGCATTAAGAACATGAATTATTCTTAAGTTTCTCGTTTTTATTCTTAGGAGCCAAGTTTTTTAATTTACAAACAGGAATTGTTATATCTGTCTTAAAAAGAAATTCCAAGAAGGATTGCATTTGATCTCAAATGGCTGCCAGCTACGAAACCTAGATGTTCGCAGAATTGTTTACCCTGAGATATAAAATTCATTCTATTTTGAGACAAAATATCTGTTAGTAAATAAAACAAACAGAATTTGTAGAAGTTGGCCAGATGAATCTTAAAAGTTTTGCTTGCTTCACGATGGCCGTCATATACGATTCCTTGATTTTGAGCAAGTTGTAAGCGGAAAATCTCACTCATTTTGGAGTAAAATTTACATGGCACATTAATAATGTCGAACGTAAACGACTAGGTTTTTTATTACAGTAGTTCATGGCAAGATCCAGATCAGCGTGCAATTTTAAAATGTATATCAATAATGGTAGCGAGATAGTTTTTGCTCGGGAATTATTATAATCTTTAATAATGTCATGTAGTTCTTTCTTTCTGACTTTGGTTTAACCCTTTGTTTAGTAGTGTACTATTATGATACATTTCAATGTTCATATTTTATAATCATAAAAAGTTTGTAACAGAAATTAACATATAACATGTACTCAAAATGATTTTTTTAAATTCTTTATCTATTGATAATATGGGACTTTCCTTTCAATCAAAAGTTTTGATATAATTATCAAATGTGTTGTATATTCTTAACCTGTACATGTCTAATTCATTTGTGATCTGAAATTTTATTTTGTACATACATGTACTGGTGGAAGTATCCTAAATTCAGCAAAAATTTGTACTCTTGAATGAAAAGTACAATCCGATTATGGAGTAATACAATCTAACTATCGCACTCGAAACAAAAATTTGGAAGATGACTTTGAATGCTTAAATAACATTTTTTTATATTCAGAAATGAAATATTTGAGTATTTAAGAAGAATGAAGATTTCTTATTTGTTACTAGACTGGTCGTGTACTTATCCTAAACTATACATTTAGTTTGATGTGACTTGATTAATTATATCATAAGAAAAAACGACTAGAAGCGCCATTGCTATATTTGATCTGTTTTTTCCATCGTCTTATGTCTGAAAACTAATGGTCAAATGCCCCTTACCTAAAAATATGCATAGATTTTAAAAAGTGTAAAACGTTTTAGTCCATTTTTGTTCTAAATACACTCACATGAATTGAATGGTTGAATTTCTTTTCTCACCAGTCGAAGTCACCAAACATCGGTTGCTACATCTCACTTTGATGCAGTTCATTTGTGTTTCCCTGAGCACACACTAGTCATGCGGTGGAATACGTTTTTTGGGTTAACGATATAAATGGTGGTTGATGCTTGTATTTGTCTTTATCTATCTACCACTACATTGGCAAGAAATGTCCAAACCATTTCTGACAAAGGCCAAATCGACATGGGGGACACTGAGAACATCATTTTTGCAAAATGGAAAAGCCATATTATGCTTATTAATTTTTTATAATTATCATTATTTTGTAAAAAAAAAACGAAAAAAAAACTCTTAAAGGATATTGCTAGGTGCACATATTTTTTTATTATTAATGTCTAATTCTTTCAAATTGGCATCATTTGAAAGAAATAGTGCATTTACTTTGTTTTGTTCATATAAGTTTACTTAAAACATTCACGAAAATGCTGATGCAATTCTAAAAATGGACATTTGAATAAAAAGAGAATGATACATTTTTCGATAATGGCTACCATTCTGTAGCCCAATATTACATTGAAAAATATATAAAAGGCTATTTTTTAATACTGTGTTGCAATTTTATATTTTATATATTATGGCAACCAATCTATGGGGTAACTTTTGATATAATGTTTCAAATTTTGAAAAATACTACCATTCTACGGATCAAAAACGACATTTAAAATGCATAAGGTTTTTTTTTTGTTTGTTTGTTTTGTTTTGTTTTTTACATTCTGTTACAATTTTCGATAATGGCTGTCATTTTGTTGAATGTCTTTCATATTCAAAATATATGCTTTTCCCCTATGATTTCTTTAACTTAAGCCATTTTGTTTTACTCAGGGAGATTTGTCATAAGGTCATTCATTTTAACTCAATTGGATGAACCAATTTGGTCATAATTTTGAAAATGCGGCTGCCACTTCGTGGGATTTTGGGGGCTGTCAATTGTGTTTATCCCTTTGAAAATCAATTTCATGAACTTCAGAGCATTATATTAAACCTGTATCACTTCAATGTATAATTTAAGATATATTGATAAAATCTTCTAAACTCGGATTTCGTCTTTCATTCTTATTCATAAGAACTATGATAACCATGCCGGGTATTTTCATACTACACCTGAGATTCTGTAATAAACTCAATACCAGTAGAAAATACACATTCGTACATATTTTTTCCTCTAAGAAGTGTTTTCTAGACTTTCAGATCGATATCAGTGTAGTTTTTAAAACACAGACATGCTCAATTCATAATATGTAAGGGAAATTTCATTTTCAGCACTGGCTGTCATCTCCTAGATACATGACCACACCTACACCACCCTTTTGTGTGTTATTTTTGCTTGTTTGGTTAGGAACTTTAGTATCAGCATGAAAATACAATACTTGCCGATGACATTCCCATATAACCGCTGAAAAAAGTGTTAAAATACGACAACTTACGTCACATGGCAGCCATCTTGGAAAATGGCCGTCATATTGGGAAATTGGGGTGGCTAACGGCTTATTTCCAAACAATAATGGTTTCTCTTTGATCATGCAAAGTTTCATGCTTGCATCACCAAGTGCATGATTTTGGTGAAAATGGGGTTAATCTACCCAGCTATTACCTAGCAGGGCGTGGATAAGCTGTAACTTAATAACTCCAGATCATTTTTGGTGGACGTTTACGTTCACCAGTGTTAATACCACGTTTGAACAATCCTGTCAGATGTTAATAGGTTTTCAAAACAGTAGTTCTCATTAAGATTCAATTTACTCTTTTTGAAGAATTGTAACCGTCTGACAACTATGCATTTCAAAAATGGAGTGAAACAAGGGGTCTACGTAACTTGTTGCAACCTCAAAAACATCTTTTAAGTGTGAAATCATATTCAATTCTGAGATCGGGTGAATTTTTTGCTTGCGTAGAACTACTTTTCTGACAGAGTGAGTAATTTGCCCCTTGTTTCCCAATGGTCAATGGGAGGTCACTCATGAAATGAAATTACTGGAATGGCAACCTCCCCTGACACCACTAATGTATATAAAACAAATGCAAATTAATGGAAATATCGGTATACACATGAAAACGGATACAGTCTGAGCAGGTAAAGTATTTTTAGCATTCAGGCCATGCGATAAAGGTTTATGCAAAGGGGTTTTACTTTACATTTCAACACACGAAAGCCAAACTCGAGACGAGTGTCTGCAATTTTTTACGCGTTTATATGAACACTTACCCTTTCTTTTCTTTGAGAATGAAAATCGCGGAACAATCACTTAATATCCTTTATAGAATTTTTATCTCCACTGGCCGAAGGCCACTGGGGCTATTGTCATGGCGTTGTGTCCGTCGTCCGTTCGTGCGTCCGGTCGTAAACTTTTTCTTAAAAATCTTCTCCTCAGAAACTACTGTATGAATTTCAATCAAACTTCACAGGAATGATCCTAGGGTGATTCTCTTTCAAAGTTGTTCAAGAAATTTAGATCCAATGACAAACATGGATTTAATGGGCGTGGCTTATTTCCAAATATGGTAAAAAGTGGGTTTTCTCAGATTCTAATTGATGGATACCAATTAAATTTTACATGAATGATCCTTGAGTGGCCTTTTATCAGTCTATAGAAAAATATTGTGATTGGTTGAAAAATATGTATTTTATGGGCGGAGGTCATTTTTCTATATGTATTTTAGTCGAAACTTTGAAAATCATTTTCTCAGAATGTAACTGATGGTTTTCAACCAAATTTCACTCGAATGATACTTTAGTGATCCTTTATCAGGCTACCAGAAATTATTGTGATCGGATGAAAAATAATTATTTTAATGGGCGGAGGTCATTTCTCTATATGTAATTTAGTGGAAACTTTGAAAATCATTTTCTCAGAATGTAACTGATGGTTTTCAACCAAATTTCACCAGAATGATCTTTTTGAGTAACCCTTTATGAGTCTACCAAAAATTACTGTGATCGGCCGAAAAATATGTATTTTTATGGGCAGAGGTAATTTCTCAATATGTTATTTTGTGTAATCTTTGAAAATCATTTTCTCAGAATGTTATTGGTGGATATCAATCAAACTTCATTGGTATGATCCTTGGGCGACCCCTTTATCATGTAGCCAAAATTTTTGTCATTGGATGAAATATATGTTGTTTTTTTTTTTTGTTTTTTTTTTTTATTAGCGGAGGTCTTTTCTCTATATGTTATATAGTGGAAACTCTGAAAATTATTTTCAACATCAGAAGAATCCAAAATATCTAAAAATCTAGTCAAAACTTTTCTTTTTCTTTTACAAGAATTTCAAGCCTGTGGAGCGACCCAAGCCATTCATAGCTTTTTAGTTTAAGCAGATAACACCATAATTTTAATAATGAGATCACGGAGAACTGATTAGCATTACAAAATAAGAATAATAACCTAGATCATCTAATTGTCATTTCTTTCCTTTTATAACAAATGGATTGGAGAATCACTGTTTAAACTACACCGGGAATAATTCCGAAAGTTATTGAAACCTTGTAATTACAGGACTTTGTTGACGATCGACGATATATGTTGAGAAACGTATATCTGAAGCAAGATGCAAACTTGGGTCAGGTAATTTTCCTTTTACCGTAATTTTACATGTAAAATTTCTCTTTTCTCCATAAATGGAGGAATCACTCTAGCATGCCAACAGAAACGTCCACCATCAGTACTTTCAGTGCTTTGATTTTAATATATCGTGGATTTTCTACCAAAATCCCGTAACGAGATTTTAGCATAACACAAACGACATTCAATATACGTTCTGTTAAGAGATTGTCTGCATTTATCAAGACTCAAGTGTATGTTTAGAGTTGTGTCTTATAATAAGCATTTAAGGATTAAACATTACTTTGCACAAGAGGACGTCTATAAGTGTCGAGTTACCGAATCCTTGCAGCTCCATCATTTTAAAGTTCAAGCTACGAGGTCCCGGAAAATCGCATCTTCACGAGTCAAGGGGTATCGAATCGATAAGATCTTCTCGAATACCCCTTGACTGAACATCTTGTCGAGCCAAGGGTTACGAACGTTTTACTTATCTTACCCTTGGCTGATTGAATGGGTAATTTCTGTACGCGTGACGTCACAGAACGGAAAACGAGGCGGACCAATCAGTAACCTTCTTACAAAAAGGTCCGACAGCGGGAGGTATGTTAGATCAATATACCCCGCGGCTACTTTCCAGATGTGAAATTAACCCTTAGAATTGCGCTTAACCCCTTCAGTTTTAGGTAATTGTGACACTTAGCAAGACTGAAATACACAATTACAAAAACTGATCGAAATTCCTATATCTGTTCAAATGACAACATATCTTTTTTTTTATAATTTGATGGTACATTCAAAGGTTCTCAAATTCTTCTTTTTCACCCTCGATGACAGTGTATTACGATTGTTCAATGTTTATTTGAATTTTCAAGTTATTTAATCAATCAATACCTGTTTAAGTTTTTCAATGTTTTAGACCTTATCGGTGACATACTCCAATTATAGTAGAATGCATCTATATTGAAGTACGCGAAATTTAAAATTTGGAATAAATTCAATAATTAAGCCGTCTTATAAATAGAAAAAATTTAGAAATGATAATTTACTTGAATTTTCATATGAATTCTTTTATTCGGGGGTTTTTCTCCTTCTTTTCCAGCAGACTTTTCTTTAAACACATTAAATGACAGGAGAAATAAAGAGAATAAAATATGAAAATAAATAAAGAAAGAAAGAAAATAATAGAACAATTTTTAGTAAAAATCCTCGGTCTGTGTAAAATAAATCTCGTGTGAGAATATTTTGGGAGCCGAGGATTAATCAATTTTTTGTTAATTGTTATAATTTGTCTTCATTATTTATTTATTTGTTTATTTATTTGAATTGATTTTAATTTGAAAAGTACCCATATTGCAGGTAGTCACAATGTAACGATAAATTTAAAACTTAGATTTGCTATGAAACAACTTATTCACGACGTTTAAAACAAAGCAATCACGCACAATGTCCAATCCAAATCGAATTACACATGTATTTGTAATTAAAAAGGGATTATTTGATTTTTGTCTCTAATATATATGATATATACGTGTTTTAATGTTGGGTAGTCCAAAATCTCGTGGCTACAGCTTATTCAAGTTATGATTAAGTAGTTTTGCCGCCCGTTGACTACATTCTATGTAGTATAGAAATATATTTTCTTTCAATTAAAAACAACAACAACAAAAAAAAAACCTGGCCATTAATTTTATTTTTTTTATTTCATACATTTTTTTTAGGGGGGGGGGGAGGGAAGAAAGAAGGCTATCCAAAATGTTCTTCTATGGAACAATATGGGGGATAGATTTACTCAAAATCATTTCGTGTTATTTTTGTGAGTCGGCAAAAATACAAAACGTGTGAAAGATAATGTCTGAATTCCCAACTCACATTTTTGATGTAATTTAAGGGGGGAGAGCTCCGGAAACGGTGGACAAGGAGGAAACTTTCAGCTTACTATTCCTATCATTCTGATAAAAAGGAACTGATTTATATTTTGTTGATTTTATAAATCTATCTGTCATCGAATAAAATCGTACTACAAAGTTAGCGTCTTCGATGCGACGCATTTTCTTTATCCAAGAATGAAGGGTTATCTACACAGTCGTCGGAATACAACAGGTTGCCATAGGGATTGTGTTTGTAAGAAGCTCTCTGATTGGCAGTCACAGAAATCGCGTTTGACCTTTTGATTGGCCGGTTAAAAATAAATCGTACAAAATTACCTATTCATTCAGCCAACATCTTCACGAGTCAAGGGGTATCGAATCGATAAGATCTTCTCGAATACCCCTTGACTGAATGAATAGGTATTTTCTGTACGATTTATTTTTAACCGGCCAATTAGCCGCGGGGTATATTGATCTAACATACCTCCCGCTGTCGGACCTTTTTGTAAGAAGGTTACTGATTGGTCCGCCTCGTTTTCCGTTCTGTGACGTCACGCGTACAGAAATTACCCATTCAATCAGCCAAGGGTAAGATAAGTAAAACGTTCGTAACCCTTGGCTCGACAAGATGGGAAAATCGACGCTAATTTAATTGTGTATATTTACACCTGCTTTGGGTCGACCTCAAATGCAGCGTGCCATTTTAAAGGTTCTGTCCTGCTAGATCAAAATTATCAGTTGCGATATATATATAAACACTAAATTAGTATTTTACCCATGTTTTAAATATGTGTCTTTCTTCGGAAAAATGTCTTTTAAACATGAACATTGGAGACCATCAATTCTATTCAGGGGATTTAATCCCAATATATTTTAATCGAAACTTGAGATGAGTTGTCTCGCTTTGAAGTGAATAGGATGGAAATTCCATGCAAGAAGCATTTTTGCCTAATTTTCTAACTAATCTCTGACTCATCTTTTGCTGGCATTTACATCTGCTAGTATATTTTACAAATATTTCACGATTAATCATAACAGTTTACTCACAGATTACATGGATTTACTTCTCTTGCCATTGTTAAAAAAAAAGATATATAGGATGATCGTTAAAGTGTTAGAACGATTCATCTTTCATTGAGTTCACAATAGAAGCTAAAAAAAGTGAAAATATAGCCTTTGTTGTTCACGAAATGGAAGATTAATCCATCTTATATACGAAAAACACCTTTTCTCATGTATTTCTACTTCTTAAATGCAAATATGCGACGCTAAATGAATGTTTTAGGATAAATTCTCTTCGATTATTGATTTTTTAATCTATAACCAATTTCATCACCACAATCCTAAATCATAGCCTCGAAAGCAATATTATAAAGGCGTTGATTGCCATTTTATCACGTAGATCTTCATTCTGCGAACACTCATTGGAATTATCTGATTAGGCATATTGCATCAATGAAAAAATACAACTATAAATCGCTGGCTCAGCGCGAAACAGTTGTAACTGCCTATAAACATATAGGCAGTTACAACTGTTATATACTTAGCCATCGAAATGACTTTGGTTTGATATTTGGTACATTAGTTAGCAACATCATTAATTGTAAGTATTTTTCTCGCCAGTAATACGTCAACATCCTTTCCAAGTCTTCAGCTGGTTATCCGACATACATACATTGTACTTTCGCGAATGTCGGAAATGATGAGTGCCATTGTCGAAGATCGAACAGGGGTCCTTTTGTTTAAAACATAATAATATGTCATTTTTGTTTAATTCACACAAAAACTTAATATTACTAAGACGATGAGTATAAAACAGCTGAACAAAAAGTGTCTTGTGATAAACTCATTATAGTTGTAATTGCCTGTAAATTTATAGACCCGTTCAGCAGAATGTACTGGCCAAAAATTGTAAACTTACAAAATCACAAACATCCTTTCTTTGTAACAATCAGATGATCTGAAAAAGTCGAAATAAATAATAATGATACACACGAATTTGAATATGGCCCTTTACGAACCACGCATGTATTTGTGCGAGAAAAAGAAATGCAGAACATAAAAAAAAACAATGTGGAAAATGAGAATCTGTTAGAACCAAACGTAATTTACCATATCTTTTTAACCTTGATGAATTCATTTCAACTAGGCTAACATTCAATATGTTTTATGATATGAATAATCTTTTTTTTATTTATTTATTTTGGAACAGAAAAAAGTGTTGGGTGGTAATACCTTTACCTACCGTGCAAGTATTTTTCTGTCTTTCTCTTTCTATTTTCAGAGAGTCTTCCGCAACCCTCTTGAAAAACGTATCTGAAATACGAGAAAAATAGAATGGTTATCGAGATACAATTTGCGCCCAGCCTTAGAGAACCCAGTTTCAACCTATTACCAAGAATTATAACATTGATCTAAAGGTTCTAAAAGTATTTTGATAGTACGTACATGTCGAAGCTTAGAGCAAAAATACAGTATGCGTCAAGACACATACTTTTTTCCTCTAAACCCTCGATATACTCATAATGGAGAATTTTTCGAAATGACATTTAAAGTAGTTCAAAAATGTAGGGATTATATTTACCTCCGTTCGGGCTAACTCAACGGTTAAAACGATTTGCAAACTAACCCGGTTTTCACGCTAGTGCACGCGCAAAGCGGGGTATAATTTGCAAACCGTTTGGATCGATATTTCATCCTAAACACAGGGCAGTGGGGCTGCAGTAATTGTGTTTGCTGCATACAACAGATCTCAGGTTCAGAGCCAATACAAATCTGATCCTTTTTTTCATTTTTTTTTTTCACCATTTACTCTTACCATTTCACTCTTAAAAAATCATTTCATGACTACGATGTACGAAAATAAGGTCTTAAACTACCTCTCGGTTACATATTTCAATGTACATAAATATGAAATCGTTTATTTCTTTTTTTATATATATTTTAGGTATTAAGTCTAGTCGGAATACAAATACAGACCTGCGTTCAGAATGACAAAACAACACAAACTGTTTGCAAAATTATATCCGACTTTGCACGCACAGTCTGACCAGAGTCTTTACTATGAGCTTAGTAAATAAATTGGGTCTCAAAGTATATGTTCACAATCAGGTAACTTTATGTTCACAGCTTTTGGCTGTCTGGGTCTCTCAATGTTTACAGGTCACTAACATTTCGAATTGTTGGAAATGTCACGCACAGGCTCAATTGGTAATATTAGACTTAATGTTTTAACGAATTCTATTTTATCCCTATGTTGCGGGTATTCATTTGAAGCGTCTTTAAAAGGCGATTCAAGTTAGTATCGATATCATAGGTTTTTGTTGCGAATTAGCGATTGTCGAATGGGTACACCACTCCGCTCCCCTTTTATGACAATTCTATTTTTTGGGAACTGAACAGAATGGTCTTAAAGAGCCGATTCAAAATACTATCATGTATTTTCGTTTTACCCCAATTTTTGAAAAAAGTTTCCGTGACACTTTAGAGTTCTAGCCATAATCGCCAAAAGTCGCCGACAAAGGCAAGAAGAGAACGGACCTAAAAACGCTGGCAAATGGTGTCTCTAGCGCTGGAAGCATGTGGGCTTACCTTTAAAATTTTCTAAAGTATCTTTGGTTTGCACCCATCATGTGAAACTCGATCGTAATTAAGTCGCTATATTTATGCCACACACACGCTTATCAAAGGCTAGATGTTCAAAAAATTATTAATCTGAACGATTGATACTTTTTAATAACGCTGACCATTACATTAAGGTGTAACGAAGGCGTAATTCAAGCAACACAACATACCAACATTTTCGCCTGTTCTTGCTGAAGTTTCATAAATTTCAGAAGCAAATTCTGTAAGAAAGAAAATATATGAAAATTAATGAAATTGTGAAGTCCGTTGAGCAGCGGTAAGGACGCGCCTGGCTTTTAGATCGGAAGGTCCCGGGATCGAATCAAAGACAGCTCTGTTTTTTTTTTTTTTTTGTTTTTTTTTTCTGAAAAAAAAAAATTAAATCCACATTGCTCTTGTCAACACTGGTGTATGAATGGGCACATACGAGAGTGAGGCCAAAGTGAAGATCTTTCAAATTGCGCCATGTGTTATAGTCCGTTTGATTTCTGTAAGGACCATCGTTTTAATCAATTACACAAAAATACGTTTGTAAAAATGTTCATTTTATAATAATGCTCGATTTTATATAAAACGGGCCACTAAAACTCGATCATTTATGACTCTACTCCTATGCCAATCAGAACTATTTTTGGAAAGACAATTCGCTGTTCCGTATATTTTAGTTTAGTTTAAACATATTTTATTGCCTCTATATTACATAATATGCAACATAATATTTACACAACAAATTCAAAAACAGGCAAAAGGGTCTGGCCACAAGTTCTGTCAACTTAGATTCAGCCATTCCCTTTTGGTTAACATACACATTTTGAAGCCTTTAATTTAATGCATAATTGATTTGATTAAAAATGAAGGGTTATCAAAGGCGACTCTGTTCCAGTCATGAAAGGGATCTCATGCGGGGCAATTTGTACATGTAATTTTGAAAAACTAGAAATTATAATGGTAACAATAGTAATAATAATAATGGTGTCTATAATGTTATTTCATTTCATGTTGTTTCCGTATATTTTAGAAACAACTAGGCATGATAGTCCGAGTGTTAACATGTAGACGGACGGACAAAATCATTATTTCACTTTCGAAAATTCTGAAAAACATAATTCTTCATGGTATTAGATAAAAAAAACTGATATGACTATCAAAAATAAGTTTTCACCAATTCATATAAGAGAAATTTGGCTAAATGTTGGTCCATAAAGAATTCGAACGGACTATAACAACTGACTTGTGACTCCATGCTCGGTTTGTTGTTTAAACCCGTTGAGCTAAACGTTGGTGTGCGACAACACAAATTGAATAAAAGTACCACCTACATACATATCTACCTATTAAGACAACATTTTCATCGTCTATTCTATTTCTTTATTATTTTTTTTAATTTCGCCATCGATTGGCTGTTTGTAAGACCTTGGAAAGTTGTCAAACTGACTTTCAATGACTAATTATAAGACTTCAAAGTTATTCATACCAAGTTTCTTTGAAACTGTCCATATGTTTTTTTGAGATGATTATCAGCGATTTTAAATTAGAAAATAAGCTCTACTTCCATGCACATTTGTATGGGTCAATGGGTGTGTGTGGGGGGGGGGGGGGCGGACGCACGACAGTCACGATGCCATTATAATTAAGCTTGCTGGCCCTGTGTCAGCGGAATTTTAAAAACAATCGCATTGGATCTAAAAACCAAGGAACATCATAGATACAATAACGAGATTTCTTTTCCTTTTCTACAGTGAATAATATCGTAAAATTGACAAGATGAATGAGTTTGGATTGATTTTTGAATGAAATCGAGTGAGTGTGTTGAGTGAGTTTTTAGTGAATTTAATGGGAGGTAATCCAATATCGCAAATTTTGTTCAGGATGAACAAGATTAACGATATTTATTATCTCCCTTTGATGAAAATATGCATTCGAGCTATATAAATAGCTTCCTATTTCTTCAAGAACTAATAAGACGGTCGCAATTTCAATTATGCCAGTGAAATCGCGATTCTTTTCTATTAATATTTATTTTCAATGTTGACGTTGATTGTGTCGTTCTCTTTATCTTTGATTGTGTCATTTTAGAGCGATTTTGATCGATATGAAAGAGTGTTTGGAATGAATGAATTGAGCGCTGAGTGAGTGATTAAGCACGATCTTGATTGAGATGAATGTCAATTTCACGATGAATCTAAATGTATGCCCATTTTTTTAAACTCATAACCATTCACGCATTCATTTTATATGCTTTCGTAAAAATGTAAAAAATGGGTCACTTTCTTTTTTGTCCATAATTTTTATTTCAAAAAAATCTAAGTTTACCTTTTTTTTAAATTGGTATCAATTAAAATTTTTCGTTAGCACTTTCTTTGCAATATGACCAGTCTGAATAGTGTTCACTGGTAATTCATTGATTCATTCATTTACCCCTAGTTTTAACTCAAATTATTAAAACACGCCCCAGAACTCTTAAAAAGATAGCTACATTCAAGTCGATTAAATAATACATTATTTCAATGACTCTTTTTACATTGGAAGGAATTGATTGCCCCACGAAGACTCACGAAGACTTATTTATAGACCTCGCATGTAAGTTGTATTACAGGGAGCATTCGGAACATCGCTCGGACATTTCCGTAAACTGGAAAGTACCTCGGACGTAAGTGTAGTAATTTTTGGTCCATTTTCAGGTAACTCGGCTCCTGGTGGTACTTTGGTTAATACGCTTGAAGAAAAGCAAATTCCTTTAATACTTGCAGATCTTCTATAAAGATTATTTTGGCATATTATGATTTGAAAGCGAAACGCAGTAAAACACTGCGTTTAGTTTTCAAATCATAGTATGCCCGAATTTTTAGCCTACGTTGATTTTGCTTTTCGCAGCGTCATTCTCAGGTATATTTGTGACGTCATATAAACCCACGTGCTAAATGACGCGCTTTCATGGATGCGCCCGTATTATTCCCGAGGTCTTTTCCGTAGAATCGCCGAGGGTTCCCGATTGTTACAGGGAGGTAAAAATATCGCTAATTTCGTTCATCATGAACCGCACTAAAATCTTTGAAGCTTCTCTCATACAACTTAATCAATTTCATTCAAAAACCATTCTATATGTCAAATTCATGATGTTCTTAACTGTAAGTGAAATCCCAAGAAACTATCATTACCATCGGCAATTGAATTCACAGTTGAAATATCAATCCGGCGTCTTTCTGGGTCTTCTTTTACAATATCTAGCTTTGTACCAACAACATAAACCTTGACACCCTAAAACAGATTTTCAAAAAGTATATTTTTTCACCCATAAATAGATGACATTATTTAATGGTGGTTTGGATTGAAAGAAGTTGCTGTCAGCCTCTCAAATACTCGCGCAAAAATAAAGTGATTTCAGTACTGGATTATTGAAAAACGGGCGCCGAATCACAGGCAATTGTTAATAATCCATTTTATTCCCCAATAACGAAAGATCGTTTGACAAACAAAAAACTTCAACAATGGCTATAACTTTAAATGGTGAGCGATAAAACCCTCGTATTTCACGTGTGATTGATTGATTGATTGATTGATTGATTGATTGATTGATTGATTGATTGATTGATTGATTGATTGATTGATTGATTGATTGATTGAATGGAGTTTAACGCCGCTTTCAACATTATTTCAGTTATATCGCGGCGGCTGGAGCACCTAACAATGGATCCCTGGTATTTCTCTCACCACTACAACCATCACATTCTTTCCTAGCCTCCAGCTGCTATCTCACATAGGTCTACGATTATCAACCCATTGGTGAGAGACAAATAGTTGGAAAGAATGAGTGCCGCCGTCGGGGTTCGAACCCGGGACCTCTAGAATAACAGTCCGACGCGCTACCAACTGCGGCTATTTCACGTGTGTATTGTCCGTGAATAGAGCTTTCTATTGGTATCAAATCCAAGGTCTTCAGTCAAGAACAAGGTCATATATCAGTCATTTTTTGTTTAATAAATAAGCTTAAACATTTTTTATAACTTTGGAATGGTAATTGGTATATTGTGATAGGAGATTTCTGTTCGAACCATCTTGAAGGTCATTAGTCAAGGACAGGGTCACTTTCAAGTTGAAAGGTGTGTGAAACAAAACCTTAATATTGACCAAAGCTTTGGAATGGCAAGTGATATAACTTTCAAATATTACTTGAGTATTGCTTATGGCAAGTCTAGTTCAAGGTCATATCCTAATGGCCACTAATTTTTAAATTCTTTGATATCAGCCACATTTTTTTTATATTATATTGAGGGTTCAGTGTAAGACTGTACTAAGTGTATATACAATGTATATACACTTAGTACAGTCTTGCGCTGGACCTTCGATATGTGATAGAGTCTTCATATTTCATATGTGTTAATTTTTTTAGAAGATCTTTGTTTTGTAAGAAACCTCAACGTCATTAGTTAAAATCAAATATGGGGTAAAGCAGCCGTCATGTTAAATAATCACAATCAGAAGACCAAATCAAAGGCAAGTCTATTTCTTTAAACAACCGATTTCTACATTCGAGTTTCAAAGCACTGTTTCTGAAAAGTGGCAGTTATGGGGCATTTTTGTTGTCACATCTTTTTTTATCATAAAGAAAATTACACATGACACACTGTCGTCTATATAATAACATATTAGCAAAAAAAACCATTGTAATTATGCCGTATAGTTTAGAAAATTTTATGGGAATTAAAAAAAAAAGCTTTTTAGGGGAAGGGGGCATATCCCTGGAGTATCGCCTTGGCCTTGGAGTCCCTGTCGTCGTTGTCGTCGTGCGAAACTTTGACAGTTTGTGGCACCTCAGGAATCACGAAATGAGTTTACTTGAAACTTGATATAGATGCACACCATCGAATCAGCAACCAAAAATGGTAAAGCTGTAGCCTGTTGACAAAATTTAGAACTGGTCCAAATACAGAGAAGTAGCTAAGTCAGTTTTTTTTTAAAAAAAAAAGAAAAGATTATTGTCTTTGTTGGTAGAAATCATTAGGAGAAATGAAGAAGCGGTATGTAAGATGCGATTTCTTCATTTCGCATTACGTTTTCCAACATCATTTTCGAAAAGCGGTTCTATGTAGAAAAGGATTGCCTCATAACTCACCGGTACTGCTTGTTTGACATGGTTTGCCCAATATACCAATGGATCGTAACTGTTTTGATCTGCTGTACTGTACATCAGAACGATCACATCTGCTCTCTTCAGGTAGGGTTTGGTCAAGTCATTATATTTTTCATGACCAGCTGTGTCCTGAAGAATCCGTAATGAAGGGTATTAAAACAAGAGGACAGTGTTGGTACATATATCGCTCACCTTGGGCCCGTTTAACTAAAACAAGATGTGTTTGTTTACACGAATGCCCCCGCCTCTGCCATTTTTTCGAAACAGTGGTTTGATACATGAATATGGAAATCCTAAATTCAAGTCTTTTGATTGTCTTAAACTGCTGCTTCATACCAATATTCAACAGTATATGTATTACGAATCAAAAGTAATACCTATTAGTAAAGTTTTTTTTGTCATCTATGAGTGCACTAAGCTTTATGACCTTGACCTTGATCAATGACATTAACTTTGTAAAGCATGTAAAGGTCTTATGATGGACAAAGTATCAAGGCTCTATGACGTAACAATCCAAAGTTATGGCAAAGGTTAGTTTTAATTTTACAAAATTTGACCTTGAAAAATGACCTTGATCTCGAAATATGACCTTGAGGATGGTGCGTTCCGAAAGGTTTTGTCCAAAGTAATCATCAGTGAAACATCAAACTTTATCACTTACCAATCAAAAGTTAAAAAAGACCTTAACCTTGACAGGCAAAATTTGACTTTTGTATTCACCAATATGGCTTGTTACGAGTAATGAACATGTGAATTATCAATGCTATATCGCTTAACAATCTTAAGATATGGCCAGTGTTAAGTTTTAATTTTTCAAAAATGTGACCTTGAAAAATGACGTTGACCTCGAAATATGACATTGAACTTGGTATAAACAGAAAGGCCTTGTCTCAACCAATTACCATGTGAAATATGAAGGCTCTATCAATTACCATTCAAAAGTTATGGCCAATGTTAATTTTTCTTCGGACAAACAGAATAAAAGACCAAAAGACAAACAGATAAACTGACAAACAGACTAAAAGACAGCCCAAAAACAATATGCCCACGATCTATCGAAACGGGGACATAAAAATAATCGTTCGTCGAAATCACAAATCGCAATCGTGTTTTCATTCATTCTTAGATTTTTCTGCCTTGCAAAATTTTAATGAGATTATGCATGGCAGAATTCCATTTTTACTTACTACTGTAGATATAACTTTAATTTTTGAATTACGCAAAAAATGATCGCAGGATGTTTAGTAAAAATAGGCCCCATGGTTGTCATGACCAGGACTAAGGACACTATATAAAGGTTTTCTTCATTTTGGTATAAACTTGGTAAAGGTCCACTAAGCAATCCTTTATACCAAATACCAAATTTGTTTGTCGTCTATATGTAATTTCAGAAAAGAGGATTCTGCTTCTTTTGTCTCTGCGTAAAATAGAGTGCACCTGTACAGAGTCAAAATATAACACCAGGGGCATATATATAATACATGCTTAGTGTTTTGTATAAAAAAAATATCTAACAAGGTTGGGAGAATTGATAATTGTCGAGGCTCTGCCGAGACAATCATCAATTCTCACAACCGAGTTTGATATTTTTTTCATACAATACACTAAGTATGTATTATATTTATCTTATAACCCATATTTGTCTTATTTTCGTCGGTGTTTCTAACTGAAATGCAACTTTCTAAAAATAACCACATTATATCATGTTCTAAAAATAACTATGTGATATCATAAAAAATATCATACAGCATGTTATCATACGGATAGTTGTATAGTTATAAGATAAAATATCATAGAGCTCCTCTAGATCTTGCCAGATATACCAGAAATCAAAACCGTCTCACTTATGTTCTTAGAAACAAAGATTTTCCCTATTCGTTTCCGTGATAACCACATTTAAAATATGTAAAGTTTTAGAGAAGAAACAAACCTGCGCGGCAACGTTTCGTCAAGATTGGTTCGCTTGTTTAGAAGACGAAGGTGTTTTCAGAAATTGTAGATAAACAATGCGATGCCAAATGACTACGGACATTGAGCGATCAGGACAGATCAATTCGGTCACTTACAGTTAACAAGATACAACACCGTGAAATCGACATTCATTTCGATCAAAACCATTCTAAATCACTCGCTCAGCGCTCCATTCATTCCTTCCAAACACTCACTCAAATTATCCAAAAACGCTCCAAACCAACTGAAAAAGATGGAATCAACAATGTTAGTCAAAATAAATAAAGCTGGAAAAATCGCGATTTCATTGATATAATTCAAATTGTAAGCGTCTGATGAGTTCTTGAAGAAAAAGGAAGCTTCTTATAGAATTTGTATACATGCATATTTTATTAAAGGGGGATGAAAATCGCCAATCGCTCGGGAGTTTCAAATGAGCTAAGAAGATAACAAAATGGTCAGCTGTTACACATGTGCAAGTGCATGGCCCAAGTTGACATTATTTGTTGTCCCTTTCAACATAAAGTTTATCAAAATTTGATTATCAACCCAAATTAACTTAACCTAAGTAACTGTCATTGATTTTTCAGCAATTCTGCAAATATTTATATATTAAGTATGACAAAGGTTAACAAGAAGGCTGCCTGTGGGTGTCTACGCTCAGCTGATTGGCGCTGGTAATCAGTAATCGATAAAAAAAATCTTAGTCGAAAAAGGAGGCATAAATCGCACAAAATATTTCTAGAGTTACCCCCTTGATATACACTTAACAACATCGTGAAATTAACAAGGTGAATGATTTTGGAATTATTTAGGAATGAAATTGAATGAGTGTGTGGAGCGAGTTTTGAGTGAATTTAATGGGAGGTTATCCTATATAGCAAGTTTTGTTCAGGATGAACAAAATTAGCTATATTGATTTAACCCCCCTTTAACAAAATATGCATACAAGTTCTATACATAGCTTCCTATTTTTTCAAGAACCTATGCGACGCTAACAATTTGAATTATGTCAGAGAAATCGCGATTTTTTCTCTATCAAAATTTATTTTGAATGACGTTGTTGGTTCTTTGTTTTGCAATGGGTTTGAGCGTTTTTGAATGGTTTGAGTGAGTGAATGAATGATTGGAGCGCTGAGTGAGCGATTTAGAATGGTTATGATTGAGGTGAATGTCAATTTCACGATGTTATTAACTGTAACAGGTTGCTCTTTTGATGTAATGACCATGTGGGATGCTTCAGGGAGTGTCTGAAGTTATACCAGAGATATCACAAAGCGTTAAAGTTTTAATACGACGACACCAAGACTAGAGGTAGATAGATAGATAGATATTCTTTATTACCTCCAAAATGGAGAGAATACAACTTTTTACACTTACAAACAAACAATTAACATAAGCAGATATTAACGCGCAATATACACGCACAAACAATTAACATATAAACAGAGAACAAAGATGTACAGATACACAGTGAAAGGAGTGATTGATTGATTTATGGATTGATTGATTGATTGATGGATGGATGGATGGATGGATGGATGGATGGATGGATGGATGGATGGATGGATGGATGGATGGATGGATGGATGGATGGATGGATGGATGGATGGATGAATGGATGGATGGATGGATGGATGGATGGATGGATGGATGGATGGATGGATGGATGGATGGATGGATGGATGGATGGATGGATGGATGGATGGATGGATGGATGGGTGGATGGATGGATGGATGGATGGAAATGGACGGGTGGATTGATGGGTGGATGGATAATATTTCGCTTTTTTTTTTTTTTTTTTTTTTTTTTTTTCTTGACGAAACGAAATCCAAGAAAAGGTTATGCTAAACGAAATGCTTAAGCGTGGTTTTTGTAATTCCATTCTGTAATGGCTTACCGAGCACGTAAGCCTCTACAAATGAATCATATGGTATTTGTGCGTTTCAAGAATGGTTATAAATTCGCCGTCATTTCGCCGAAACGCCATAACCACGGCCCAACGAGACCGCCGTCACGGTGCATCCGCAATACGACAGCAAATATTGGATTCATATATCTATCCAATCACCTGTATCAAAGTATGGTCATATATATGCACATAAACCAAGACATATACATAAGTACTTACACATAGAAATATACGCATGTACACACACATACACATACATACGTACACTCAAACATATGGATATACACATATAGACATATATATACTTACATACACACATACACACATACACCCCCTCCTGTTTTACCGTTCGCGGCATGCTCCTGTTATATTCATAGATTACACAAGCAGTGTAGACAAAGATAAGGCCGCTCTGCTGTGCAGTCATATATCAGTCCCCACTGCTTGCTTTCTTCCTATGTACTCCGAGAACGAGATCTGAGCTATATTAGATATAAATGACTATACTTTTAGTTAAATCATGTAAGTACCTAAGAATACTTTTGAAACAAGTCACTCTGTTTTCATCATTCATAGAAAATAATATTCGACCTGATACTAACTCTATGAATTGCATTTCAGGAGAAGTTTGAGTAAATTTTTGGTAATCAGATTCCCCTAAAATACTGAATAGTTTTGTCCATAGGTTTTCACGGGTATGCTCGTTCCTATGACAATAAAATACTAAGTGTACGACAATGCAATCTGTACCTTGTCTGCATAATGGACAAATCAATTCGTATTTTCTGGAGAAGAACCGACCAACAGCATGCATTACAGTATAGCTGTATTTCAAATAATTGCGGTAGACCCTGGAAAAATACCAAATATTTGAAATACCAGACTCAGGCTGCAGTCTTTCAAAAGGTATAGGGTGTTCCAGTCTATTCATATCGGAGAATAGCTTCGCCTTAACCACACGCTTTGTTGACTGCATGACCATTTTTTCCAAGTATTCTTTGTCGGAAAGTGAGTCGAATCCAAGTAGGTAAATAAAACTTCCGACAGTCCATATTTACCTAGAATCCTGTAGATATCAGGCATGAAGCCAAGTATTTTGCTCGGTCTATGCATGAAAGCTACCATTCTAGAATTAAACATTTCTTTGATTCTTTTTCCAGGTTCTAACCTACAAAGTTGACCGAATAACATTAACTTGCGCTTATCAATGAAAGTTTCTAGAGGCATAATATCAAGACATGTCATCGCGATACATGATGATGTAGACCTATGGAACCCCTGCATATGTTTAATACATTGTTTATGCGCACGTTCCAGACATTGTAGCTGTGAATCAGACAAATTATTCCATAATTCACTTCCATATAAGGCTTTAGAAAGAACTACTGATTCGTAAATTCGTTTAAGTGAAATCGGGTGCATAGACTCTCGACTAATGCCACTACCGTTTAGGCTAAAATAAGTTTTTCGTAGTTTTGAACAACATTCGTTTACGGAATCATTCAATGACATATTTTTCTCATTAATGATACCCAAATGAATGTAACTTTCGTTTTCCTCTACAATATTTTGACCAATTTTCCACTGTCTTTGTCTATTTTCATATTCAGAGCGGGCTTCATTATACACTACTACTTTACACTTTGAGGCATTATAAGAGTAAAAGTTCGAAGAGGAATAGTTATAACAAAGATCCATGAGGCGTTGAAGACCGTCTTTGGTAAATGACATCAGCATCATGTCGTCTGCGACTGTTGGACAGCCGTATTTAACACTGCTTATCTTAAAACAATCGTTACTTTGATCTAGAGTATTCATCAAGTCATTTATATAAACTAGATACAATATCGCGCTGATTATTTGGCCTTGTCTAGCGCCCTTCAATATAGGGAACCACTGTGATATTTGTCCGTTTGATTTTACACAACTATATATATCGGTTAACAAGTTCCCAATGATTTTAATATATGATGAGTTTAAACCAAGTTTACATATCTTCTTGAGTAACAACCAATGATTCACATTATCAAATGCTTGTTTTACGTCCAAATAGCATGAGTAAAGTTTTGAGTGATTTTCCAATGCATTATAGATCGATTCCCTTACCATAAAAGAAGTAAATGAACAATTAAGATTTTTTTGAAAACCTCCTTGTTGTTCGTTTAAATGTATATGATTTTCAATACGACTTAACACAATCTTTTCGTACAATTTGAGAATGACGGAACAGAGAGAGATAGCCCGATATGAGTTCGGATCAGTTTTATTGCGGTTACCTCCCTTGAACACTGTGGTGATTACTCCCCTTTTGAGTTCTATCGGACAATAGGCGAATTTACTCATAGCATTAAATAGTTTTGTTAACACTTTAATCAACGATTCGCCTCCGTAGATTATGTGCTCGTAGTATATATTGTCAAATCCACAAGCTTTATTCTTTTTACACGTTTTCAACGCTTTTTGTGTATCCTCTATAGCAAATATTGGCGGTATGTCTTTGCGATCTCTACTTAAAGATTTCAACAAATTGTCAAAATTAACTACGTTTACATCATTCGAAGAATAAAGCTCTTTGAAATATTCTCTCCAACCAGTGTTAATTGTTTCTGGTGAATTGTATGTTGTCCCGTTAAATACCATTTCAAAATTGGGCTGGGGTTTTTGTTTGCGCCTCTTGTTTACCATTTTCCAAAAAGCGCATGAATCTACCTCTGCTGTTTTGTCTATTTCTTCCTCTATTTGTTCTATATATTTTGATGCGTATTGTCTATGACTGCGACGAAATTCTCTTTTTGCTTTTTTATATTGATGCAATGTGTCACTATTTTCACGAGGTCTATTTTCAGAAATCCATTTAGAACGCGCCACTTTTATTTTGTTGTGTAACAACGTTAGATTTTCGTTCCAATATGGACGTATATATGGTTTATAGGATGGTTTAGGTATATATTTTGAGGAAGCTTCTTTAATTATTTCAACCACTTCTTTATATAGAGAGTCTATTTCACTCTTTTCGCGAATTTCGCGATTATAGAGTAGCCGAAGCCGCGAGTTAGATTCCATATACTTTGTGTAATTTGAAATGTACTTATCGTTCACATTTTTCCATATAATAGTTTCTGATTTGATTTTTTGTGAACTTTTTATATCTGAATGACAATATATTGTACACGATACCGGTCGATGGGTTGATACATTCAAGGAATGGTCATCATGTATCACACAATTTATCACGGAGTCAATTATGGGTTTTTGTACCATTATATAATCAATTAAAGTTTCCCTTGTACCATTATACGGAACATTCGTGTAGCCAGGACCGATACAAAAAGGGAGACAATTTATTGGTATAAGGTTAAGTTCCATTAAGAATGTACAAAGTGATCGGCCCCTCAAGTCTGTATGCGTCGTATCGTAATCAAGTGAACTTGGTAGCTCAGTGTTAAAGTCACCCATGATTATTATTTCTCCACTATTTTTATAGTAGTTAATTGAGTTTTCAATTTCTTCTAGGTTCATGCAAAATTCTTTTTGTGAGTGATTTGTGCATGGCATATAGATTTGAAAGATGAAATAATAGCGCCCTGGGTTGAATCTATATTGTATGCCGATCATACTCCTACACTTTATATCCAATATAGCTACTCGATCGCTTAATGATTTTTTCCAGAAAATACAAAGTCCACCTTTTCCAACTTTTCGATTTGATCTGTTGTCTAGATCGGGATCAGATACTGCATGATGGTCATATTTCTTATTTATTGAATCTAGAAAGTGCTGGTTATGTCTAAACAACCAATGTTCACTAACGCCACAAAAGTCTATATTATTATTATCTAGGAACTTGTTAAGGTAACTTGAACTGGACATAATACCAGTAGCGTTCCATGTTGCAAATTTAAGTTTATCTGTATTATCCATGATGTATATGTTTCAGTCAGTCAACTTCTGCAGTAACGCCTAATACTGAGTATCTATTCTGGTTCCGCGTATTGTTCATGTAGTCATCTTGTTGGTTTTCAGTCCTAGCGCTTTTACTATTATATCTATGTGTTTGACCCCTCGGTCTCCATGGTCTACACACTACACCTCGAGGCCAGAAATTGGGATCATCGGTTAAATAGTCCATGTTTGCTATATCCTTAACTTTGACGCATGCTGTTGCTTTGTTGTACTTGTAGTTGCGTTTGACAGTTACACCTATCACTCTCACACCTCGATCTTCTAAAAAGTCTGATATTAATTTTTCTGATATTGATGGTAATAAACCACCTACAAAAAATGAGAGAGGTTTACTTTTAACATGGCGCTCAAAGTCATCGCTTTGGTCGTAGTAAACTGATTCCGATGGTGGTATATACCCTCTCTGGGAAACAGGTCGATCTTGTTTGCGCTTTCTCGAGGCTTCGATTTCTTGATTAATTATGGCAAAGTTTATTTTGCGGCCTATATAGGTTTGACCTCCCTTCTTATGCGGTATATTTCTTTTCGGTTTATCATTGTTCCTCCTACTTGTAATGACGGTTGGAATTTTCATATTCCCAAAACAAAGGTCATTTTCCATATCGGTATCAGCTAAAGCTTTATCTTCAATCATTGCAAATTCATTAATTGTGTGTTTGTTGTTTATCTCTGGATTCCCTATGTTGACCAGATCGTTCATTAAATTGGTTTCAGGGGTTTGTCCGAAGTTATCACATTCGATTGACTCTTGTGCGTCTATATCGTTGTGCAAAGAAAAAGGCTGATCTTCGACGCAAGTTAATGGTTCGTTAGTACCATTTAGATGTTCCGTGTAATGATGTGTACCTAAAGGATCGAATGTTTTCGATATGTTACTTTTCATCGTGTCTTGTATTGTTTTGATTGCTTCAGACAGTAATAGTACGTGCTGTTTGACTTCTATTATGGAGGAACTTGTTTGACTTGGATTGTTATTAGTATTGTCAAATTTAGATTCAAAATTGCTTATTATGCTTTTCATGTTCTCCACATCACGAGTTAATTCGCTTTTGAAGGAGTCTATTTCATTTTTCATTGCATCTACTGTATCGGTTGTTTTATCTTCGCATGTCTTTCTTGTATTTTCAGTCGCTATTTGCCTTTGTTTCATAAGTAGGATTTCTGATTTGAGATTGTTTATAGATTCGCGGAGAAGTGCTATTTCTGGTCGACATTGGCAACTCTGCGTATTTTCATTTGTTGAAGTGTTTTATCTCTCCTTAAAAAAGTATATATCACTTTTATGTCTGTGTGTCTTCATAGGCCAATCAGACACTTTAGAATCCGCACCAGCCAAACAATGCGGAGGACTATTTGATCTTGAATGAAATGCTGAACGTATTGGACGATTTCAAAATGTTTTCTACTGATTTTGGAACGCTTTTGGTCATTTTTGTGAGTGTTAGGAATGAACGAATGGAGCGCTGAGTGAATGACAAAGTATATTTTGAGTGAGTGTAAATTTCACGATGTTTTAACTGTAAACGTTAACCAATTTAAACAATAGTTTACATACCCATAATTGGAATTTAACAGTCTCTTCACCAAGATTTTCTGTAGCTACCATAAAGTCTGCACCAATGGTCTGAAATAAATCAAGTTGCAATCAACACATAATGTACACTTTACAACTTTTAAAGATCTATATCATTTTTTTTTATTTTTTTCCATCCACATTTTTGAATAGAATAAAATTTAGTCATTCAATTTAGATCTAAAAATTGGTCACTGGTTTAGGGGAGTTTCGAAACTTTCATTATTAATAAGAACACATAAATGAATCTGACACAGACGTTCATATAAAAACAATCAACAGTAAGCCTACATTATCTGCGAAAAACGTAGCCCTCCTTCAGCTTATCAGACAGAGGGTCGCGTTCGGAATAGAAGCTATCTCACCTCTCTCGTTGACCACCCCCCCCCCCCCTTCAAACATTTGGCCTACCGTCAGTGCGTTAAGGTAGTGGACCCGTAATAGTTCTACAACGTTTCCGGAGTAATGGATTTTAACAGAGCTAACCGAGGTTTCCTAATGAATTTCATTAAGAAACCTCGGTCAATTGTCAAAATCAATATTTCCTAAAGGTTGTGGATCTATTGCTGTTCCACTACCTTCAGTCGGAGTTGCTGGATGACCGTGTCTGATACGATGTTATCAATCATTCACAGACGCTTGAAAGATTATCTTCGTTTGAAGTTTGTGGTTCCGAGAGCATTTCCGTTCATATTGTGCTCCAGCTCTGGTATATTCGGCAAGTGCGCGTACGTTTAGAACTTCAACCCTGTGTTCAGCATAATGAAACACAAGCGAGCCATCAAATTAGATACTGTAGTAGTCGAAAATTGGTGGAATCATGTCCAGGTGCCCGGTTAGCTCAGTTGACCGCTACTCGGACTGACGGGGATGGAGGGTTCGATTCCCATGTCGGGCACACCTTTCCGCTTATCTTAACACGCTTCATTTTGGTAAAGATAAAGTACTACATCTAGGACCCTCCGGCTTGTTTTTCGTTATCTTGAATAGGCACGCATTGGTCGGTAAATAATCATAACACCGTACTACAGTTTAATCAAGCTGAAGTTACGAAGTTTTGATTTTTGCCAAGCGGCTCAAATCATAAACGAGGAGTGGGTGGGTGGGACATTCGTTTTTTGTCACAGTCCACATATCGCTTTTATCCTATATATTTGTGTTGGTAGCCTTCTGAATGCGTATGAATGTCAAAATCCTAGGTATGCCTATGTAGTTAAGGGGAAAAGATATTTTGAAGGCCATTATTTTTGTGAAAAATAGTGCTACATAAAATTCTACTTACCGCCAAGAGATTGTTATAATACTTTTTGTCTGTGTATCTCCGCATAAAGCAGGTTTTCCCCACCGAATTTCCTCCGAGCAGCACAATTTTTAATGTGTCTTTACTCATGATGATAAGATGTCAATCTGCTCCATTGTGATCACGTGAAATATTCGGATTTTCCTACTTTCAGTTTTAATCTATAAATAGTTGACCTTGTTTTATACTGATTTCAAACGATAATATGCTGAGTGCATTTTGGTCTTCTCAGGGTCTGGTATCCTTTTCCCTTAACCCTTCCATCATGACATTTACTAGCAAGGGCGTAACTCCCACTGCGCAATTTACGCAAGTGCATGTAAACAATCATCGCAAGTGGTAAATGGCGGAGCGGAGCCCAAATATGAACATAGGGCCATGATATGAACAATTTTGGTAAAGGTCCACTAGATTATGCTACATACCAAAATATGAAAGATGTCTGCTCCTTGTTGCAGAGAAGAAGATTTTTAAAGAAGTTACTTTTTCCCCTTTTTTGCTGCCTTGTCAACCATAGTTAAGGGTGGATTTTAATTTTTTGAACAACTTAGGTAAAGCTTCACCTAAGGAACATTCCTTCCAGATTTCATCAAGACTGGTCCGGTGGATTAAGGGAAGATGTTTAAAGAAATTGCGGAAGACACACGACGGAAATTGGACGTGTACACAATAGCTCACCTTGAGCTAAAGAGTGATATTAAAAGGTAAAATAAATGAAGTTTTTGTGCATTGTGCTTCTCTTTGATAAGACATGTATATGTACACACATGAAGTTTTCTTATCATAGCTTTTCACGTATCAAACTCAAAAAAAAGGCAAATAAAAAGATAGACTTAACATAATTACGGTCATTGTGCTCTGGCCTTATCCTTGATAACATCAGATAATAATAGATAAAATCTATGGGTGTCCCTAAAATACGAAAGGTGCAAAAAGGGGGTTAAATGTGCTTAAAGGTGTTTAAAGGTGCAAAAAGGCGCGAAAAGGTGCTAAAAGGTGCGAAAAGGTGCTAAAAGGTGGGCGTAAAGTTGGTTAAAGGTGAATGTATAAGTATTGCACACGCTATTAATGATTCACTCAAATGATCAAATGAAACATTTCAAGCTCACATCAATGTAGTATAATAAATGTTGCGAACGATTTGGTAAAGTTTCATTTTAATCGACCCAGTGGTTCAGGAGAAAAAGAAGTTTGAAGAAAGTTGACGACGCAAGATATACGACGAAGGACGGAGACAGTGCAATGGTCTCTAAGCACTAACTTATCATGCATAACGTTAAATACGCATTCTGATTAATAGTTACTTGTTATGTTCCCGCATCAAAAGATTAAGGCATATTATTTTGTCTGTTCGTCTGCAAAAACTTTACTTCTAATAACAAGAAGCAACAGGGGAAGGTAGTTAACTAAGGTCAGTGTCAAAATTTTGACCCCTTTGCCCGAAACCTGCGAACTAAACATTTTCTTATAACTTCTATCCTTTTAAAGGTAGCGTTCTAAAACTTGGTATGTTGCTAGTTAAAAGCAACAGACAATCAGGAGTGAACATTTCATTAGGGTCGTGGTAAAAATTTTAACCAAAGACTTTACAAAAAAATTACAATGCTCAAATTTGATTTCGAGTTAAATCCGATCAGTCTGTTTTTAATAGAGCATAGATTTCGATGCTCGTGGTAAAATGTTAACCATTATTTCCGAAACTTAACCTGATTATTTAATTTGTCAAGTAAAAACTTTCTTCAGACCCATCTGACAAGGTCAAGGTCAATTAGCAAGGTCAAATTTGGGATTTCCTGTTTTGGGGGAATAAGTGTTATTCATCATCTCTTATTCGAATTCCCATTAAAATATTTTACAACAAGAGTTGTCCGCGGACAACGTAGCTCGCCCTAACAGCTGCTTGTCACAAACAGCGCTTGACCGAAGACCGAAGTTCAAAGTGGTTTCTTTCAATATTAAAGTCCATGATCTAATATATATATGTTTGAGTAGTAATTAAGAAATATAAAAACTTTTTTGTTTTAATTACATGTATAAGGTTAGGGTAAAGTGAAAGCCTACAAGCAGATGAGGTTACCAAAGGAATTTCTTTGTATCAAACATGAAGTTTTTCTTTAAAATTTTTCTAAGTCCACAAAAGGTCAAGATCAAGGTCAAATTGTGAAGGACCTTGGTCTCTGTAGAAGCCTATCACCTAGTGAGTATGTGTATGAAGTAATAATGTCCCCGAGTAAAGCATTTAGAAAATATAAGCAAGGTTAAATTTTTGGTTAAAGTTTTTCAGTTTAAGTTTTTCCAAGTCCATAAAAGGTAAAGGTCAAGGTCAAAGGCCCTTGGTTTCTGGTGAAAGCCTTTCATCTGGTGACTACGTATATGAAGTAATGATGTCCCTAGGTTAAAGCATTCAGAAAATATAAGCAAGGTTAAAGTTTTTGGTAAAAGAATTTCGGTTAAACTATTTCTAAGTTCATAAAAGGTCAAGGTCCAATTATTAAGGACCTTGATCTCTCACAAAAGCCTATCACCTAATGAGTATGTATATGAAGTAATGATGTCCCTAGGTTAAAGCATTCAGAAAATAATAAGCAAGGTTAAAGTTTTTGGTTAAAGTTTTCAGTTAAAGTTTTTAAAGTCCACAAATGGTATAGGACAAGGTCAAATTGTGAAGGACCTTGGTCTCTGGTGAAAGCCTATCACCTGGTGAGTATATATATGAAGCTATGATGTCCCTAGGTTAGAGCATTAAAAAATATATTCAAGGTTAAAGTTTTTGGTTAAAGTTTTTTGGTTAAAGTTTTTCTAAGTCCACAAAGGGTCAAGGTCAAATTGTCAAGGACCTTTGTCTATGGTGAAAGCCTATCACCTAATGAGTGTGCATATGAAGTAATGATGTCCCTAGTTTAAAGCTTACAGAAAATATAAGCAAGGTTAAAGTTTTTTTGGTTAAAGTTTTTGGTTAAAGTTTTTGGTTAAAGTTTTTTTGAAAGGGTCAAGGTCACAGTCTAAAGGTCATTTCGACATGGATGTTGGTCTCAAATGAAAGCCTATGCCCTAATGAGTGTTTCTGTAAAAAATAAAGCCTCTAGGATAAATATTGATAGAAATAAAAAACTTTAACCTCATGCGGACGCCGACACCGACGCTGACGCCGATGCTGACGCCGACGCCGACATCCGAGGGTATGACAATAGCTCCTCCGAGACTTTCGTCCCGGGCGAGCTAAAAAGTCTTTTAACATTTTATCATTTGTGGAACGTGTAAATCCGCATCACAGTATCTTCTAAATGAGTTCCTCAAAGACGCATAGAAAGATCCAGAGGAAGAACCACACATTGGAGATCAAGAAGCTGCATGGTGAATTCCTTTTGTTTTGTCGCTGAATTTGCATGTATGCAATGATAGACCAATAATTTCTTTAATGGTACGCTCGTATTTAAGTTAGGAACGAGAAGTTTGTTAATCTGAGACTTTCCCAAGAAAGATGAAAAGATAAGACTACAGAAGGGGGTTCAAACGAACCCCTGGAATCCCTTCTTGGTGTGATACTGAAGTTTGGAAATCAAGTATCCAAAGCATTCATATACATTTTAAATGAATTAATGAATTATGTTTTTATGCATTTTAACATGCACGGGTTACCATTATCACATTTCTTGACACAGAATTTCAATAGTGCAGGACAACAGGCAGTTATTTCAAAATCCGATTTCGTTTGATAAACAGGTACCCATAAGCCAAGGAAATCAGCTCCTTTTCACGAAAAACACCACCAGTGGTAATTATAATCACAGTTTCATTTTTTCGTAATGACTTAATAAAGCTGTCATTCTCTTTAAATTCTTTATACGCCATGCTCTAATATTTCTGTGTTTAGGGCTTGGGGCGGCACTGGTGTGAGTGCCCATATTTGTATGGGCACTTACGACAGTGTTGCTTTGGGTCCTCGATAAAGATACAAGTGGTTGAAAAGGTTCTGTAAAGCTAAATCAGGGACTCGATGTATGTATATGTACATTTAGGATCCGTGGTTAAATCAATATGCTGTCTAGTAGTAAGTGCTTTTTTAGCTGTATAAGGTGTTTCTTTATGACTATTTAAGCCATGCTACTTACTACTTTTATGAATTTAATGCTACTTTCTCACCAATATGTTTTCATGAAAATGTCGATGGTACCTAGATGTTCCTTTTGTTTTAACGGCGACTCACTACTACATTTAATTTATGTCATTTACTAATCTATATTTTTTGTATGATCTGTTTTGTATTTGTGGTGACAGTCCTACCATTGGATTTAAGACCAATAAAATATGTGTATTTGTATTTGTCGTTCATTTTACTTTTCCTGACAATTTGGCTGTGAAAAATGAACAAGAAAAAATGAAATAAAAAGGATACAGAGATTAATGTATATGTACATTCTTATTTAAACATAAACATTGGATTCTAAGATGCTGAATACTATTTTTTAACAGTTGTCTTATGTCTATTCAGATAATAGGGGCTTGAGCTATCTACAAAGAAAACAAGGGGCCAAAGAGGACCTTATCGCTCCACTGCCTTAAAATCTCTAGACTGTCATTAAACAAAGCTTACTTTGACTGAAAATAACACTTTGAAGTCTCTTTGGAACTTTTTATAATGATTTACTGGTTATGGTCCTCTGTTTTTTGTCTAGGTAGAATAAATTAAGCAAATATTTAGAGAGAGGATATTTACCTTTTTACATGTTTGACCACCCAAGCTCGTAATAAATAAATATCTGTGTTTTCTGAGATTTATCACTTTAAAATGAGGACTTGCAAAATATTATCATCTAATGAAGCAAATTTCCAAATAAACTGTTCAATAAGCAGATTTTCCAGTCCAGAAATATGAAATTTCTTTAGCATTTTTTTTATAATTTGTAAGTAAAAATATATTTGTGTGTCAACAAAGACAAATGTAGGATAGACTATGAAATAAAGAATCTGATTTCAAAAACAGTTGATTTACACAATTTATTTTTATGTCTTTGTTTATCATTGGCTTACTTCTTAATTAGGAAGAAAACGCTTATGTACAGATAAAAATCTTGTCGAACCGACTAAAGACCTGTCAAAACTAATATAATCAATGTAAGAAACACGGGAATCAAAATCAATTTTGATTTTTTTTTATCGCTTATCGATTGATGAAAGTTCGATTAAAATATTTATGAAAATCGTTATTAGGACAATAACCCATACCAGTGGGATATCTTCGCTTTTTGTCAAGACATCAAATTAACTATGTATTGTGACATGCATTGACATCCAATGGGTAGACTCTGCGGATATATATAATCATTAACATTACATCTCCGGGCAGGTATCTCTCATTTGCATATCAACTGCAACTTACCTCCCTTTAAACCGTTACAATTATTTATATGATATATGCCCTAAGAAAAGTCATGAAACTATTGTCATTTGTATGAAGGGTATATCCAAACAGATTGTTTAACTGATCAAAAAGCTTTTAAAACTATGCAAGCACCTTTGAGCACCTTTTCGCCCACCTTTAGCACCTTTTAGCAACTTTTAGCACCTTTAATAACCTTTTAGCACCTTTAACCACCTTTTTGCACCTTTTTATATTTTAGGGACACCATTAATTTATTCACTAATGAAGTGTTAAGGCCATAGTTAATATCTATTTAAGTAATCGATCATCATTTTATAACCTTACCGCTTTCAAAAGTTTAAACTCAATGTTTCTTCATCAGGGATTCAATCAGTTCTCATTGAACCCCTGATGAATAAACATTAAGTTTCAAAAGTGCTTGGTTTATAAAATGATAATTAAATACTTAAACAATGTTAGAACAAAAATATTTCTCATATTTATTTAATCATTCAACTGTTCTTGTATCTGTTTGGATCCAGTGTTATAGAAATTCATTATGTTGGTATTTTGACTATCTCCTAGTATGTATATTTGTGAGATTTTACTCAGAGGCCTATTTTTTTCCCTGTATAGAGAAAATATTCTGGCCAAGTTTCTTAAAATATGACCTCTACTATGCACTTAGAAGGAAGGATGCCTAATGATGGACATAGCATAATCACAATATCTTTGTGCTAAGGGGAATTAATCCATATACGGTTGATAGAAATCTGATCTGTTTGCTTGAAATTAGATAGTTTAAGAGGAAATGATTTTCAAAGATTTATTCAATGATTTCTCAAGGCTAACAAACTCCTAAACGGCCCATGCCCCAATCTTTCCTGATTAAAATTTTGAAATATAAAAATAAAAAAAGAGTCATCTAAGGAATATACTGCTACCATTTGTTTTGGATAAGAAGGTATTCAGTTTATAATTCTATTATTTCTTATAGTCTCAATCCTGCAATGCTTACTTTAAGTTGTGCAAATTAAAATTTAACCACTTCAAAACTTGTTGACAACACCAAACAGACTAAAGATCCCGAGTGACCTTAAAATCTTTCCTTGACCATGTTGGTCTGATGTCAGCTAAAACATTGTTGGAGGAAGAGTGCCATTGACACAAGATACGCCGTCAAAAGAATTATCATTTAAATGAAAGCCCACTTTACTGTGATGGAACATCCTAAGATTGAAAGGTGGAATTATGCTACTGTTCACAAGATGAAGAACAACCTTTGAGAGTATCAACCATATTCATCCTTAAATGGATAGTTGTTTACTTTTATCTCAAGTGTACGATTTATATAATAAGAAATTAACAATATGGCCACTTATTCCATGAAGGATGAGTTGTGTTCACAAGAACTTTTACAAGAAGGCCCCTTTTTCAAACCCCGACAATATGCGCAGGGTCAGATGACTTGGATCATTCTATGAAAGCTTCATGTATATTTTAGAAAATATGCAGAAAGAAGAAGAGCTTATGTCTTTAATTTTATACGCTGCCGACTTTAACTTCTGATTTTTTTTTCATATTAAGATATTAAGGAGCAATGACAGAAGGCTAACAATGAATAATAAATATTTCAAATATTTCCCTCAATGCTTAATTATAAACAAGATGTGATTATGAAACACAAATGCCTCCAAAACAGAATCTTTTGCAGAAATTTGACCTTGATAGATAACCTTTACCTTTTCATTTGACCTTGACATCAGATGTGTATCATTGAGATCTATCATCATGCCAATTATGCGCAGTTGGGTAGATAATCATAAACCTGTGTGGAATAGCAACTGGAGGCTAGGAAAGGGATGTGGTGGTAGTACTGGTGTGAGAAATACTAGGAATCCATCGTTAGGTGCTCCAGTCATCGCGATATAACTGAAAGATTGTTGAAAGCGACGTAAAACCCAAATTCAAATCAAATCAAATGAAAAAAAATTATCTTACATGGACTTGAAGTGTAATTGATAATGTTAAGTGTCTTTTTTTAAGTTTCTTGGTGTTTGACCATGGTATATGACCTTCACCTTATCACATGACCTTGATCTTGGCATCAGCAGATGAATATCATTGAGATCTATCAAAATGCCAATTTTGAACATAGTACCTTGAAAAGGCTGGGAGTTCTTGTCACTTGCTAAGTTTTGCAGACAGACAGACAGACAGATGGAAAGATGGACAAACAGTCTGCAGATGAACAATGATAAATTAATATACCCCCAATCTTTTTTGACGAGGAGGCAGAAAAATAAAGCAAAACATTCTCAACTTCAACATTTATATTTCAAGTAAGATCAGAAAACAAGTTCTAATGGCTATATAAAAAGGTCTTTGAAAGACATTTAAGAGATGAAGATAGTATTTGTTGATTTCATGGAGGCCTTAGACTAAAAACATAATCACTCTATATGAATTAGAAAGGCAAATTCATACACCAGTATGATTACCTTTTTAGTTTCATATCTCCAGGAAATCAACAAATGCTCCCTTCATATTTTGGTTTAAACATTTTTTATTCAGATAATTTACATGTTTTGTAAATGTATGATTACAATATATATGAAATGGATTAGAACGAAAGCTAGGAGCTTATATTGTTCTTCTCCAAATAACAAGTTATTTTTTCATACGTTGTGATCTAAATTGAATAAATAGTAAGAGTATATGAAAATAAATACAATAAATTTTAGAAGGTCGATGTAACGCTATAATAGCTATTTTAAATATAGAAAAAAAAGAAAAAGACGAAGCTGAAATAACAAAAAATTTTCGGTGGGCTGTGGTGTTGGTGTTGGGGACAAGATTGCTTATCACACAAATGTCTCCTACGTTATGCCTCCTACGTTATGCCTGGCAGCACTCAGAAGAGGATTTGTGTCGAGTGTAATAATTCGAAATTAAGTTAAAATATATCTACATGTACAAAACATATATATATACATGCGAATACATATACATGTATACTCACACATGTATAGACGTTCATAATGGGAATCTATTGAACATTCTAATATCAAATTGGATGATTAGAACCTTCCACTCTTTTTTATAAAATCATGCACAGAGGCAAAGATTTGTTGATTTTCTGTCAATGATAGCTCTTGTATTCCAAAGAGAATGGTTCTAAGGTTACATTCAGATATTTGATTTATTTCGTTAATCATAGATTGCTTTATGGTATGTTAAAATCTACATTCAAGGAAGAAATGTTTAGTTGACTCTATTTTCCCGCATCGACATAATGGTGAGTTAACTACATTTTTATAGAAAAGATCCTGGTTAAGAGAACTACAATTATTTCTAAGCCGCGTGTGTAAGATTTGAAACTTTCTTTCCCCAAAGTTAACTAAGACGCTTGAAAGCCGATAATGATTGTGCATTTTTTTGCTTTTTGTTAAGAGATTCCATTCGTTAATAGTAGCTGGTAGAAATGAGTTTTGATAAAGATTGGTTCTGTAATGTAAATTCTGAAGGTTTGTGTCATTTCTTAAGTTGTATGATGAAAGATTAGCTACAGTGGGCGGAACAAGGGAGGATAGATAATTTGGAACGAGACCGTTTCTCATTTTGTAAAATAATACCAATCTGTGTTTTCGCCTACGTTCACTTAATGATCGCCAGCCAGTTTCGATATTAAGGTTCTCGATTGATACGAGCTTTGTACATCCTGAGACTATTCTTGCGGCTTCCTTCTGGATTTTATCGAGTTCCTCTTTTTGATATTGGTACAAATTATCCCAGATAACATCACCGTACTCGAGAATTGGTCTAATATATGAAAAGTAAATTGTTTGAAGTGCGTTGCGATCCAATCTATATTTTAATTGTCGTAACATGCCAATCTTTTTCCATGCTTTTTCTGTAATTGATTTTACTTGATGATCCCATGCGCCGTTATCAGAAAAGAAAATGCCTAAATGTTTATGAGTTTCCATCGTCGTAATCGCTACCTTTGACATGGTAAGAATTGGATGTGGTTGTTTATTACGCTTCCTAGATATAACCATAGATTCTGATTTTGAAGGATTGAATTTTACTAACCACTTCTCTGCCCAATTTTGAATTTTATCAATGTCTGATTGCAATACTGAATATGTCTCATTTGGATTTTCTACTAATTTTAGGAGGCTTGTGTCATCGGCAAACAAATTTATATTAGACTCTATGTTACTAACAATATCATTAATATAGACTAAGAACATTAGGGGGCCTAAGATAGAGCCTTGTGGTACACCTGCTTCAACTAAACAGAGATCGGATGACCCTCCCGGAATTAAAACTCGTTGGTAGCGGTTGGTGAGATAATCTCTAAACCATTCTAAAAGTTTTCCGCCTATTCCAGCTAAATTTAATTTGAAAATAAGACCCTGATGCCAAACTTTATCAAATGCTTTGCTAATATCAAAAAATACTGCACGAGTTTCAAATCCATTATCAAGGGCTTTACAAATTTTATCGTATAGAAATGTGAACTGGTTGACTGTTGAATCTCCTGGTATAAATCCAGACTGAGACGGAGTAAAAAAGTTATGTTCGCGCAAATGATTGTAGACGTTTTTAAATATTATTCTTTCCAAAGCCTTCTCCATTGTATTTAGTAGCGATATGGGTCTATAATTCGAAAGAATAGAAGGGTCCCCTTTTTTAAGGAATCGGGCAAACATGAGATATTTTCCAAGACGAAGGAACCCGACTTTTTTGCAAACAAAGATTAAAAAGATTAAAAAGTGGACGTGCTATTTGTGGGGCCGCTTCTACAGGAATTCTGTTATCTATGCCATCAGGACTTGACGCTTTGCCAACAGCAAGGTTTTGTAATACATCCATGACATCTGATTCCGTTACAACAATACTATTCAATGGTAATACTTCAAATAAATGATAATCGCTAGGTAAAGAATGTAAAGAATCGTCAACAGTAGATTGATAAAAGAAATGATTAAATATATTTGCCTTTTCATCTTCGTCAGTAACGAAGGTATCATTGGTAGGATTGAGTAAAGGTGGAAACGAGATTGATTGGTTACTGGATGAGGGCATAAGCGACTTGATTGCTTTCCACCAATCTTTTGCATTCAAAGAACCCGTTGTTATCTTCTGAACTGTTTGATCAAATTTCACTTTTTTTTGTGTTTCTAATGCAAGATATGACTTCGTTTCTTAATTTCCTAAATTTTAACCAATGTTGTAAAGAGTTAGTTTTTTTCGCCTTGCTATAATAACGTTTCCTTTGTCGAATTTTCCTCTTAATTTCTAGTGTCATCCAATCAGGCTCATTTGGTTTAATCTTTACTGTTTCGTTGGGAATAGTTTGAGATGCTGTATCAATAATAATTTTAGTTATATTTTGGCTGTAAATATCAAGATCTTCATTGAAAGCGTTGTCCCAGTTAATTTTTTATAATACATTACATAATTGATATCTTCATATTTTATATCTTAATATAATGAAGCAATAATTAAAATATTTAATTACATGTATCCACAAAAAAAATCAAATTTCTTATTGGACTTTACTTGGGCACAAGCTTACAAAATACCTGCGTACTCAAATCTATTTGAATTGAGGAGTTAAACAAGTTTTTCAGCCAGTCAGGATGCACGAATCCCAATACACATTATAAGAATAGAATAATTGTAGAATTTACAAGCTTATCAGTTTCTAAAACAAGGCAATGAGTTTCTAAAACTTTTAGAGTTTAGACAAGAGCTGTCAGTGACAGGTTATGCCCCCCCCCCCCCCAATAAGGGCTTGATAATTAAGTATGCTTTAAATAAAGTCAAAATTTACTTAAAACAGTTTACCATGACATCTTTGAAGATAATATTACCTACCATTGCAAAATTAAATCCTATTTAAAAGTTTTAATTTTCCAATTTTTCATTTTGAGAAAAGACTTTGACTTTGACAGATGACCTTGAAGTTGGTAGCAACAAAAAGATAATTTCACAAACAATAAAACATGTTAAATATGAAGATTATATCTCATCCCAATCAAACGTTATGGCCAATATAGAGCTTTAATTATAGAAATAATTGACCTTGACAATTTGATGTGACTAAAAACCTCTTCTGAAAGACCTTTACCTTGACTGATGACATTGACATTGGTACCAAATGAAAGGTCTTATTCCAAGCAAAGCACATGTGAAATATGAAGACTCTATCTTATTCTAATAAAAGTAATGGCCAACTTTGAGTTTGTATGATGGAAATTATTGACCCTGACAATTTGAATTTGATGTTGGGCGAGATCCTTGCCTTAGTTTTCTAATGAAAGGTCTTGTCAATAGTAATAAACATTTGAAATATGAAGGCTGATACAGCTGATACTTACCATTGCAATATTATGGCCAATTCTGAAGTTAAAATTTTCTAAATTTTGACCTTGACACATGACCTTAACTGATGACCTTGAACTTAGTACCAACAAAAAGGGTTTGTCACAAGCAAAGCACATGTGTAATATAAAGACTATATCTGTAACCAATCAAAAGTTATGACCAATATAAGTTTTTGAAGGACAAAAAGAGAGCTTGTGTAGCTTATAACATTAAGGCCCCATGGTATTTTAAACCTAATTTTTCAATAGTTTAAGGACAAGAGGATCCAATTTGCTACTCAAACATGAAATTTCATAAAATTCTGACTATTACCCTAGGAGAAATTGGCAAAAATTTAACTTTTACATTGAGGCCCCCTTTTCCATGATGCCTTGAACTTCAAAAAATTAACTAGAAATCAATGAATGGCTTTAGTCGCTCCACAGACTTGAAATTCTTGTAACAGCAAACCAAAGTTTTGACTAAATTTTTAGATATTTTGGGTTCTACTGATTTTGAAATGATTTTCAGAGTTACAACTATAAAAAATTTAGAGAAATGACCTCCGCCCATAAAAGACATATTTTCCTTTCAATGCCGATAATTTTGACTGCATGATAATGGGTCACCCAAGGATCATACCAATGTATTTTGATTAGTATCCATCTATTTCATTCTGAGAAAATGATTTTCAAAGTTTCCACTATATAACATATAGAGAAATGACCTCTGCCTATAAAATAAATATTTTTCATCCCATCACAATTATTTTTGGTAGACTGATAAAGGATCACTCAAGGATCATTCCAGTGAAATTCGGTTGATATCCATCAATTACATTCTGAGGAAATGATTTTCAATGTTTCCAATATATATCATATAGAGAAATGACCTCCGCCTATAAATACATATTTTTCATCCCATCACAATCATTTTTGGTCGACTGATAAAGGGTCACTCAAGAATCATTCCAGTGAAATTTTGTTGATATCCATCAATGACATTCTGAGAAAATGATTTTCAAAGTTTCCACTATATAACATATAGAGAAATGACCTCCGCCCATAAAATACATATTTTTCATCTGATCATTATAATTTTTGGTACACTGAAAAAAGGGTCAACCAAGGATCATTCATGTAAAATTTAATTGGTATCCATCCATTAGAATCCGAGAAAACTCACTTTTTACCATATTTGAAATTAGCCACACCAATTAAATCCATATTTTTCATCAGATCCAAATTTCTTGAACAACTTTGAAAGAGGGTCACCCAAGGATCATTCCTGTGAAATTTGGTTGAAATTCATCCAGTAGTTTCTGAGGAAAAGATTTTTAAAGAAAAAGTTTATGACCAGAAGCACGGACACAAGCGCACGAGGGACACAACGCCATGACAATAGCCCCAGTGACTTTCAGCCAGTGGTGCTAAAAACAAGTGTCATGGAAATTTCCTATGAAGATTACATATGAAGTTTCATCCAATTAGGCCAATGCGTTCCTGAGATTTGACGTCGGATGGATGGATGGACGGACAGACAAGTGTACCAGCCAGCGACTATGCTCTCTGCTTAATTTTCGATGAGCACAATAAATGCATGAACATAAAGACAGTTTTAAAAAGCTATTAAAAACAACTTATTAATGCCATCTTTTACAGAATTACAGCTTAATTTCAAATTGAAATATGAGAAAATTCTGCATTGACAAAGACAAAAGTTTTCTAATCTTGAACCCAGATATTTAATTCAGATCATTTACTTCATTATGCAGAAATAACACGTGATTTTGGTTATCATTTCAAGGGGTCAGTGATTATCAAATAATAGTTCCATACATAGCATCCAAATGTTGTTATACATGTATATATCATTGTGGTCTCAAGGCATATGGTCAACTATTGATTTTCCTATTTTTTCTGATCACTATATTTTAGCCTTTTCATCATAATCCTAACAGTTTTGCAGATAGTTTTTAGTTTGATGACTCAATCTTTTAATGATCAATGGTATAATTGGTTTCTTAGAAATTAACACAGCAGTTCTAAGTTAAAGGAAAACAGAGTGTGTTTGTGAAACACTAATGTACCCCAAAATGACAATTTCTATACAGGTTTGACTTTGATAGTTGACCATGATCCCATCAGATGAAATTTACATTTGTATCAGAAGATGCTTATCAATGACATCTATCATCATACCAAAAATAAACATTTTATCCAAAATGGCTTGGACTAATTTGCTATGTATTTTAGATATATATATATATATATATAAAAGTTTTGCCTACAGGCAGACACTTGTCAAACAATAATGAGGGTGGCCTAACACTAGTGTAAGTGCCTATAGATATATAGGCACTTACAATAGTGTTGCACTGACCCCTCAATATACCCCCATCTTATCTTAGCATAAGCTTAAACTAAATACCATAATCTTGTCTATGTTTTGAATAGCTTTAGGGAGCCTATATATGTATTAGGATAAATATCATAACAATTCTTCTTTTGAAATTCTGGATTTTATTTCAATAACATTTTAACAATCTACAAATCAGTTTATTCAATTCTGTTTCTCTTTACTGTTAATATAAGCCTGAACTGATCTCCAGAGTGCTGTGATGTTACCAGAACCAAATCCTCGTGCTCCAACACGCTGTATAATCTCCAGGAAAAAGGTGTTTTTGTCAAACAAAGGTTTCGTAAACTTCTGCATTAGATACCTGAAATGAACAAACAGCAACATTGTAAAGGCATAGGTTGACACTTATTCCTGAGATTAAGGAGTCAATTGGACTCCTTACACATGAAATCAAGGAGTCCAAGATCAAAGTCAGGAGTCCGAATTTTCATAACGGGAAAACATTGTGGAAAAGAAGAAATTGCTTGTTATAAGCAATTTCTTCTTTTCCACAATTTACTTCCAAAAAGATTTTTTCTCAAAACACTGTTTTCTACAACAAGTTTTGTAGGGAAAATATCTACAGTTTTGGCAAGTGTTAGAAAAGACACTAGTCTGTGCTTTGTTTTTTTTAAAATAATCTCATATGACCCTTGGAGTCCATCGGACTCCCTACTTGCAAATGGAAGGAGTCCAACTGGTAAACAAGGAGTCTTGGACTCCCAGACTCCCCTTAGTGTTGAACCCTGAAAGGTAATGATCAAGATGCAAACAAAACTGAGTCAATGACTCACTCATTCTGACTATCACTCGGCTATTTACATACCCTGCAACAGACCTCGGATGTATATAAGGCGGATGGGTATGTAATAAAATTACTGCATTTTGTAAGGCAAAAACAGTGCAAGACAAACTAGCACGGAAACAACCGGGGTTGTCTTAAAATTGATACTTGTTACATTAAATAATGGCTAAAAAATCTTAATTTTTGAGAATGATTTGTCATTCTCAAAAATTAAGATTTTTCAGCCGTTATTTAAGAATCTAAAGATATTTATATAAGGATACTATGGTTTTATGTCAGTGACTTAAACAAGTAGTGTTGGTGACATTGAATGTTTTCACTCCAAGTTTGAGGGCTAACACCATTTACACTGACATCATCGAGTTTTACAAGGTTTTCACGTATTTTTGAAAATAGTCCTTCTATGTACATCCGAGGTTGATTGTGAGATTGCCTGAGAGGTGTTCCAAATGTGACTCACTATGTGACATTTTCTACAGTTTCACATTTGAGTCCCAACCCTTAGCAGCCTAAAAAACACTAAATGAAAAATGAATATCCTCTGACTGCCCACAGAGGGGTCAAGACCTTATCTATCAACAGAGTGCAAGACTCTGAATGAGCTGATGCGCAGACTGACTAGAGGCTTTGCTTAGCGTAAATGTAAACTTGTTGGAAATGCCACCCACAGGCTCACAAATATCCTCTGACTGCCCAAAGAGGGGTCAAGACATTATCTATCAACAGAATGCAAGAATCTGGTCAGAATGAAAAGATACTCAGTCTACATAGAGACTTTGCCAAGCGTACATGTAAAATTGTTAAACGCCACACACAGGCTCAATTAATGAATTGTACCAGGCTTTCCTTTGATAATTCTTTTTCATAACAAGAGGACCATGATGGTCCTATATCGCTCACATTCGGATCTTTGTCTCATTTAATGATAGGCAAATTTATCAGCAAAGGTCATAATTGTTATTTTATGATTTGGCCTCTAGAGTGTAAACAAGACATTTGTCATCAAGGCCCCTTTTCCCGTGATATGGCACTGATCCTTCCCATTTCAATAGGATTCATCCTTGTGACCAGACAAACATTCTGACAAAGTCTCACGAAGATAGGACAATATTTGTGGCCTCTAGAGTGTAAACAAGAAAATTGTCACTAAGGCCCCTTTTCCGGTGATATAGTATGGATCCTTCCCTTTTTTCAATACATTTCATCCTTGTGACCTGACAACATTCTGACCAAGTTTTGTGAAATTTGGACAATATCTGTGGCCTGTAAAGTGTAAACAAGAAAATTGTCATAAAGGCCTTTTTCCCATGATATGGCCCATGATATGGCCTGAATTCCATTTTCAATAGGGTTCATCCTTGTTACCTGACAAATATTCTGACCAAGTTTCGTGAAGATTGGACAATATTTGAGGATTCTAGAGTGTAAACACTTAAACTTTTGACATCTGAGGATGCACGACAGAGGATGGACATTCGATGATCACAAAAGCTCACCTTGAGCATGATGTGCTCAGGTGAGCTAAAAAGTTGTGTTGGAACAGGTTTAGCAGCAAATAAAACCAGTAGACATTCATCTTAAAGTCAAATTCCATAAAAGAATTAAATTCTTAATGACATGTTTGCCAAGAATAATATGATGTCCCCAGAAACTACTGTTTATCAGGAGTGTGGAAATACAGATTTTCTCTACTTGTCCCTTGACAAGTTAAACATGATTTTTCACTTGTCCAGGACCAACATGAACTTGCCAGCAAAAAAAGAACATAGATAAATTGGAGAATTTATTGTTTTTAAAGAAGAAAATGCTGGAATCTAGCATCCTTCATTGAAAAAGGCTCAGTAACAAAAAGGCCCAGGTCAAAAAGGCCCAGTCTAAAAAGGCCCACAATCAGAATTGATCAAAAGGCCCAATACAAAAAGGCCTACTGTAAAATCTGACAATAAAGGCCCTAAATCATATGACATAAAATATTCACAAAAGTATAAGAAAAAAAACAAGATGTGTTTGTGAAACACAAATGCCCCCGAAACAGCATTTTTTTTTTCAAAGTTTGACCTTGACAGATGACCTTGACCTTGTCACATGACCTTGACTTTGGTACCAGCAGATGCAGATCATTGAGATCTATCATCATGCCAAATATGAGCCTTGTATTTTGAATAGGCTTGAAGATATTGGCAATGTTAAGTTTTTTGGTTAACTTTTTGAGTTATTTGACCTTGACAGATGACCTTGACCTTGTCACATGACCTTGACTTTGGTACCAGCAGATGCAGATCATTGAGATCTATCATCATGCCAAATATGAGCCTTGTATCTTGAATAGGCTTGAAGATATTGGCAATGTTAAGTTTTTTGGTTAACTTTTTGAGTTATTTGACCTTGACAGATGACCTTGACCTTGTCACATGACCTTGACTTTGGTACCAGCAGATGCAGATCATTGAGATCTATCATCATGCCAAATATGAGCCTTGTATCTTGAATAGGCTTGAAGATATTGGCAATGTTAAGTTTTTTGGTTAACTTTTTGAGTTATTTGACCTTGACAGATGACCTTGACCTTGTCACATGACCTTGACTTTGGTACCAGAAGTTGCGGATCATTGAGATCTATCATCATGCTTAATATGAGCCTTGTATCTTAAAAAGGCTTGAAGATATTGGCAATGTTAAGTTTTTTGGTTAACTTTTGCAGACAGACAGACAGACAGACGGACGGACGGACGGACAGACAGAAGGACAGACGGACAACGGTAAAACAATATGCCCCCGATCTTTCGATACGGGGGCATAAAAAGAGTTGTCAGAGGACAATGAAGCTCGCCCAAACTGCTGCTTGTCACAAACAGAACGACCAATGATCAAAGTCTAAGCACTTAGAGAGTATAAACAAGGTAAATGATTTTTGGTTAAAGTTTTTCTAAGTCCATAAAAGGTCAAGGTCAAGGTTAAAGTGTCAAGGAGTTAGGTCTTTTGTGAAAGCCTATCACCTAGTGAGTGTGTATATGAAGCAATAATGTCCCTAGGTAAAATGTTCTTAAAATTTAAGCAAGGTTAAAGTTTTTTAATTAAAGATTTTAGTTAAAGTTTTTCCATGTCTATAAAAGATCAAGGTCAAAATATCAAGGAGCTTGGTCTGTGGTGAAAGCCTATCATCTAGTAAGTGGGTTTGCAAAGGATTGATGCCCCTAGATGAAATATTCAGAAAATATAAGCAAGGTTTCAGTTTTTTGGTTAAATTTTTTTTGGTTAAGTTTTTGCTTAAAGTCCATAAAAGGTCAAGGTCAAAATGTCAAGGAGCTTGGTCTCTGGTGAAAGGCTATCACCTAGTGAGTGTGTGTATAGTTGGTTTGACTTCTCTTTGTGTCTGTATTAACTGGAACAGCAATTCATATATCCAAAAATAGTTTCGATTTGCATAGGGGCCAAGTCAAAATTGAAAGTTTTTAAAGGAGTCGTGTTAGTATAAAATGGAGTATTTTCATGAAATTTTCATTTGTCAAAGAATTTTACTTCCTTAGAATATCAAATTTGAATATATTCTCTCTTTGTTCAAAAGCCATTTGACTAGATAATTGATAATTGCTTTTTTTTCTATTCTGAGATTAACCCCCATATTCACAATTTTAGACCAATCAAAAAGCATTATTTAATTTGCTTGGAATTTCACGAGAAAAACTTGATAAACAAGCCAGTTATAACGGTACAAATCACGTGATATTTAAGTTTGTGATGACATGACTGTCGATATGCTAATGAGCATGTCCAAATAAGGAATTATGGACATTTCTTCTGTCAAACATTTAATATATTACCATGTGTTTTTACTATATGTTTATATTTTCTTACTACTTTTAACAGCATTCACCCCCCTCATTTTTAAGAGCGGAAAATGCGAAAATATTAACATTAAATAGATAGACAAAATCATTATTTTCAAATTTTTTTAATTTTAAAAAATATTCTGATGAAAGCCTATGACCTGGTGAGTGTGTATATGAAGTAATGATGTCCCTATGTAAAACATTCAGAAAATATAAGCCAATTTAAAGTTTTTGGTTAAAGTTTTTCTGTTAAAGATTTTGGTTAAAGTTTTTTAAGAAGGGTCAAGTCATTGTCTCAAGGTCATTTTGACATGGGTGCTTGTCTCAAATGAAAGCCTATATCCTAACAAGTGTTTCTGTAAAATATTAAGCCTCTAGGGTAATCATTGATAGAAATAAAAAACTTTAACCAAATAGGGATGACAACACCAAGGCTGATGCCGAAGCTGACAATCCAGGGTATGACAATAGCTCTTCCGAGACTTTAGTCCTGAGCGAGCTAAAAAGCATATTTATTATAAAAGCATGTTTTGATAACTAAGAAAAACAAATATTTATAAGTTTGTCTTATAACGCCATATTTCTTTCTTACTTTACTTATTATAAAAGTGGCTTGATTGTTTGAATAAAACAGATCTAAGGAACAATGGTTAAATAATTTGAAATCACTTGATTCAGAGTGTTAAAAATGTATTACAGAAGTAAGTTGATAGGTGTTGCAGGGAATCTCAATATAAGGTTCCATGGGCTTTGGTAGAGGTTAAGTTGATCATTCAGGTGGCATTTAAATATATCTTCCCTGACACAATTATCAGACTAGATTGTACTTCATTGTAGTATGAAATTGCTTGAAATAGGGCCAGTCTAAAATTTCGGAAACTTAGAAAGGGATACTATATATACCAACCTGGTTCCCCCGATTTTTTGGGTCCCATCCTCCATATCTCCAGGGTCTGCCTCTGCGTCCACTAATACACCATGTTCACGTAAAATGTCAATATTCTGTCCTACATCACAGATCTCCTCTAACTTGCCCACCTGTAAACCAAAAGTAATACTTTTAGTTGGATATAGTCTATGGTAAAAAGCATTTTTCTTAACTAATTTGACTGAACAAAACATTCATTATTACTTTGACAAAATTATTTTAAATCACTTGACACTCATCAATGAAATACAACAAGAGGCCCAAAAGGGCCTGTATCGCTCCACTGGCTTAAAAATCTCGAGATTTGAAAGAGAGATATTGAAAAAAGAAGGGAATTGAAAGTGACCATTCAGAAGGAATTCCAACTTTTTTCTAAGTTGAAACTGACCTATGAAGGAATGAACTTATTTAACTAATATGTAAAATTACAAGGAAGAAAACTATTTAGATATCAGTTTGAAACAAGAGGACCAGAATGGCCCTAAACTGCTCACTGAATTTTATTGATCCAGTGGATCTCATCCAATCCAAATTTCTTTAACAACTTTAAAAGAGGGCCATCCAAGGAACATTCTGGTAAAGTTTCATTGAAATCGGCCTAATGGTTCAGGAGGAGTTGTCATTCAAAAACTTTGGGGTCAAAATAAGCCCCGCCCTGCCACGCCCATATTTGGGGGGTCAATCCAAATTTCTTGAACAACTTTAGAAGAGGGTCACCCAAGGAACATTCTGGTAAAGTTTCATTGAAATCGGCCAAATGGTTCAGGAGGAGTTGTAAATCAAAGATTTCAGGGTCAAAAAAAGCACCGCCCTGCCACGCCCATATTTGGGGGCCAATCAAAATTTCTTGCACAACTTTAGAAGAGGGTCACCCAAGGAACATTCTGGTAAAGTTTCATTGAAATAGGCCCAATGGTTCAGGAGGAGTTGTCAATCAAAGATTTCAGAGTCAAAATAAGCCCTGCCTTGCCACGCCTATTTTTGGGGGTCAATCCATATTTCTTGAACAACTTTAGAAGAGGGACACCCAAGGAACATTCTGGTAAAGTTTCATTGAAATTGGCCCAATGGTTCAGGAGGAGTTGTCATTCAAAAATTTCGGGGTCAAAATAAGCTCCGCCCTGCCATGCCCATATTTGGGGGTCAATCCAAATTTCTTGAACAACTTTAGAAGAGGGACACCCAAGGAACATTTTGGTAAAGTTTCATTGAAATTGGCCCAATGGTTCAAGAGGAGAAGTCGTTCAAAGATTTCGGGGTCAAAAAAAGCACCGCCCTGCCACGCCCATATTTGGGGGTCAATCCAAATTTCTTGAACAACTTTAAATGAGAGTCACCCAAGGAACATTCTGGCCAAGTTTGTCAAAATCCAACCATTAGTTTTGGAGGAGAAGATGTTTAAAGAAAAGTTTACGCACACACGGACGGACGCACGCATGCACGACGGACACCTCGCCATGACAATAGCTTTCTGGCCTTCGGCCAGTGGAGCTAAAAAACAAAAGCTATATTAATCAATCTTACTTGAAAAATAAAAGATTATTCTATTTCTTTATTGCATTCATGAATTTTTGTCTCATTTTTACAATAAAGAAATAGACTAATAGTTTGTTTTTTTTCCAGTAAGATCAATTAATATTTCATTTTGTGAACAATAAAAGCTGTATTTTCACTCATGGCTCCACCACTCATGAAAATATAGTTTTTGTTGTTTAAACGACTATCCTCTATTTTTTACCTCTGTATAGTATGTGTAAGGAGGTTCAGCAAACTCAACTCCATTATCCTTCAAGTTGCTGACTGTGTAGACTATATCTGGTGTGTGTAGACCAATATGTTGTATGCCAGCTCCTTTATGGTCGTGTAGAAATGTGTCCACTTGGTTAGGACCTTAAAATCATATACAAAAACAATAATGAATTGGTTCACACACATGCTAATAGAGCTCCCGTGAGCTATATGAAACATTAACAAGAGGACCGTTGGCCCTGGGTCGCTCACCTGAGAAAAAAGCTTCATTACCTAGGTATGTCCATGCAACCAAAGAAAAAGAGATTTTCACTTATTCAATCAGATAACATTTGAAATAATCCCCCCCCCCTCTGCTCCTCACCTGGTCATTATTTATTTAAGCTTTTTTCATTAAAGGTCTGTGATCAGCTAATCAATGCCAGATATACAGGCTGAGTCTGAGACTTTTAAAGTTTTCTTTAATGAGTTGATCAATCCATGTCAAATATAAAGGCTGTAGGGATTCAAAATTCTCAACAAAGCACTCCCCCTCCCCCAAGATGCTCTGCACCTGGTGAATCTACAGTCATGATTTTAGCTAATTCAATTGATGTCCATATGCTGATCATTCATACCAATTCTCAAGTCTGTAGGACTCCTGGTTCATTAGAAGTTTAAAGATTTCAAAAATGATCCAAAGTACTATCCCCTCCCCAAGACACTCAGCACCTGGTGACCCTACAGTCATGATTTTAGCTATTTTTATTAATGTCAATATATTGATCACCCATTACAATTTTCAAGTCTGTAGGGTTCCTGATCCAGGAGAAGAATAAGGTTAAAGATTTCAAAATTGATCCAAAGTACTACCCCCTCCCCCCTAATGCTCCGCATCTGGTGGCCCTACATTCATGCTTTTAGCTATTATATTTAAGATCCATATACTTATCATCCATGCCAATATTGGAGTCTGAAGGGCTCCTGGTTATTTCAGAAGATGAAGGTTAAAGTTACAAAATTTTCACAAAGGTACTACCCCTTCCCCCCTGGTGCTCCGCACCTGGTGGCATTACAGTCATGATTTTAGCTATTTTTATTAAGGTCTATGAGCTGATCCTCCATGTCAATTTTCAAGTCTGAAGAGCTTGTGGTTCAGAAGAAGAAGAAGAAGGTTAAAGATGACAAAATTTTCACAAAAGTCCTACCCTCTCCCCCATGGTGCTCCGCACCTGGTGAATCTACAGTCATGGTTTTAGCTATTTTTATAAAGGTCCATATGCTGATCATCCATGCCAATATTCAAATCTGTCAGGCTCCTGATTCATCAGAAGAAGAAGAAGCTTAAAGATTACAAGATTTTCACAAAAGTACTACCCTCTCCCCCCTGGTGCTCCGCACCTGGTATATCTACAGTCATGATTTTAGCTATTTTTATAAAGGTCCATATACTGATCATCCATGCCAATTTTCAAATCTGTCAGGCTCCTGATTCATCAGAAGAAGGTTAAAGATTACAAAATTTTCACAAAAGTACTACCCTCTCCCCCCTGGTGCTCCACACCTGGCTGCCCAACAGATATGGTTTTAGCTATTTTTATTCAGGTCTATGAGCTGATCATCCATGCCAATTTTCAAGTCTGTAGGGCTCCTGGTTCCGAAGAAGAAGCAGCTTGAAGATTACAAAATTTACCCAAAGTACTACCCCCTCCCCCCTGGTGCTCCGCACCTGGTGGCCCAAAAGATATGATTTTAGCTATTTCAATTCAGGTCTATGAACTGATCATCCATGCCAAGTTTTAAGTCTGTAGGACTACTGGTTGAGATGAAGAAGAATTTTAAAGATTTTCTTGAAATTTCACTGTTTGTTGCCATAGCAACCAGAGTTTTTCATGGATTTCAATTCTTTTAGCTATTTTTGAAGGGGACCACCTAAGCAACATTTCTGTAAAATTTGGTGTAAATCGGCCCAGTAGTTTAGGAGGAGATGTTGTTTAAAGAAATTGTTGACGGACGACGGACGACAACCGACGACCGACGGACGGACGCCGGATGAAAGGTGATCACAATAGCTCACATGAGCACTTCGTGCTCAGGTGAGCTAAAAACAATACATGTATCAGGGACCTTTTCTTTGCTATGATTTCCTGAAGAAAAATTTCTATCATGTTGCAGTCTTTTTCCTTTGATTTGACAGGTTAATCTCAAATTAGAAAACAATATTCACAAAATACTTCAACTGTACGTCTTTTGTATCAACTGAAACTGGTTACCTGAGTTAATAGTGTAGGGGAGCCAATATTAGGAAGGGTGTTATTACTAGAGAAAAAAAGGTATACATGTACATGGAGTTTTATTTCCTCAAACTTTCAATGTCATCAAAGAACAGACATCAATCTACAAGCTATTTTCTTTTTACGGTGGCAAATAACTACAGCTATGACCACAAATCAAGATAAAGCTTTCATTGATTACAAAAAGTGTATTGATTAGATTCAATGTCATATTGTTGCACCCAAAAAACCAAACAGTCATGACCCCTCCCCTCCCATCTACAGAGGCTAAATCAATTCCATCCAGAAAAAAAGCCAACCTCAAAAATTGTATTGTACAGGGCAGGGTTTAAGGTAGTGGACCCACAATAGTTTTGCAGCATCTCCGAAGTAATGAACTTTAAAAGTGTTAACCAAGGTTTCCTAATGATTTTCACTAGTAAACTTTGATCAACATTTTGAAAGTTCCAAAATATTGCGGACCTACAACAGTTACACCACCTTAACCAAGGAAGTGGAAGTACATGCATGCATTTTCTCAATTTATTCCATGGACACGTAAATGATGATTGTCTACTTGTCCAAGATCAAAATGAAGTTGTTGCCATAGAAAATTCATACAATTTGAGAAAACATTGTTTTTAAAGACAAAAGTGCTGGAATGCGACATATTCTCAATTAAAAAGTTTTTTCTATCCTAAGATACAAAACACAAGGCTAATTTATCTCTTGGATTTTTCGCTCTGGTATTTACTTGACCACAGACAAATCGATGGCTCAGCGCAAAACAGTTGTAACTCCCTATAAACATATAGGGAGTTACAACTGTTTCACGCCGGGGCATCGAAATAGCCTCAAAAAAAGTACTTGTCCACAGGTAGGAAAGCCAGTGTCAAACAAGTCAGGCATGGGAATTTCACACCCCTGGTTTTACCAACAGAACCTACCCTGGTCTGGTAATGCCTCAGCGATAACAAATTTTATACTGTCTGGGTGTTGACTGTAGGATAATCCTGTCTCTGCACATTTCCAATATTCAAAAGCTTTCAGTCGAAGACCAATGTCATCTGTGTCTATCACAAAACCACTCTGTTCATCCTCATCTCTGAAATGAAGTTTTTAACCCTTGTCGTGCTAAATATAAACTAATCCTCTACAAAATTTCATTGAATCAAAGTGATGAAAGCATTTTTGTGCAGATTTATCTTTTTCTATATACCTCCTGCCAAAGCAGCAATATTCCAGGTTAAGCATCACAAGGGTTAGGTATTGTTCTCAACAATGTCATAAGATACGCAATCCTTATATTTGTTTTTTGGTTAAAATGGGACTTGATGCTGCTTTAAACAATTTTTCTGTCATATCGCAACTGGAACACCTAACCATGGAATCATTGTATATCTTAATTCAGTACTACAACCAGTACTACTGTTCATGTTTATCATGTTCTCATTTCCTAGCCTCGAGCAACTATCTTATATTTACCATTTTCCACTCAAATCACATGAGACAAGCCTTGAAAAGGGTATGTGCCACTCCTGGGAAAAAAACACAACCTCATGTTTGAAGATTGGAAGTCATGACATAATTCATGAAGCTGTTGATTGAAGTATTTATATGGTATGAATCCTATGAATAATTAGTTAGTTAAAATGCAGTTTTACAACACTGTTAAGAGTATTGTAGTGTTATTGTCTCAGCTGGAGATTTTTAGAAAGGCAAAAGAAAGGTTAGAACATCAAAAGTATGCCTAACAGTTGTAACTGCCTTTAAACATATCGGCAGATACTACTGTTTCGCACTAAGCCATTGAAATGTACCCTACAACAATTTAAGCATTTATAGATGATATACAATCACAAAATAAAAGGGAAGATAAGACATTCAAAATCGACAATATACAGCGTTTTTTCTCCTAGCTTTGGGAAAGGGTCCAAGACTGGACCAATTGGGAAAAATGCGTTGTTTTCTCAAAAATTGGGAATTTTCATTGTGACACTTATTTTAAAAACATTACTTTTATTTATATCATTAGTTCATTACAATATGTATAATTGAAGTTCCTATGCCTCTATAGTCATATCTTAACTGAAAAGCAAACCAGAGTCCTTAAACAAGGAATCTGAACAAAAACAATGACAAAGAATAAGTCTGATTGCTCTGGAATAAATGTTTTTTGTTAAAAAAAAAATATCATGGTTAAACCTAAAATATAGATAAATTAAGTTCTATAATAAATTTGTGGGTTGAACATTCTTGGGTACGAATCAACAGAAAACAAATACATATTCAATCCTAAATGTTTTTAAAACAGCTATAAATGAAAAATTTTTTCTAAAATCATAGAAACTTCTTAAAAATATTTTCAGATCATAGACTCAGATGTTCTACCTGCTGTATAATGTTTGAAAGACAATTCAGGTTGGTTGAGAGGTGCTGAGATCGTGAATAACAGTCAACTTTGTTTACGAAAATAAAACAAAGATAAACAATTATAATTTGGGTTATATAACAGGAAAAAGATCGTTTACTGCAAATCAGGTCCAAAAATCGCAATATATCTTGGCTTAACAAAAATATGCAGTTTTGTTGTGCAATAACTTCCGAATTATCAAAAATACACTGGGTTCCTGCTTCGTAATTGTTTATGCCTATGAAATCGAGAACCATGTGAGTAAAATAAATTGATCTTCGGAAATTCCCCTCTTGTTGACAAATTACAACACAGATATTTATTGCTGAAAGTACTTCCAGGTTTTCCAATAGGAAATAATCAAAGTTTATGTTTACTTCAAGAATTAGCTTTGAATTGGAAATTTCATTAACTCATTTTGGGAAAAAATAGTAGTTTTCGTCATTTGGAACGGGTCCGTTTACCGGACCCGTTCAAAGAAAGAAAAAAAAAGCTGATATACCTATTGATTAAAAAGCGTTTCATTCCAAAACACCTGGAATACCAATCAAGTATAGAATTTGAGTCCCCACAGTTACAGGCAAAAGTCACATGATCAAAATGTGTCACTAAAATATCACGGTTGTGTAAGGGACTAGGATTAATACAGACATTGTCTTCCAGTTTAAAGTCGGGTAAAAATACACCACTATATCCATCGTCTTGAATTAAAGTGTGTATGACATTGCCTATAATACTTTTGACGACTGCAAAACTAACAGATCCATGTTGGTCTCTTACTGTCCGAACTGGGCGCAAAATTTCTACACTTGACCTTGACAAATTGTCCACAACTTTATTTACATTTTTTACTTTGAGTGCAACATTAAACACAGAATCAAACTCCTGTGGCTTGAATTCTCCAGTACAGACTCTGTCATGCTGCCATCCAACGAAATATGGATCGTCACCACTGTATCCTAGATCCTGGGTCAGAAGAACTTTAGATTTTCCCGAGATCAATAACCACTGTTTCACACACTGATTAAATCGTGTTGCCGCTAGGGAGAACTTGTAATGTTGAATAAATTTACGCTGGAACTCCTCTCCATTCCTCACGCCAAATTCTACATGATGTACACAGCAGTCTTCCATTTTATCGCCGAGATTCTAAAAGTATTATGACATTTTAGAGAATGTTGCTCCAACGCCGGTGGAGGATGCAAGGGAGACTACTCTAGGATCGTAAACATTACATAAGAAAATTCTAGCGTTCATAGAGAGAAAAGGTTACACTTCTACCAAAATCATTAAGTGACATATAACTTAAAATAAATATTCTATGGAATAGAAATATCTAAACTTATAAAACGTAATTGAAAGTCATTTTCGGTAAATGCATGTGTTTTTGGGTATTTTGTTAGGCAATAGGTGTACTCGTTTTCTAAATGTTTTTACGAAAGCACAAGAAAGAAAATTCAAATTCCGTGAGTTTGACAACCATTCATGATAATTTTAATTACAGTTTACGATACATTTATTGGTAGATAATTAATAAAATCAATATTTATTTCTAAAGATATTGAATGATTTTCTCTAATTGATTCCAAATATATTTGATAATTATATGTAATGCGATCAGTAGAAACAAATTTGTCAAATAACTCAGTCCAAAATCGAATGTCTGATAAACTTGTTTCCCCGCGAAACACTCAAATTCAAACCGAATCAAACCAGTATATCTATAGTTGGGACTGCTGAATCAAAATTTCCTTTCGATCCTTTTTGAAAAAAGTGAACGAACTAATCAAAATAAGTAGAAGATGAAAATTCCATTTGTCTCTATCCCGAAAATTACCTCACTGAGATAGGCCTACCCTTGACCCTCGGAATACCCGCACATGTAGGCCCCATAGGCGTAACTAGGATTTTAAAATTTGTACGCACTCAGAAGGCGACAACTAAACAATATATAGGATAAAGGCGATGTATGTGGACTTTGACAAAAGATGAATGCCCTCCGTCCGCTCCCTTTTTATTATTTGAGCGTTGGTCACTAATCAAAACATCGTTACTACAGCTTGAATAAGCTGTAGTTTCGAGGTTATGATAATTCATCAAAGAGATTTTTCAAAAGATGATTTATTTCTATTACGCAGTTGCGTAATGTGCGTAATGGGAGCTACCCTTGGGCCCTACACAATGAATTTGGTTTTCTACTGAGCAAAATGGTTTCCGTCATCTTCTTAAACTGAAAATTTCTTTAAAAGTAGGCACATGGAGTATTTTTCAATCACGCCATGTCCATTCGGAAATATTTCAATTTTATATGACTATTGATTAAGTTCGGTTTGAATTTTAATTGGCTAAAACAATTGTTTTATTTTTCAGCGAAATTATTTATTTAGTTCGCAGCTATTCTGTAAGCTTCTACAGGAATTAGTCCCATACAAATTTCTGTTCCATTATTGACATTTTTAAGTTTACATTTGCACTTCAAGATATTAAAGAATAACATATGAAGAGAATATCTGTTGATTATGGAGGTACAAAACTAAAAAAACAGTGGCTCACACTTTTATATGAATCCTCTCGCATATTCATACGGCGTGATTAGGTTTTTAATTTCATACCTCCATGAAATAATTTAATATTTTAAGTTGGACAGTTTAATGTGATGGATGGAGACACTACCGAATTGTGATTTCAAAAATCGCAGTACAATTGATTTTATGACAGTTTTAGGCTTGTAAATATATAATACGTACTTAGAGTTTTGTATAAGAAAAAATATCTAACGAGGTTGGGAGAATTGAAAATTGTCGAGGCTTTGCCGAGGCAATTATCAATTCTCACAACCGAGTTAGATATTTTTTATACAATACACTAAGTACGTATTATATTTATCTTATAACCTGTATTTGTCTTGTTTTTGTCGATGTTTCTGACTGAAATGCAAGTTTCTAAAAAGAACCGCATTATATCATTGTTCTAAAAATAACTATGTGATATCATAAAAAAATATCATACGGGATGTTATCATATGGATACTTGTATAGTTATAAGATACTATGCAATAGTAGGGCGTAAAGGTAGTGTCAACATTATCATCAAACGCAGTCAAACTGACAATAAACACCGCGCGTACTTTGAAAGCTCAAATTCTGTCCTCACGTGTCTTTGTCCAATAAACCCCGCCCCAAATTATCCATTACAGTTCTTAGCTGACAACTTAATATAATTTGTATGGTTACGTGAACGAAGAGGCTTGGCTGAATCTCAATCAAAATTGCCCTTCTGTAAACCCGTTGACACTCAAATGGCATTTGGGTTGGTTTTAAAGTTTGGCGCTTGAGAGGCTAAAACATTTATCGCGCCCCCGTTTTAAAGTGATGGATAGGAAGCGTGAAGGCAAACGCGTCAACGCGAATGAGCGAATTTGGTGTGACGTCTCCTCATTGGGCCACATCGAGTTTAAGATTGCGAATAACAATAATACTCTATCGGAAATGATCAGCAAACGTCTTTACAGTTCTTCTCTTTCTGAAGTCCGTAAAATTTACCAAACGTTTGACGATACTTGATTGTGCGAGAGCACAAGTTTCTCTATCTCGTTTCAATACTGTGTGGTACTGAACACAACTTTTGTATAATTTTCTTAACCACAAAGCTGTAGACTGGTTGCATTCATTTGAGAAGAAATCCTCAGTAATATCGTACGCGTGACGTACGGCGCAAACAAAGATTTCGACACTTCTCGCGTAGCACCAAATTGACATGTTGCTTGCATAAAAAATACCATTTCAATAAGAAAACAAAGCAATTCAAACACATTGGTAGCCTACCTTACTGGACATTTGATTGTACAGATAGAAAAGAAATAAGCAAGTCAACAGTGATTACCTACTTTTTTGCGGAGTACTCCAGTATATTTCGTTTTAAACTCGGTTAAAAATTTCAGACTATATAGAAATAAAATAACAACCGTTTATAATAATGATTTATTTAACTAGTAATAACACGATTGGCAACATCATATTTTTTTTTCAAATTCATAAATGCATTTTAAATTTCATATCTTAACACTTACCTAGACGGCAAACAAAACTCATAACTGCATATTGAATGTAGCTATAGTTACAAGGTTTTGGTCGCCAATTGACCAATTTGCCATTGCATTAAATTTATAATATCAGACATGCATGTTAAATCGGATAACATATGTCAACTAAAATTCGGCTAACTTATGGTCTAATTTCAAACTCTACCCTTTGGGTTTTTTTTTTCAAAGAACAAAACTAAGTACCTATCAATCTAACCAAAGACGAAATACACGGAACTAGATTTATTAGGGGACCAAACCCACAACATTTTTCTCGCCCCCTGAGGACTATTACAATGGCGGATCCAGGATTTCTGTAAATGGGTTTCGAACATACAAATTCCGACAGAGTTTTAAGGGACGCGTGTTTTGCAAGTATTAGACTCCCAATAAATAGCCAGGACTCTCAAAACTATCCGAGTATACTTAAATATATGTCCGTAGGACTACCTGAACACATGTATCAAGTCCAGAAAAGATTTGAAGACTGCTTATAAAGTCTTCAATTCTTTTATAAAATTGATCCCAAAAATGTACATATCTACCCAACACATTGTGTAGCTAATCCTGAGAACATTTCAATATTTGCAAAAAAAAAAAAAAAAAAAACCGCGAGGATAGCTACATGTATAACGTAATAGTCTAGATTTAAAGCAGGGAATCCGAAAGCGTACCATTGGCCCTTACTTTAGGTCTTTGGAACCCCTTTTCTATTGACGCCGTGCAAAATCCCGGGGTTTGTTTTCCTACTGCAGGTATTACCCAATTTTAAATGAATTTTCCCATGACAATGAAATAAATGCCCTCAGCGGGGTGGGGGGTGGGGGTAAACGCCAGACGCTCTCTGGATCCGCCACTGTTATTTTAGACACTTAATGCCAAGAGTGAAAATGTAGCTTTTTTGTTCACTTAAAGTTTGCTTGGCCATTTTCACCTATCAAACGTTTCTCTCGACCTGATTTTTAACACAGATCTTAATGTGTTAATTCGATTTGTGAAAATAAAAAAATAAGGGTCACCGAGAACATTCTTTTTTTAAATCACACCCTCGTTTTCAACTTCAGGCAGCCCTTGATTTACGTTTTGATGAAAAAAGCAACACGTTTCATTAAATAATTTACAAAATGGAAGTTTCATGAATTATAGAGCTTCTATTAAATGCTGGTAAAATAGATATATCACATGTATACTTAACTCCACAAAAACGTTCTCTACATAACTTAAGCGGTTATGACTTAATTGCATTTTTTTTATTTTGATACCTGCCAAAATAAAATTGACTACCTTTTCTAGACCGACATTATGACTTGTAGGTTCTGTGTTCCTTTACGTAGCAACGCCTTCTTACGTAGCAACGCCTTCTTACGTAGCAACGCCTTCTTAGTAAACGTGTCCCCATAGCTTACTGGTCTGGTGCACAAACGTATGTTGGAACATTTTAATGTGCACTGAGAGACATTTTCGCATATAGCTATTAAACCGTTTCAAAAATCTCAAGGTAACTTTCGCTTACGCCAACTGTTACGTAAGAACGTTATTAACCAAATATGGGTCTATGGCGACAATCCAATAAAAGTAGGAGTAGCGCTTAAAACAAAAACATCAAACAGTTCATGATACTTGAAAGGTGGTTTTAAAATGTTTAATTTGCTTTGAACAATTTTCAGTTTGAATTTCAATTAGTGAATTAGTGCATTTAACCATTTGGGTTAGTCTTTGCCTATTAAGGCGAAGACAAGGAACCGACATCAAGTCGTAATGTTGTTTGACAAGAGCAGACGATCTGTTAATCATTAGCACATTAACAATTTATGAATCTGGTTGGCATGATGACTCCTACATAACGCCCAAAATAGAGTTATTTAAGTTAATTTTTCAAATGGAAAATGGAGGTGTCAAATCCCAATCGGTAATTACCCAATCTACCTGTAGCCTACTCGCCAAGCGTCTTTCAGCATCCAATTTTTATCCTCTTATAGGCAGGTTTTCACCATGATCACAGGATGGATGCTTACCCCACCTACTGTCCAAACATGCAAAATGAGTGGGTTACGAAAGATCTATCAGACAAAATGCAAAACTTTTTAAAACCGATTTATTCTGTGGGCTTTGAAGTAGAGCTCACTTGCGAAAGGGGAATCTTATTCATTATGAAATTACCATTTGTATCATTGAGAATGTTTTATGGTGTTGTCAAGCAAGGCTTATCTGTTTAACACTGGCCTCGTGTAGCATCGTTATTCCATCCCATACATATTGCCATATGGTTGTCCAAAAGTAAAGCAAAGAAAGATTAAAATTCACTTTAAGGTTTTGAATTATTTCAATTTATTTTTTGTGGGCGTTTCTTTTGGGGTTAAGTATAGTTCTACTATCTTACTTTTTCTAGTATTCTAAATATGGATTTGTGTCATAATGAAGAACATTTTTCTTTGCGCGTTTTATCAACATGGTATACACTTGCATAGAAGAAACATTGTTTGGATTTGCATTTATAGTTTCATAACGATAAAAAAAAATGCAATCTTTTTTTTAAAAGGCGGAATATATGCAAAGCCGAATTAGCGAACGTCCTTAACGAAAGCTTAATCGACCATACACTAAAACGAACAATTATCATCTATGTCGTTTCAATGTCACGAAGATGATTGTTCGTCTAGCATGACAGTCCGCTTTCATCTTCGAACCGCTTCTCTCCATCTATTCACATTTTCTCCTACGGCCGCTATTTTCTTGCTATCTGAACTCGCCACTTCGCTCATTCTCTACCTTCTTTCTCATACTCTACATCGCCATTCTATCTCTTCTCCCTATTCTCAAACTCCACTCTCTTCCTCTCCCTACACATTCTCGCACTCTACTCTCTCCTACACTTTCTCACACTCCACTTTCTCACATTCCAATCTCTCTCTCTAAACTCTTTTTAATTTCACCCTCTCCATCTACACTCTCACACTCCACTCTCTCCTCTTTCACACTCGACTCCCTCCCATTTCACTCTTTCATGCCATACTCTCTCCCTCTACATTTCCAACACCCAGTTCTCTTACCCTACACTCTTCACAACCCGCTCTCTCCCTCTACACTCGCTCACACTCCATTCTCTTCCTCAACACTCGCTCACACTTCATTTTCTTCCTCAACACTCGCTCACACTCCATTCTCTTCCTCAACACTCGCTCACACTCCATTCTCTTCCTCAACACTCGCTCACACTCCATTCTCTTCCTCAACACTCGCTCACACTCCATTCTCTTCCTCAACACTCGCTCACACTCCATTCTCTTCCTCAACACTCGCTCACACTCCATTCTCTTCCTCAACACTCGCTCACACTCCATTCTCTTCCTCAACACTCGCTCACACTCCATTCTCTTCCTCAACACTCGCTCACACTTCATTTTCTTCCTCAACACTCTCCATTCTCTCTCTACACTCTCCATCACGCGTTCTCACTATACTCACTAGACAATGACGCTTTTAATATCCCAATAAGAAGTATTAAAATAATTTTGAACACACAAAGGTGCTTGCAGTGAGCAAGACACTTTCTCGACTGAAATAGACGAAGATTGAAAAAGGATGTTTGCAACTCCGAGTAATCGCTTCGAAAGATGTCAAATGTTGACTCCGATATTTTTTTTTTTTTTTTTTTAATTTTAATTCATTTATCTCGTCTACACCCGCTTTAGGTTTTTTAAGTATTCTTTCCATGACTTATAAACGTGTAAAGGGTTTAAAGACAATCGATCAGTCTGGATGATTGACTCGTGATTCGATCTGACCCGTCATCGATACATAACCATCGATTGTCTATCTCGTGATTTCTGTTTCATTTTGACAAATCTATACGTAACTATGGTAATTTAAACCAGAGGCCCGTGAGGGACTTACGAATGTACTTTACTTTCGTCAAATTCAGATATTTCTAAAATGTCTGACTAAAACATTGCAAATACAGCTATATTAATTGTAATCTTTTTGTAGTCCAACCTCATGACTCAATTATTTTTTTATAAGGCCCCAGTGCACAAGAAGGTAATAATCACAAATAGATAGTCTAAATAACACAACATTTTCAACTTATGAGGACAACACCCACATACAGGGCCTCATTTGAAAAAGAGACGCATTATGCATGCTTATTGTTTTCTGTAAATAACGAGGGGGTCTCTAAACAGTTCGAACACCGGCTAGTATAATGGAGGGGATTCCTGTATTTCTGTGTATTTTAGGGACTATTTGTGAGTTGTTGGATTATAACTCTTTATCGGACGTAATTTTTTAACAAGAACGAAATAAAAATAAAGTTTCATACAAAGGTTAATTGTGTACAAGGCTATAAGAATAATGAAATTAACTAAGCCTTTATCACACATATGTTTTTCTTTTCTCAAAATATTTTCATATCGTCATCTGACGACCACTGTCTCGAATTTTCATCTAAATTAAGCTGAAGTTACGAGGTCTTGATTTCGCCTTGGCCATATATATGCTTTTTGTTTAATTTTCATTGTAATTATTTCACTTTTTTCACGAACCCTAAATATATATACATAAGTCCCTGCTCTTATCGAGTAAAGCTTCGTGGTGTTGATTCGCAGAAACCAACGGCGTTAACATTCATGGTAGAAGAAATACATAGCCCTTTCCTGTTTAACAAAATTTTGGACCTGTCCAAATTCAAAGGTTTTGCGGACGAAAATATAATGTGGATTTATTTTCAAAAAATAACCATTCAGTAGGGTAGAAAATAGTGTGGAAAAAGAAGAAATTGCTTGTCAGAAGCAATTTCTTCTTTTTTCATAGTGTTTTCTCAATCATAAAATCACAGGCACGTAAAAAGTAGGGATTAAACAGCAAAGGGATAGAGGATAATCGTATGTTTCAGTGAAGATCGATTTATCTTTCATTGGGTGAACAACAAAAGCTATATTATCACGAGTGGCGAAGCTATGAGCGAAAATATAGCTCATGTTGTTCACGAAACGAAATATTTATCGATTTTACATGCAAAACAACCTATTAATTCATTTCTTTAATACAAACTGGGTCGAATTGTTAAATAGTTTTGGACAAATTTACTTATTGAAAGTGCGCGTGATTAGTAGACAACGCCCTCGTGACGTCATTAAGATTTGTTCATTAGTTCCCGCTCTGATAACGTCAAATGGTGAAATAAACGAAATCATTGTATAATTGATTGATCATTTCAGTAAAATTGCGGTGAGTAAATCAAGTGATAATCTACCGTTGTTTCTCGATTATCTCCTGAAAGAAAAATAAAAGAAAGACGTTCAATCTGGCTTCTTATCGTAATTGAATGATAAAGAAGTATCAGGCACCGATGGGTGGATATAAATCTAAGTAATAGTAGGATAGCAGCTGGAGGCTAGAAAGGACGATATGATCGTGCTGTAACAAATGACATGCTCAGTTCTAGAATGGGGGATAGGGTCCGTACCCCTAGGATTGATTGATTGGTTGATTGATGGGGTTTTATGCCGCTTTCAATAATCTTTCAGTTTAATCGCGGCGTATAGACCAAATTGAACTTTTATTACAAACTTATACTTGTACATCTATAATTAAGTGATCAAGTAATGGATTTTATGGCACCACGCCCATTTTCTTCAGGTATCAGTTTGACACTGGGATGTGACATCAGCGCTTGTCTCAAGAATAACCATCTCATGATTCCACAATCTTGTCAGTAAGTACAATATACATGTATATTTGTGGACCAAATATGGGTTGATTGCTATAGGAGTTGAAAAAATGTAAAACATTTTCTGAACTACACATATGAATGCATTAAAGGAAATCTGCAAAATTAAGAGAAAAAGGGGCCAAGATAAAAATCTTGGGAAAATTGCATCGAAATCCAAGTCCTGAAGTGCCATGTGCTCACTTATTGTGTGTAAGTATTTATCTTAAACATATAATTCTTAACAATAGTTTAAGGCTACTAGTTTGAAAACGGGAAGTTGGGTGGTTTAGTTCAGACTGTACAGTTGTGCAGGCTGATCTTTGTCTTAATCTACGGCTAAAGCAGGAATATTTCATGATATCATTACAATGATTACTTTTCTGTCAGAGGTTATATATGGCCTGACCATGCATTAAGATAGAGTACAACAAATGACTGTCTTTTCAAAGAGTTTATGATTACTTTTTTCCGTCAGCGGTTATATACAGATTTTAAGATGTATCAATAAAGAGTGTGTCAATCACTGTCTTCTTACAAATTGAATGATCACAGTTTTTTCCAGCTTCCAGGTTATAAATGAGCCTGTGCCTGGCATTTCCAACAATTTATAATTGCGCAAAGTGAAGACTCTGGCCAGCCTATGCATATGCACAGGCAGGCCAGAGTCTCCACCACGCACTAAGTAGATTATGCAAAGTCAGACCATAGTGTTGTTAGACAGAAAGTGATTCTTCTGCTTTCATTATGTTTACACCTAGGCTGCTCGCTGTTCACACATCAGGCATGTTTTAAATTGTTGGAAATGTCAAACACATGCATCAAGAAAGAGTATGGCAAATCACTTTCTTTTCACAAAGTAAAAGACTACTGTTTTTCTTTTCTGTCAGAGGTTATACACAGATGTTAACGTGTACTGTTTTCTTCTGTCAGAGGTTATACACAGATGTTAACGTGTACTGTTTTCTTCTGTCAGAGGTTATACACAGATGTTAACATGTACTGTTTTTTTCTTCTGTCAGAGGTTATACACAGATGTTAACCTGTATCAAGAAGGAGTATGATAGTTGTAAAGACAATGCTGGCAAGACACAGATTATGATGGGAATGCAGTATGTCATGAAAGGTAAAACAACAAATCATATAGTTTCAATCGTTTGTTCTAGTGTTTGATCGATTGTTCAAAATGTAAGATCGATTGTTCAAAATGTAAGATCAATTGATACTTCATTTAGTGAACAACAAAAGTTTTATATTCACTCATGGCTCTGCCACTCGTGAATATAAAGCTTTTATATTTCCCAAAATGAAATATCAATCATTCTTACTTGAAAAACAATAAATAATGCTATTTCTTCAATTAAAAATTCAGACAAAGAGTGCAAATTTGTGGCAAATTTTCTTAAACTGTTTCATTTTGCAGGAGGCTGCAATGCAGCATGAGGATGCCATGCAATTGTTTACCGTATTTCTTCTAATAAACGCCCCAGGAAGCTATACATAACATGGAAGGGCAGCTTTTATTTAGTATGCATTTAATGCAAAAAAAAATGTCTTTTATGCCCTTTGAGATCAATTTCCTCTAAACTGAATATAATACATGTAATTGATAATAATAGAATATTGATAATTAATAGTAATTAAATAAATGATTGTTTAGAGGAGATTCCCATCATTAGAGAAGAAGTCTCAAAAAATTCTTAAAATTTAGGCATCTGAAGTTGTATTTTCCCAGTAAAAAATGTTGGGGAGCTACTGTAAGGGAGGGCACTATTATTAGAGGAAATACGGTATTTGTCCCCCCTTAGATAAAGTCAACAAGAGTGAAATTAACAAAAGTAGGGAATAATTTTTTTTGTAATTTCACTGTGTAGGCAGTGAGTTTATCAAATGTTGTTTTTTTCTTGATAATCCGTAAGTAAACATTAAGGAAAATGTAATGATTAAACTAGGATTTAATTATTTTAACAAATTTAATGTCAATACATCCTATCTACTTAGTCTGAACAGACAGATGGACCTTTTTCAATAATGTTCCATACTTATAAACCTCATTATAACCCCTTATCAATGACAAGAGGACCAAGATGGTCCTAGATTGCTCAACTGAGTCTCTTTGACCCCTGGGACATCACATCAATTAAATAGGCAGCTGTATTAAGGATGATTTCGGGAGTTCGTTCTTGCGCAACATCTTTGCGCATCGGACTCTTCAAATAGGAGTTTGCGCTCCAAATTTGCACTTATCTCTGACTTAACAAAAACACTACAAAACCCATCTAACTTTCTATATTTTGCGCAAAATGCTTTCATGAAGACAAGTAATTAATCCTATCACTAAAACATGATTATATAAATTATAGCAGCCATTTTATTTTATAGAAATAAAGGATACGACGTCAGCGTCGTTTTTGTAGGTATTTGTGACGTTAACGTTCCTGCGCATAATCAGACATCAAACAACGTTATCAGTCGTATATCCAATAGCTACATGGAACTGTCACATTTCATTTTGACGGGGTTAATTTTTGAAAGGTTGACGTTGATAAACGACCCTGTCGTTGTCAAATGATCTTGTCAGATTTTTAATTTTCAATGTTTGGATTATTTTATAACAGACCTGGGTGTATTTGAAATTTTATTGGGGGAGGGGGGTGTGAGCGAGATAGATGACCTTGATCCCATCATATGACTTCAATCAGGGAATTTGATGATGCTTATTGACAAGATCAATTATTATTCCATATGTGAGTATTCTATTTTCAACAGGCTTGAAGATTTTTGAAAACACTAGTTTTTGCTTGATTTATGTAACGTTGGCTTTGACATATGACATTGACCTTTTCATATGATTTGACCGTGGGATTTGTTGACGCAAAACAAAATGATAACCTAATTGTTGAGGAATTAAACTCCATAATCGATTGATTTAAGAAAGATTAAATATCATTGATTTTGTACATAAAATTGGTACAAGAAAAAGAATCTGGAGTGATTTTTTCCTTAGCGTCAAAACAGGGTGACCTAGAATTTTGCATTTTTTCTCAAAAAATAGCACAGTGACCATACCTTTTTTATATCAATATCACACGAACATATGATTATCTACAAAATATAGAAAAAATAAAATTTTCTATCTCAGAGTTTTTGAGAAATTTGATCAAAAGTTATAAATTTTGAAAATGTTCTCGTTCATTTTCGATATACCAGTTTTTACGCATAGGGAAAAAATACCAACATTCGGGCCAAGTTTCATAAAGATTGGGACATATTTGTGGTCTCTAGAGTGTAAACAAGAAGATTGTCAATTAGGCTTCTTTTTCCGTGATATGGCATGGGTCCTTCCAATTTTCAATAGGGTCCATCCTTGTGATCTGGCCATCATTCTGACCAAGTTTCATGAAGATTGGGCCATATTTATGGTCTCTTGAGTGTAAACAAGAAGATTGTCATAAGGTCCCTTTTGCCCATGATACAGCAAGGACTCTTCTCATTTTCGATAGGGTTCATTCTTGTGACCTGACCAACATTTTGACCAAGTTTCATGAAGATTGGATCATATTTGTGGCCTCTTAGAGTGTAAACACTTAAATCATTGACAACGCACAACAGACGACAGACATTCAATGATCACAAAAGCTCACCTTGAGCATGATGTGCTCAGGTGAGCTAAAAAAAATGACAACTTTTCAGCACAATACAGGTAACTGATTCTAATGTTTAGTATTCTACTTCTACTAGATAATTATTGTGACCAATCACATGATGAGGACCTACTGAGAACTCCATAGAATAATATTTGAAAAAGAGATTGGTTCAAGAACAGGTCACCAGAGGCCATATTTAAAAAAATCTTTAACTTGAAGGTAGAATGCTCATTCTTGATTCAGAAAATAAGCCAAAAGCACAAGTTTCCACCATATTCAGCCTGCCCAGTTTGCGCAGTCTGACTAGGTTCAACACTTACAACACTATCAAGATGGACCCTTTTTGACTGACGTGTCACAATTTATATTTCCTCAGCTGGAGTTTACTGTGGCTATGATATGAACCAGTTAAACCAAATGATGCAGGCCCACACAGGTCTGATGACCTCACTCTGGAACGGTACCAATGGGATGCCACCTATGATGATGGGTGGGGATGATGGGCCTTTTGGTATGGATGGTAAGTACGCTCTAATGAAGGATTATCGCATAAAATGTGTGTATTTTGGTTGTTATCGGCTTACCCAAGGATTAACATGAGAAAATGTAGATTAATAAGTAAATTGACATGCCGTTAATGCCCCTTTTACTTTTACATCCTTGATCTTGGTCTATAACCTTTATAAATTTCTATGTCTAACATTAATATAGAGCATAAATAAAGATGTTGATCTTATTCCCACGTTAAATTTTGTGACGGCATGAATTTACCAAGCAACGTCAGTATAAAAAAAGGAGACAGTGCATTGCATAACACCATTTTTCTGACACATTCGTAGTTTCAACAGCATTCCTATCAACGATTTTGCAATATCTGTTTAAATAAATAGTCTTTAGTCTTTTATTTCATGCAATTATTGAGTCAATTAACATTTTTTCAGGCGTTAACATTTGTACAGACGCTCAAAATGGTTTAACACCTGAGTGCATCACACTCAGGCCTTAAACCATTTTTGGGTCTCTGCAAATGTTTAGGCTCTCAAAAATGTGAACCAATCCTATACATATTTTGTGTTACGTCAAATTTGATGTCCTTTGCATACAGCATATGAAAGATTTATCATTTCATCAAACAGTTTTTCAATCATATGTAATCCCTTCATCTAAAATTTGATCTTAAGTATTCAATTCTTTAAATATTGCCCCAGTTTTTCACTCTGATTGATATATCTATGTAGTAAAACTTTCTGCATAAAATTAAACCTTGACACAAAAGAATTCAGGCCTACAAAATCTTGTAGCCAGCTAAGAGCTTTTGACTGTCAATCAACTCTCTAGCAACAATCCTCTCAGTGGATGTAAATCAAATATTACTAGTTATCATCTTCAAAATTAAGGTTGTTTCATTTCTTATTCTTTTCTATTTTCATAACTGTCATAAAAAGACTGGCTTTGCAAATTATTCAAGCAATATAGATGTTCCTAGTATAAAGGAGTCATAAGAGGTCAATTTTGGCTTAACCATGAATAGACAAAGTCGACCTTTGCTCAATTTCTTAAACTGCTACATTAATTTTAATAGAAAAAGTATCACGATAAAACATAGATCCCTGAATTCAGGATGGAAAATAACATTATCAAATTTTAAAATTGCATCCTGATTTTCATGTGATTTGCATATAGGTACAGTTGCAAAGCAGGATAATACTTTCTAAAACATTATCATCTTTAACACATAGCAGGGTTTTTTTTTAATTACATTTAAATTATATGTAAATATTTTAGATGGTCCCATGGATGATGGACCTTTTGATGACGGACCTTTTGATGATGGCCCATTTGATGATATGGGAGAAGGCATGATGGGAATGGGGATGTATCCCTTTATGAGTAAGGTTTTAAAATATCCTATTTATTCTTATAATAGTCGATGACCTAATAAAAGTCATCTTTCCCACACCCCAATTAAAAAAAAACCAATAAGATGTGTTTGTGATACACCAATTGCCCCACTGCCATTCTTCAGATACAGTTGTTTGAAACAATCTGTAATCTACAGCAAACCTAGATTAAATACTGTAGTCTTTGCAATACTACAGTTAATGTAAGGTATAAAATTTCCATATATTTGAACTTGAAAAAAAAATAACCTGGACCTTGCCAGATGACCTTGAAAGTAGTAAAAGAAGGGGTTTGTCACAAGCAATACACATGTGGAATATGAAGGCTCTTTCCCTTACCATTCAAAATTTATGGCCAATATTATAGTTTTTGGTGGGATAAACAGACAAACACACAAGTCAAAGAACAATATGCCTCCAATCTATCGATGCAGGGGCATTAAAATAAAAAATCCAAAATATGAAATTTTTACAATTATTTATATAAAAAAAATGAGGATTTTGTGCAAGGACTATCTCCTTCTATGTAAAAAAAGATAAACTTAAACAAAGATTTTAAAAATAATCCTTGAATTTTAAATGTGTTTGAAACAAGGTATTTTGGGGGGGATTTAGCCTTCATACACACATGTAGCATTATTCATAACTTAGCCTACGAAATATTCTTTTGTAGGGAAAGGCTTTTTGACAACAGCTATTTTTTTCCATTCTTGGTCAAACATGACTTTGTATATTGTTCTCAATGTAATTTGCCTGATAATCTATTTTTTTTCACTGAATGTACATGTTTATATAATACTATAAACATTACTCTTGTTTATGATTGGTTTTTGTAACTAAGAATCCAATTGATAAAGAAATTGAAATCCATGTTAAATTTTTCTATTCAGCCTACAGACTACATTCCTATGGTTATAAATACTACAGAAAATAATTTTTACGAAAAAAAAGCACTGTATTTCTCCCAATAAACGCTCCAAGGAGCTAAACATAGCATGGTCAGGGAGCTTTAATTTAGAATGCATTTTCTGATTTAAACAATCATTAAAATTGATGTCTCTTTAATTTGAGGTGAATAAACCTCTAAGCAATCATATAAATGATTGTTTATAGGAAATTCATCTCATATTTAAAAAGAAGTCTCAAAAAGTTCCTAAAATTTTGGCATTTGAAGTGAGTTTTCTTAGTAAAAAACGTAGGGGTGCTACTATTAGGGAGGGCATTTTATTAGAGGAAATACAGTTATTTGCTCTCTCTATGGATATAGATTCATCTAAAATTTTGTCGTCTTGATGCAATAATTCTAGTTACCCATTTGACCTCTATAATAATATATTTTTAACAGCAGGAGGTACAGCTGGTAAGAAAGACCAAAAGGGCTCAGCTCCAGGAATCATGCCTGCATTTAGAAAGGGAACTATGAGTAAGTGAATATCTTCAAATCATTGATGGTTGTTTTGATGAGGTTTAACACTGCTTTCAGCAAACTTTCAGTGAAAAAGTGGTGGCTTGAGTAGCTACCAATGGATTCCTAGTATTTCTCACACCAGTACCGCCATTTCATCCTTTTCTAGTCACAAAATGCTATCCTACTTAGGTTTATGGTTATCCATCAATTGGTACTCGACAAATTTCGGAAAGGATGTTTGGGGTATTGAAAATGGGATCCTTTAAATAATAGACTGATGCACTAACAATTATGCTATGATGAATAGTTCACTATTGAAAACAAGGGCATTTCTTGAGAGAAAAATGAGTCTACAGTAAAACCTGTTTTAAGCTACCACTATTGGGACCACCAAAAAGCGGTCATTAAAGAAAATGGTCGCTTAATACATGTTTTGTCTAAAAATAAAAAACATATTTCTTTTAGTGAATTTGCAATATTGCAAATTTCCCAATAATCCTATGATGTTAAAACTCAATAAAACCGCCTCATTGAGACAATTCTGGTGAGATTTAACAACAAAGGATTAACTCTCAATAATTCTTAGACCTACCATACCTTCTTTTTTTAAATATTTTGATTTAATGAAAGGGATTTGGAAAATGGTCCCTTGATAAATATGGTCACTTAATAGACGTGGTCTCTTGAGCAAGATTAAATGTATATTGGAAATTTCCAGCAATCTATCATGAGTGCATAGCTAAGAGTCTGATCAGACTGTGCATCCTTATAATCTGATCAGAGTCTTCACTTTGTGCTTAATAGATACCTACAGTCAAAGAGTTTCTCCTAACAATAAGCAAATATTCTAACGGCACTGGAGCGCTCTAAATATAGTTCAAAACATGCACTACATTCACATGCAATATTGTTTAAAACTGAACTCTCAGGCTCATATAATATTAGTATCAGTAAGTTATGTCCATTTTTATTGTGTATAGATAAATTTAAATGAATATTTAATTCATTTATGATTCTATAGTGAAATTTCACATGTTTCCTACATCATTTGATACTATAATGTTTTCAAGTCTAAAATGCCATCTGCCAACTTTTTTTAATTTGGATTTGTCCAAACCTTTGTCAAGTAGTCATGAGTAATTAAATTTTCTATAATGCTTTTTCGATAGATTATCAAGAAATAATGGTAGGTTACCGTTTGTTAAACTCCTCACCTTACCAGTGAAATTATCAAAAACTTAAACCAAGCTTTTGTTCATTTCCCCCTGTCTAACGTCATCTAAGGGAGCCTTTTGAATGACTTTATCAAGAATTTTGCACAGCAATCACATGCAAATTTGTCATGAATTTTTTACAATTAGACTAACATTTACATTAAAGAAATATAATAATTGTTTGTTTCAAGCAAGATCGATTGATATTTCATTTCTTGAACAACAAAAGCTAAATCTTTTCTTGTTGCTGTGCCTCTTGTAAAAATATTGCTTTTGTTGTTCACTCAATGACTTATAAAACGATCTTACACTGAAATGATTGATTATCCTCTGTGTATTTGTTACAGGACAGAGGACAGAAAATCGTGACACCCATGATGTTGACAGTGGGTCAGTCCTTACAGCCGGTCACTTCTGGTCAATCTGGACCATAGGGCCTTTAGTGGCCTTGTGTCTGTTACACTAGATGTCAATGTATATCAGTTTTAATGTGACATAAATTGTAACTTATTATTTATTACAATATTAAACAATTTCAAAATAAGATTTTTTTCTTTCATGCTTTCTTTGAAACAAGAGGGCCATAGTTAGGGCCATAGTGGCCCTAAATCGCTCACCTAAGTGAACGGTCATAAAATCTGACCTCTTAACCTAGTTTTTAACCACATTTGACCTCAATTCAAACCAGACAGAGATTTTATAAAGACTATCAACTGACTAATTCTCATGATGATTGGGCAAAAATCATAGCCTATAGAGTGTCCATGAGTTTTTCTAAGATTTGACCCTATGACCTCATTTTTGACACAACTTGACCCAATTTCAAAGCTGACCTAGATTTCATCAAGACAGACATTTTGACCAAGTTTCAAGTTAATTAACAATCAATATAGCTTCTAGAGTGTCTACAAGGTTTATAAAATTTGACCCCCTTGACCTAATTTTTTACCCCACTTGACCCAAAGATTTCATCAAGACAATCACTCTGACCTATTTACAGGATGATTGGGCAAAAAATATGGATTCTATAGTGTCTACAAGGTTTTTCCAATATTTGTCCCGATGACTTCATTTTGACCCCACTTGACCCAATTTCAAACTCGTCCAAGCTTTCTTCAAGACAATCATCCTGACCAAATTTCAGGTAGATCCAGCAAAAAATGTGGCCTCTAGAGTGACTACAAGGTAATGTTGACAACACACAACGGATGACTGACAGCATGCATCCACAAAAGCTCACCTTGAGCACTTCGTGTTCAGGTGAGCTAAAAATGGAAATTAATTTTTTTTCTAATCACTAGATTATTTCGCCTTTAAATCAGTGTATTTATCAATAGATTTAACATGAATTCTTACATTTAATTTGATAACACCGAAGCAGGAAATTTTAAACTTATACGAGGGTTGTCCCAGAAATTCGTGAACTTTTTCGATTATTCAAAAATCCAGCGTCCGATATAAGTAAAACTCTTAAGTTGACAACACACATTAATTTGCAGTAGATTGATAAAGGTTTTACGATTTTGATATGGTCATGTTGAGAAATAAAGCTAGAAAAGACACGCTCGGTAGCGGTGGTCGGCGCACTACATATATTTGTTACTCACGAATCAAATATTGTAGCTGTTTGAACGTCATTTATTTCAATATTCACGATGAGATTGATATAAAACTAACATTGCTAAAAGCAGTGAGCTTTGGAGTTCACGCATGTGTATTTTCATGCAAATGACATAACACAGTGCGCCGTAATGAAATTTTGTTTTGTTCGAGTGCAAGACAAACGGCGATAAAATGACGACGTCAACGGAGCGCCCGGCGCACAAATTCGTTCATAATTAGGTCTTGATCTCGAAATAAGACCTATTCAGGTCATAAGAGAATTCGATTTAAGGAATGACCATAACTGTGTGTGTCGCATACTCATTTTTTACGGGTAAACGAAGTATAAAAGTGAAATTGACTCAAGAAAAGTAGGGATAAAAGATCTAGTTAAGAAGAACTAATGTGAGAAGCGTCGATAATTGAATTGAAGACGTTTTCGGTGAGGTCAATATGAACGCCCATTGGAATTCAGAAACTAAGAATAAGTAAATCCGCCGTGTATAGTTTGATATGACCTAACCATGATCCAGTAAACGACAGGTATTGGGGATTTTAAAGAAATATGCATGCATTTTCGGCACCAAGAGGGTTTTGGAGTGGTTCCCACAAAATCCCAGATATCTTTAGTTGGTCTATCTCGATGATTTAGGGAAGTGGTAGTGTAATACTACGGTATAACAAAAACTAAACAATTACTTTCTGTGTGTAAAATGCAGATAAAGTTCCTTTAAAAAATGTCTAAAGATATAACGATTTGTTATGAAAAATAACATTTACTTCACCGACCCCTACTTGGGTTAAAAAAATACGATAGTGCGTATCCAAGCAAAAGATTGAGGAAACTGTTTTTAAAATGAAATATTTTATTGAATACATAACAAACGTCTATATCAACAATTATTTGAGATATGTTTTGACATAAGGTTCTTTCTTTGTAACAAGTCTATGGGGCCGGTAAGGACGCTACTTTGATAAGAAGTGGTTCAGTTTTGAAACGACGTTTCATGTATTTTAAAACGACGTTAATAGCGTGCGCCGATACTCATTTACTAGTGTTACGTTTTAATTCATATCTTCGCGAATCTTGAAAATAGCCCTCTGTAATTACACCAGCATAAAGAAAATTGATTAATCTACATTACTGGTAATTTTCAGTTTCATCAGACGTTTCAAATAATAGTAATCGCAAAAGTTCACGAATTCCTGGGACAACCCTCGTATATCACCACAATTCTCAGTATTTACATACAAAATGACAGACTAAAAGAGAATCCATCACATTTTTATTTTTAAATATTTTTTGTTATTGTGGTATTTGTTGTTGCCTAGGGGTTTTGTTGTTGTTGTTGTTTTGGTGAGAAAAAGGGGGGGAGGCTTGAACAATAACTTTTTCATTGTTAACAAAAACTATATTTTCACTTGTGGCTTTGCCACTGCTGCAAATAAAGATTTTGTTATTCACTAAATCTAAGATGAATTTTACACTGATCCACTTCCTCTATTTGTTGCGTGTGATTTTTAAGCATGAAAATACTTTATAGTACAATCCTTAATGTTCACAACACCAGTTGGTTAACTCTGTTGCAAATGAAGAGAAGTTGCTATTCAAAGGAACTTTTTATCTTTTTACATATCATATCTTAAAACATGATGCCTGTTGTAATTATAAAGCAGTTGATTATGTATCACGAGAATCGCAATCAAAAGGACACTCATAAAATATTAACAAGATCCATTGCTTTAAATCCCATCTACTTTTATTGTTTAATTAAAAATTATTAGGATATAGTATTCAAGTAAATTTAAAATACGATAAAAGTTAAAAAGGTGTGAATTTATATTGGTTCCGTGTAGAACAAAAAGAATGTATAAATTAAGTATATATCAATATAACAAGAATATATATATAAAGAGTTTAAAAATATATTAAGTAAAAAAAGATTAATGCTAGAAGACATATACAAATGCTAATCCATTGACCTTTGTATTTAGATAGACAACTTTTCAGTTCAGATAAGACTCTTTACCACATATCCTATGAAGGTACCCAATTGCATAGACCATAATCTATAACATGTACATGCTTTGTGTTTGAACATTAAACCTGAGTTTTGGCCCTTAAAAATCTATGAAGGGGGTCATTTTGGCCTTTGAAATTTTAAGTATTGAATCTTGATACTAATTTAAACATTTGTATATTTGAATTTATTGCCTCTTTCATATCTTAATAAGAGATTCATATTTCATATGAATCTCTTATAAAGTTTTAAAGGAGTAAATCATCATTACCCAGAAACCTTTACTAATTATCCACTTATTTTATTGCTTTGACCCCTGTGACAAAAGTTTTGACCCTTAGAAATTCATAATCAAGGAGTTGAATTTGAAAAACTAGCATGAGTCCTGATGTTAATTAATTGATTGATTGAATGGAGTTTAATGCCGCTTTCAATATTATTTCGGTTATATTTCGGCGGCTGGAGCACCTAACAATGAATTCCTGGTATTTCTCTCACCAGTACAACCATCACATTCTTTCCTAGACTCCAGCTACTATCTCACATAGGTCTTCGATTATCAACCAATTGGTGAGAGACAAATAGTCAGAAAGAATGAGTGCCGCCGTCAGGGATCGAACCAGGGACCTCTAGATTGACAGTCCTGATGTATCCATAACACTTACAACTTTACAGACTTGGGATTCATACACATCACCTATGTCCATTAAACTATACCGTATTTCTCCTAATAAACATTCCCAGAAGATTTATGGGAGACCACTCTCACCACTGTCCTGCATAGCTTTGTTGTTTTAAATACAATATCTGACACCTGCGTCAGGGGAGATCCTCTTTGGCTCAGTGGTTAGCGCTTTTGACATATAAACCAATTATTTGAATATTGTTGTCCATGTGGATTCGACACTGGCTCACGTTGGATATTTAAGCTATGCTTTGGTTGAGGACAGTTTGTACGTAACTCTTTACATAACATGGTCCTGGAGCTTTTATTTAGTATGCATTTTCTGATTTAAAAAATCATTAAAATTGATGGCTTTGTGGCCCATTTCCCTTTAGTTTGAGGTAAATTTCCTCTAAACATTCAAATAAATGATTGCTAAGAGGAAGTTCATCTCAATTTAGAGAAGAAGTCTTAAAAAAGTTCCTATAAGTAAAGCTTTTAAGGGGGATATCTTAGTAAAAAATGTAAGAATGCTACCATTAAGGTGGGTGCTATTATTAGAGGAAATATGGTAAATTAACAGGGGATAAAATCATTTTGGATATTTTCCTTGACCTGTATGAACTATATTCTATTTAACATATTGCTGTAGTTGATCTCTAATGCTGTCAGATGTGGTTATGATGATCAAATTGTCTTTTGCTCTAGATGCCAGGTTAACAAGGAATTTCTTAAAGTCTGCATGTTCCTCATTCACATATGGATTCACACCTATTACTGTTGGTTTATGAAGACCATCAAATCGTCTAACTGTATCAACGACAAATCCTGTATCCATGGAAACAGGTTTTGGTTCCTCAAATTCTCTTTCTTCTGACTTCAGTCTTTTAGCGGATGTTGATTCAGAATCAGAGTCATCCTTATCTGTACTATAAAAACTAACTGATGCATTTTGTGTTGTTTCCATGGCAACTTGACTATCTCCAGTGACCTCATTAATGACCTCTGAATTACTATGGAGACTGTCATTTGAACTGACTGTTGACAGAATATTAAAAGGGTTACTGACTTCAATCCCCTCATCTTCACTATCATCCTGGTCGTCATAGAAACCTGAATCACCACCTGATGTGTTTCTAGGTAACAGTGACCTTGGTTGGATACTGTCTTCAGAACCACATTCCTTTAGATGCTCTTCTATTGACCTTTTAAAAAGAATAAATGATAAAGATTATTTTCGGAATATCAGGGCCTGAGGTTATAACACTTTTCTCTTTCTAAATTCATTTTTTTTTCAAAAATTTCAAGTTGATATCAAAGCCGTAATTCTGTTTTAATACTCATTTTTAAATACATGTATTAACATAAAAGAAAATATTAATAAGTTGTTATAAATAACAACTTATTAATATTATTTTTTATTTTCATACATTTATTTGAATTTAAAGTTTGAGAAAACTCTCAGTTGAGCCTGAGAAAAGTTTTAAAACCTTGGGCTTAGATCTGTCATTAGATTTTGTTTGAGACAAAGTGATCTTAATTGAGCCTAGAATACAAGTGTTACAAACCGAGCCTTGGAGAGCTTTATAATTCTTCCATACTAGACTCAGTTAAAATCTAAAACAAAATCACAAGATAGCTTCTTTCTGCTTCTATTTGCTATTTTGAGACATAAGAATTGTTTATCGTGTTATCAAGAGATATATATTCATGAAAGGAACCATGATCAATAAAACTTTGTACATCTTTTGTGGCAACAGGAACTTGACCTTGGACATTATCCTTGCATTAATCATATATTCCTATCCGTCATCATGCATAGCACTAAATATTCCTGCTTTTCGGGAGGTATAGATAAAGATGAGCCTGCACATATATGAATATTTGTGCAAGCTGATCTTTGTCTATAACACCTGAATTTTTTTTCTAAACCAATTTTTTATATGTCTAATGCACAGACTCCAATTCTCCCATTTCTTGTATCCAGAGCTTTCAGCACCTTGATTTGTATGTAATACTGCCAAGGTTTTGATTCAGCATGACAAGTATTTATGAGAGCCATGTCAGACATGGCCATCCCACGCCATCAATGCTTGATAGTAAACTGCAGCCTTATCAAAGTGCAATAACTCCAAAATTATGCAAGCAAGAGCTATAGTTATTGTGCACTGCACTTCGCCTCCATAAGATTTATCCACCTATAAAGTGTATAGTTTATAGGTATTTAACTTTTAGAGATATGCTCCTGACAAAATCTCAGTATTTAAAATAACAAAGGGCAATACAAAAATTATGCAAGCAAGAGTTGTAGTTCTTCTGTATGAGATCTATCCACCCATAAAGTTTCAAGTTGATATCTTCCATATGCTTCAGACTAGATTAGTGACAAAATGACAGAAGGATGGAATGACAGAGACCATTATTATATCCCCTTCACTAAATAAAAGCTTCCTGACCATGTTAAGACATTTATGTATAGCTCCAAGGAGTGTTTATTACGAGAAATATGGTACACTTCTTACTTCTTGTAATGTTTGCATAGTAGGTTTACATGTTTATCAGCTAAAAACAGACATTTGTTACATATATGACAATCCTACTGATAATCCAGGGCTCCAGATGAGAGAATTTGATGTCTACATGAATACATTAATCCTCATGCATGTGCTATGTTATGGGTTTTCTTTGGAATCATCTATATGAAATGATTCCAATGAAGGAAGACCTCATATGATTTGGTCAACAAAGAAAGACATTTTCATTCAGCCTTGCATTCAGCATGAAAAAAAATTTGCTGTTTTGAAAATTTTAGCCACCTTTGCACCATCCATTCAAGACGACAAAACAATGCAAACTGTTTGCAAATTATAGCTCGCTTTGAATGTGCACTTGTGTGCAAAGTAGGGTATATTTGCAAACAGTTTGCACCATTTTGTCATCCTGAAAGCAAGGGTAGTGCTCTGAAGATCTATCAGCATTACTGACAAAGCACTATAATTACACACTCACCTGTTATTTGGAATACTTTCTCTACTTCTTGTTTTGCTGTTCTGTTTTTCTCCCTCGTCTAAATGAATACCCTGCAGAGTTGTCTGTACCTGTTCCAATTCTCGTCGTTTCCCAACCAGAATAGCGATGTCGTTTTCCGCTACACCATTCTGTAACAATCCTGACATCACCTTGTTTAACAAGCTTTTAATCTCTGCATCTTTACAGGACAAAATGTCTACACCTGAACATACAGAAATTTGAGTTAGTTTTGAAAATAAAACCCGTCACACAAACGGAACCATCTAAGTAGTAAGTAAAGTGTCAACCTCAGTCAGACTGCGCGATCTGCGCAGACTGACTTAGGTCGAAACTTTTCTTACTCAGCTGATTTTCTGAATCAAGAATGGTCATTCTTTTTTTATGTATAAGAATATTTGAAAGGTGACCTCTGGTTGACTGAATTTGTACCAAATCTCTTCTTCAAATATTTATTTTACAGAGTTCCCAGATGGCCCTTCTTCATGCAACGGGTCACTTAAGAAATGTTGAAAGTACTTGTTGATTTCATGTAGGTATGAAACTTAAATTAAATTCACAATGCATGAATACACAAAGCAGGTTCATACATAAGTGTTATTAAGTTTTTTAGTTTCATACTTCCATGAAATCAATGATCTCTCTCTTCATCTCTTATTTTTTAATTTTTCAAAAGCAAAAATGTAAAGATTTACCCTCAAATACATGTATCATTTATGGGACTACTTTCCAAGGAAACTTATTAAAAAAAGCTACATTAAATTTTAATTAAATAATAAAACCAATTTTAAAGCCAGTCAAAATGCATTAATCTTGGTGAACAGAACTAGAATTACAATATAAATGTTTTAACCCTTCCCATGCTGTTCAAAACAATTTTCTGTTGTACACAAAGCTTTGTCAGACAGTAGAGACCAAGATCAGCCTGCACAGATGTACAGTCTGATCTTACCCTACACAGACCCACTATCTGATAGATCATTATAGGGAGAAAACTTGAACTATACCAGCTCTATTAAGGTTATGGACCTGTTATAGTTCCGTAGCCTTTCGCAAGTCGTAAACTTTAACAGTGTTAACCTTGGCTTCCTAATAATACCATTAGAAAATCTTGGTTAACATTGTGAAAAATTCCCAAAATTAAGGTTTTATGTACAAGTTGACATTTTTTAACACCTAAGAATTATTAGAAAGACTTGTTTCACTTTGTCAAAAATATCTCATCGAGAATTACTTTTACAATAAACAAGATGTGTTTGTGAAAGACAGCATTTTTTTATTATTTGACTTTGATAGATAATCTTGTTCTTGTCACTTGGCCTTGGTAAATGCAGATACATATCATTAAGATCTACAATCATGCCTAATTTGAGCATTGTATCTTAAAGAGGTTTGAAGTAATTGGCAATGTTAAGTATTTTGGAACTTTAGGAGCAGACAGATGGACAGACAGATGGAAGTGGTAAAACTGTATGGCCCCAATCTATCAACACAGGGACATAACAAGAGGCCCAAGAGGGCCTGTATCGCTCCACTGGCTTTAATAACCCCAGACTTTGCCCTGCCACGCCAATATTTGGAGATCAATCTTGAACAATTTTCCCAATGGTTTAGGAGGAGAAGATTTTTAAAGATTTTAACATGAAAAAATACCCCACCCTGCCAATCCCATAGTTTGGGGGTCAATCAGGTCAATCAAATTTCTTGAACAATTTAAGTAAAGGGTCACCCAAGGAACATTCATGCCAAGTTTCATTGGAATCAGCCAAATGGTTTGGGAGAAGATTTTTAAAGATTTCAACGTGAAAAAATGCCATGCCCATATTTGGGGGGTCAATCTAAATTTCTTGAACAATTTAAATAAAAGGTCAACTAAGGAACATCCATGCCAAAATTCATTGAAATCTACCAAAAGGTTTGGGAGGAGAAAATTTTTAAGGATTTTAACATGACAAAATGCCTCGCCCTGCCAATCGCATATCTGGCAATCAAAATTTCTTTAACAATCTAAGAAGAGGGTCACCAAAGAATCATTTCTACCAAGTTTCAATAAAATCTGCCCATTGGTTTGGGAGAAGAAGATGTTTAAAGAAAAAGTTAATGCACGGACGGACAGACACACAATGGACACTCCCCCATGACAATAGCCTGCTCGCTTTTGGCCAGTGGAGCTAAAAATTAATGAGTGTGTTTTTGTTTTTATGCTTTTTTTCAGCTTCAATGGCCAAAGGCGTTGATGTTGTGTCCGTCGTGCATCTGTCCGTCCGTACATGCGTCCGGTCCTATACTTTTTCTTTCAAAATCTTCTCCTCAGAAACTACTAGATGAATTTCAACCAAACTTCACAGGAATGATCCTTGGGTAACCCTCTTTCAAAGTTGTTCAAAAAATTTTGATCCAATTAAAATCATGGATTTAATTGGCATGGCCAATCTCCAAATATGGTAAAAAGTAAGTTTTCTCAGATTCTTCTTGATGGGTACCAATTAAATTTTAAATGAATGATCCTTGGCTGACCCTTTATCAGTCTACAAAAAATTATTGTGATTAAATGAAAAATATGTATTTTATGGGCGGAGGTCATTTCTCTATATGTTATATAGTTTAAATTTTGAAAATCATTTTCAACAACAGTAGAACCCAAAATATCTTAAAATCTAGTCAAAATTTTGATTTGCTTTAACAACAATTTCTAGCCTGTGGAGCGACTCAAGCCATTCATGGCTTTCTAGTTGTATTTTTTTTCTTGAAACTTCAAAACTAGAGCAAAGTATTTAGAAATGGTCACCTTTTCCAGATGAGTAACTGTGTGCCAATCTAGGAGTCCTGTAGACTGTTTTATATGGGTTAAAATGGTCGTCAACATGTTCTGATTCTGTCATCAGCCTCGATGTAAAATCAAATATCTCTTTTGTACTCCGACTAATTTCACTCAACATGAAGTTATTTTTCCCAATCACACCGGGTAAACCTGCTTCAAATTTGTGAACTTTTTGTGAATAGTCCATAAATAGCCAGAAATAATTACTGCACCGAAATAAATGTCTCTCTACTTTCTGATTGGCTAATTTTTCAGCCAATGAATACCAATCTCCATCTCTGGCTTTAAAATTTTGAGCTTCATCAATGAACACATTACACACTCTAGAGTATTTTCTGTCCATCAGGTTGTTTTTTCCAGCCTCCGACAGTAAGGTTCTACGGTTGGTCACAAGACAAATATTGTATGACCTGTAATATAGCATAATGTAACTATAGTGATGGGCTGATTAACCCTTTGCTGTTTAATCCCTGCTTTTTACGTGCCAGTGATTTTATGATTGAGAAAACATTGTGAAAAAAGAAGAAATTGCAATTTCTTCTTTTTCCACACTATTTTCTACCCTACTGAATGGTTATTTTTCAAATTCAATCCACTTTTAATTTTCGTCTGCAAAACCTTTGAATTTGGACATGTCCAAAATTTCGTAAAACAGGAAAGGGTTAATCGATATAATTGATAATCAGTTGGTTTTGGGCTTCTGATGACAACAATCGATTAAGAAATCTCATAATTGATTAATCGGTTTTTAACATAAAAGTTGCAGTTATTCAATATTTTAAAAGATATATATCACTTATTTAGTCTTGGTGACTTCAGTCTTATTTTCTGGAAACATCTTTTTACTTTTATTTGTTTTAAAGCAACCCTGAAAAAGGACGCACACTTAACCATTGGTGGTCATTGACCACTGAAGGTTGAGTTTAGGTCCAGTCATGATACACTAAAGGACTCAACACATACCAATTGTTTTTCATTACCTTTATTAAAACACCCCAAAGATAAGATGTTTTGAAACATACCATATTATGCCAAAGTATGCATTGTTACTTTTTAAGAAACCAACTAAAAACAATAATCGATTATGATTTGAAACCGTTTGCCCAACACTAAATATAACCAATCATTAATCTTTACATCATTTATATAAATAATTGATTGATTGGGGCTAAACACCACTGTTAACAGTATTTCAGTCATATAACAGAAACTAGGGCACCTGGCCATGGATTCCTGTAATTTCTAACACCAATACTTTGACATCCTATAAAACCAATAAAGATAAACCACAATAAAATGTTTAAATTATGCCATTTCAAAGAGAAATCATACAAAATATGTAAAGATATGAATATCTGAGTTGGCTGTTTGTTATAGAAAACAGTGGTAGCTTTGTGAGAAAAAAAATAAGGTGTGTCATGAGATTTTCTGAGACAATTAGATCAAGTCTAAAATTGGAAGGTTTTGAAAAGAGCCTTGGGGAATTTAATAAATATTAAGATCACTACGTCCTCACATATACAATAAATTTTCTATGTTTAAATAACATACAATTCTACACATGTGTAAGACAACAATGATCTGCATTGGCTGTCTGTCATCAAAACAATGGTAGCTATGCGAGAAAATTATCTAACAATCAGGGTTTTGAGGGACACAGGTTTTGCTCATCTGAGATGCAAAATAAGTAGCAAGGATCCTCAAAACTATGGGATGTGAGTCCCATACATTCTGGGGATAAATTTCAGGAAAGAATTGAAGACTGCTTTAAACAGTCTTCAATTCTTTCCTGAAGTTAAGCCCCAAAGACTAATATACTTCTATCAATTCATTTACCTTTGAACAGTATATACCTAAACCAGGGACTCCCAAAATGTAAGAAAGAACCCCTAAGGTCCAAATCAGGGGTGTGGAAATACGAGTTTTCCCCACTTGTCCCTGGACAAGTAAAAGCGGATTTTCTACTCGTCCAGGATCAAAATGAACTTGTCCGCTAAAGAGTAAATAGAAAAATTTGAAAAAAACCATTGCCTTTTGATGAAGAAAATGCTGGTATCCAGCATTTTCTTCATTAAAAACAATGTTTTCTACCCTATGATATGAACATTAGGATGATTTCTCTCTTAATTCTTTTAAGTAACATTCCAAGATTTGCCCTGGTATTTACTTGTCCTTGGACAAGTGGCTTAGAAAAATTTACTTGCCCTCAAGTACAAAAGCCCGAGTCGGACAAGTCGGGCATAGGATTTCCACACCCCTGCAAATCATTTAGTCCTTTGGACACTTTTTTGTTGATGTCAAATTAAAACACTGCACACTAACACAAACAGTTATATTTTGTTGACTAAACCTATTTTGTTAACCATTTCCTGTTTTACAGGATTTTGGACCTGACCAAATTCAAAGGTTTTGCAGACGAAAATTCAAAGTGGATTTAATTTAAAAAATAACCATTCTGTAGGGTAGAAAATAGTGTGGAAAAAGAAGAAATTGCTTGTCAGAAGCAATTTCATCTTTTTTTCACAATGTTTTCTCAATCAAAAAATCACAGGCACGTAAAAAGCAGGGATTAAACAGCAAAGGGTTAACCTATTCAATATCTTTACCTCAAATAGTCACAGAGCTTCTCATTCTCAGCCAGGTAGAGAATATTTCCCATCTTACAGCCCCGTCTGCGTAAATCTTCTATCATCTGTATAATAGCTACAGTTTTCCCCGCCCCCGATGGTCCATGTACCCATAATTCCTTGGTAAACTGTTGACTCCAAAGTAACTCAAACTGGTCACAAGTCAACAGGAAGTGGTAGCCTTTATCTCCAGTCTCACGCTGACCAAACTGCGACTTTGCCTTATAACTACCCATGGCTATAATGAAAGACTTGAGAATACTGCTGTATTTTTGTTTGTTGATTTTGAAATGTGAGGGATAAATATCTGAAGACATCTGATTATTTTGTATTCCTTGATTGATATTCACCACACAACACATCACTGATATTTTATCTGTACATCCTCCCTCCAACACTAACTTGGATTTTAGACTGGATGCTGCAGATTGTGAATGTTTATAAACATGTGGCATGATGGAGGTAGAGAGTGTATAAACGCAGAGACCTTCTTCCTCTGTTACTATGGCAACATCACAAATGATGTCATCAGTGTTGATCATGGGAATGTTTAAACCCCAACACTGCAAACCCAGACTCACAGATGTTGAAGATAGAAGTTGTTTTAAAATATTTGTCACTGGTTCTCTTTCATGAGGTTTGGCAAAACTTTCAATGTACTGTCTAGGCTGAATCTGACATGCCTTACCTGTGATAAATAGACGATATTGAATAAATGGTCATTGAATACTAAACTTTTTACAAGAGGACCAAGATGGTCCTAGATCGCTCACCTGAGTCTCTATGACCCCTGGGACATCACATTAATTAGATAGGCAGATGTCAAAAAGAAGATAATTGCCTAAGATCAATACCATGGAACGTTTTCAGCAAAGAGAAAGACAGATATGCCTTTTTGCTCTTTGATTCTATGTAAAAAGGGATGTATCCGGGTGGACCCCAAAAGTGACCCCAGGGTCTTGATATGAACAAACTTGGAAGAGGTCCATAAGATGATGCTACATTCAAAATATGAAAGCTGTCTGCCTTCTGGTTTCAGAGAAGAAGATTTTTGAAGGTTTTCCCATTTTCACCCATCATGCTCAGATGAGCTGAAAGGGATGCGCCCGGGTGGAGCCCAAATATGACCCAAGGGTCTTGATATAAAGAAACTTGGTAGGGGCCCACAAGATGATGCAACATACCAAAAATAAAAGCAGTGTGCCCTCTGGTTTCAATTAAAGAAGATTTTAAAAGATTTTCGCTCTTTGATTCTATGTAAAAAAGGGTTGCGCCCCGGTGGAGCCCAAATATGATCCTAGGGTCTTTATATGAACAAACTTGGTAGAGGTCCACTAGATAAGGCTACATACCACATATGAAAGCTGTCTGCCTTCTGGTTTCAAAGAAGAAGATTTTTGAAGATTTTCATTTTTTTTCCCTTCGTTCTCTTAAGAGATAGGGGGATGCACCCGTGCAAAGCCCAAATATGACTCAAGGGTCTTGTTATGAACAAACTTGGTAGAGGCTCACTAGGTGATGCTACACACCAAATATTTAAGCTGTCTGCCATCTGGTTACAGAGTAGAAGATTTTTAAAGATTTTCGCTCTTTGATTCTATGTAAAAAGGGTTGGGACCGGGCAAAGCCCAAATATGACCCCAGGGTCTTGATATGAACAAACTTGGTAGAGGTCTATTAGATGAGGCTACATACCAATTATGAAAGCTGCCTGCCTTCTGGTTTCAGAGAAGAAGATTTTTAAAGATTTTCATTTTTTCACCCTTTTTGTTAAGGGTAAAGGGAAAGTTAAGGGTGAATTTCATTTATTTGAACAACTTTGGTAGAGCTTGACCCAAGGAACATCCCTGCCAAGTTTTATCAAGATTGGCCCACTGGTTTAGGAGAAGAAGATGTTTAAAGAAATTGTGGACGACGCACGACTGACGACGGATGACGGACATTCTACAATCCCAATAGCTCACCTTGAGCACTTCATGCTCAGGTGAGCTAAAAATGAGTCATCTAAAAACAAATAAAAAACAAAGGTATGTTGAGCTTTTATTGTTTTTAGATGACATGTCAAATAAATTCCTTACTTATGAGCACAAATTTGATAATCTAATTTAAATATTATCAATTCTTTTGATAAATTACAGAAATTCCAGAAATGTTTGGATTCATAATATTCCACAAAACACATCATGCCCTTTGCAAAATGACATATATAATAAAGATATAATGTTGCAATACGTTCTTAGCTGCTAGTTATTCCACTAGTGTTATATCACCTGTTTAATACCAAAAATATCCAATGGGGTTAATTCATTCCCAAGACATTCATCATTTTATAATCAAAATTCACCACTTTCCTATTGAATTTAAATTTGCTCAGAAAAATTGCCAATTTTGTTGATATTGTAACCAGAATAGGTTAAATTTTCTGCTTGTTTGTGTTAAAACTACATGCGGATCAGCCGTACCTACATATTTTGTAAACAGTAGAAAGAGAATTAATCATAATGAGGGTAATGAATATTTGTATCATTTTGGGGTATTTTCATTCTATAATCTAATTCTTCTCTAAAGCTTTGAAAAACGTTGCAGACTAATATCAGACTGCAATCTGATTTTGGCCTACATCGCCTGCTTTGCATTAAACTATCGTGGGGAAAATTTAAGCAAGACTGGTTGAAAAGTCAATAGGCAATTTGTTTGAAAAAAGTACTAACTTAAGCAGGCTAAGGCTTAAACCACTAATGATTACTTAGGAATCCTTCAGTTTTGTTTATACCAATTTGAATTTTAATATTAATCTTCTATATCAAATATTGGTGACCTTTTCAATTAAGAAATGGATATAATTTAACACTTTCATGTTTTACAAAATTTTGGACCTGTCTAAATTCAAAGGTTTTGCAGACGAAAATTCAAAGATAATTTAATTTGAAAACAAGAGGCCCAAGAGGGCCTGTATCGCTCCAATGGCTTAAAAATTTCAAGATTTGAAAGAGAGATATTGAAAATAGAAGGTAATGAAAGTGAACAGCATTCAGAAGGAATTCAGACTTTTCCTTAGTTGAAACTGACTTATGAAAAAATGAACTTATTTAACTAACATGTAAAATTACCAGGAAGAAAACTATCTAGATATCACTTTGAAACAAGAGGACCAGAATGGCCCTAAACCTCTTACCTGAATTTTTTTGATCCAGTGGATCTCATCCAATCCAAATTTCTTGAACAACTTCAGAAGAGGTTCACCCAAGGAACAGTCTGGTAAAGCTTCATTGAAATCAGCCCCATGGTACAGGAGAGGATGTCATTCAAAACTTTTGGGGTCAAAATAAGACCCGCCCCGCCACGCCCATATTTGGGGGTCAATCCAAATTTCTTGAACAACTTTAGAAGAGGGTCACCAAAGGAACATTCTGATAAAGTTTCATTGAAATTGGCCCAATGGTTCAGGAGGAGATGTCATTCAAAGATTTCAGGGTCAAAATAAGCCCCACCCCGCCACGCCAATATTTGGGGGTCAATCCAAATTTCTTCAACAACTTTAGAAGAGGGTCACCAAAGGAACATTCTGGTGAAGTTTCATTGAAATTGGCCCAATGGTTCAGGAGGAGATGTCATTCAAAGATTTCGGGGTCAAAATAAGCCCCGCCCTGCCACGCCCATATTTGGAGGTCAATCCAAATTTCTTCAACAACTTTAAAAGAGGGTCACCCAAGAAATCCACTCATTGGTTTAGGAGGAGAAGATGTTTAAAGAAAAGTTTACGCACGCACGGACAGACGGACAGACGAACGCACGCACGACAGACACATCACCATGACAATAGCTCGCTGGCCTTCGGCCAGTGGAGCTAAAAAACCATTCTGTAGGGTAGAAAATAGTGTGGAAAAAGAAGAAATTGCTTGTCAGAAGCAATTTTTTTCTTTTTTCACAATGTTTTCTCAATCATAAAATCACAGGCTCGTAAAAAGCAGGGATTAAACAGCAAAGGGTTAAGGAAAGTACGAGCTATTAAAAGCAGTTACCTAGCAATACTTTTTGTTTAATAGTTTCAATGGTATCAGGTAGAGTAAATATGAGAGGTGCTAGTGGTACTTTCATGGGCAACTTGAGGAATCTGTGATGTAACTCTGGAATATCTGTGACAGAAAAATGAAAATTAGAATCATAAAAATACAGGGCTGACTTAAATTAATTATGGGTCAACTACTTAAATTAATTCAATATCAATACTTACATTACCCCTAATATGCGGGCACTCATTTGAATAGCTTTGTTTATTATTTTTTATCTATCTTGCTTATTATTTTTGCCTTAAGCTGTCCAAACTTATTTGAATCATGAAATATCCCACAGTTTACAGTTATTTCATGGTTTTTGTGGAACAGGGAAAAAACTATGACATTGAGCAACAGTTCATAATGTCAACCCCTCCACCTCCGGACAAAAGTTTTCACAGTTTCACCAAATACCATGAAATAACTTTAATTAAGTCTTATATTGAAAAATATGTTAAAATAGATAACTAGAGAGAAGAAAAGTTGATTTTCAATAATCCATAAAAGCTTATGACGTGTGCAACAACATAACCCCATTTTTGCAAGCAGGCAACAGTTTGGTACTTAGTGCGTATAGATGAAACAGTTCATACTGTTGCAGGGTCACTTGACAGATATAAAATATCAAACACATCAGAATGGTGAAAATACATTCATATAGGAGATCAGGTAATAATATGTAGAGAAGTCATATATTGTTACCTCTTAGAGAGTTCAAAATAGCTTCCTTCCACTCGTTGAAATTGAACTCTTCCACCTTCTTGTCTCTAGTTACAAACAGACTCAGTGGACTTCGTGTAAACACACCTCCAGGAAACTTGACAATAGATATCACAACTACAACTCTAGCGGGCTGAAAAACAGGTGTTTAGAAATGAAATGTCATGCCAATTTTGTAAATATAAGAGATACAGATAAGAGGGGGAAACATCAGACTCAAATCACTATTTCTCAATGAAAACCTATGTTGTGGGTACTCATTTAAATCCTCTTGGTAAGATAATTCTGATGAGTACCTGCAACAATGGGTTTGTGCTTATATTGATGAAATATTTGAATTTGAAGTCCAAAATGCCCCCTCTACCTATAGCTTTCAATATGTAACCTTGACATTGTCAGATGACTTTGTTAAATGAAGCAGAATGATGTTGTTCCACAACAGACACTTTCGCCAAATATGAGCACAGAGCCTTTACTAATTTTGTTGTAAAAAATAAATAATTTGAGCCTGTGTGTGACATTTCATACAACTTCATTTATGCGCAACGTTGAGACTCGGATCAGCCTATGCAGCCCCATAGTCTGATCAGAGTCTTAATTATGCGCTCAATATAACAGAGCTACTGTTACAGTGTGATTATTAAGGCTTCCTAACATCTTTCCATCATGGACATATGCAATTGTTGGAAATGTCATGCACAGACTCATATATTGTGTAAAGTTTGACAGATAAATGGACAAATTGACTATATCTTACAACTTGACCCCAAGTTTTTGTTACAGGGGAGAAGATATAAAGATAATTGCAGGAACAAAACATGCTGTCTTTGCAAAAGATCTTTTGGTTAGGAGAGTTAAAAAAAATGGAGTACCATAATTTGTAGAATGATTGTAAAATGTCATGATTTGAATATATATTTTGCATACAAAGTGGAAACAACTCCTGCAAAATAACTCCAATGCAAACCCTCAACATTAAAATAATTAAGTCATTCTGTATGGAAAAACTCCACAAAAATCACAAAATGAAATTATTAATTATTAATCATCATTAAAAATTCCATCGACTTCTTGTCAATAATGGTCATTACAGATATGTTCAAGGTTAAACATGACAAAGGCTAAATAGAGTAATGACAGATTTAAATTGTCAATACTTAGAGGATATCTAATGAGTGGTCATTGAATACAGAATTTACTAAACAAGTCATCTATAAACAGATAAAAAAAACTAGGCTGCGCCGATTTATTAACTGTTTTAGATGACGACTTTAATGAATTCGGTCACACATGAGCACAATTTTGATATTCTTTTTATAATATGACCTGTATTTTTGTGATAAATTGAAGAAATTCCAGAATTTTTGATTCAAGTTATTCCGTGAAGATATAACGCTGTTTGAGAATTGACGTAATCAAATACATTATAATTTCATTTTCACATCAAAGTTATAACATTGCTTTTCATTCTTAGCTCATTTGCATAGTTATTCCACTAGTGTAATAACACCTGTGTTATATCAAAAATATTCAGTGGGGATATTTCACTCCTGTGGCATAGGTCATAATCAAATATGATAACTCTTATATTTCAGAACACTAACCTTCCTATGAACCTGTTCTACATGTATAAACTGTATTTCCCAATGTTTGCCTCTAACAGGAGTTATATTTGTGTGGCCCCATATCATGTTCTTCAAGTGGGACTCTACCATGTGTTCTATAAAAGTAAAATAATTTAGTTAAGATTTGTTAGATTTGTAACCTTAAATTAACAAGGGTGATGCCTACAGGTGCCAACGCCCAGCTGTTGAGTGCTGGATGGTGAAGAAATTTAAGTTGAAAAAGGGCCATAATTCTCACAAAATGCATCTAGAGTTATTCCCCTTGATAATATATGTTGCTCTGCTAATGGTGAACATGTGTGCAAAGTTTTAAGTGAATGCCTTCAGTAGAAGCAGAGATAGCACAAAAAGTTTTTGCATGACATTCCAACATCGACACCAAGGCTAGTGCAATACCTCAAGTTTTCATCCAAAATAGCTGAACTTAAAATATAAGAATCAATTGGGTGACTGATGTTGTTTAGGGGAAAAGATAACCAAGCCATCCTCAGCCCTAACCCATCCACTGTCTTATCATTTCCCTTGCGCTGTGTTTTTTTATAAACAAGAACATTGCCTAGGGATGCCTACGCTCGGCTGTTGAGTGCTGTATGGTGGAAAAAATTCTAAGTTAAAAAAGGGGCATAATTTGCCCAAAATTTCATCTAGAGTTATCCCTATTGATAATATAGGTTGCTCTTTTGATGGTCAATGTTTGAGCCACGTTTCAAGTGAATCCCTTCAGTAGATCCAGAAATTTCACAAAATGTCAAAGTTTTCACATGATGACAAAACAACAAGGACAGCTACGACGATGACACAAAGGCTATAGCAATACCTCTGGTTTTCTAAAAAAATAGCCGAGCTAAAAATTATTAATACAATAATGCAATAAGAAAAAGGACACACTCCTGGTAGGTTTGAATTCCCTTTCAGCAATTTGTGCAAAGGATTTGTTTACAGAAATTTTTAGAGCAAAAATGTTCCTTTTTAAATAGTGTATTTTTGGCTAGGTGATTTTTATTATGGTAGCTTAAAGAAAGGTCTCTTTCAGATGTAGTCACTCGAGTGAGATTGACTGTGGTGGAAAAACTACCTAGAGCTATTCCTAGTCCTGTCATAATGATATTCATTTTGCGATGCATGTCTTGACAAAGAAACCTTTTTGATTAATCAGATCAGAATAGTGATCAAACCAACAACCTCTGCATTTGAAAAAAGAGTACTAATGCTCTGCAAGCTGACATACCTTTGAGTTTTTTGTAACTTGCCTGTTTTCCTTTGGTCTGATTGATTGAGTTCTTCACCAACCACTGAAGCTCTTACATCGTCAATTCCAAAATAAATGTGGCCACCTTCATGATTGGCAAATGCTGATACATATTTCTTCATCAAAGCAGTGATTCTTTCTGGTAGTGAAATTCTGCAATAGTTCAATAGTTCTAATTATCATTAAAGCCAATTCTTCAATGGCTCTGCGTGAAAACTTGAAACTGCCTATTAACATATAGCAGGTAAAATTGTTTTGTGTCAAGTCATTTGTTTTGAATCAAACTTAAACAATGTTCTAAGGCCAAAAGAAACCATATTGGAAACCAGGTAATTAATCTTAAATTCAGACATCTTCAGAAGGAATTTCTCAATCTATGATAGAAATATAAACAGGAATTTAATCATTATAATCGATGTACATTCTGAGATTTTGATTTTAAAAAAAATACACTTAGATATGAATAATTCTTACTTTTGAACATGGTGCAACCAAAAATTCAGTTGTTCAAGGTAGCGGAACGGTAATAGTTCCCAAACATTTCAGAACTCATGAACTTTCTCAATGTTGACCGAGAATCATTAGGAAACCTTGGTCAACAGTGTTGAAGTTTATTACTTCCTTCACATTGTAGAACTATACTGAACAACAAAAACAACACATCACTTCATTTATAAGATATAATTTTTTTCATAATATTAAGTTTGAAAGAATGGTCATACCAAAATAAACAATGACCAATTATTAATTTGTGTCAAAAAGGATGACGATATTTACATACGCATTGAAGAGTATGGATTTCTGAATTTTATCAAGACTCACTTGCAATATGGCTATCCATTAGCTGTGCTTGCTGCCTCAATCCGACTCAAAACCTTAAATTTTCATGCTCTTTTTTGACTCTCATTGCAAGCTCGTATTTGATGTGCTCGATTTTAAGATATCTCCAGTCGGTGAAAGATTAGACTATGGTATAACTTAAAGAAGGTGTTCCCCCAAAAAAGTCCATAATTGCATGAGATGAATGGACCATAACATTGACTTGCTCATGGGGTGTTACATATGTCTATAACTACTGAAGGATTAGATACTCTGCTCAGATTCATAATTTTTGTGGTTCACTGTCATCAATAGTCCACCCAAATCTGAAAAAAAACTGTAGCATAGAGAATAAAAATTCCGGTCAAATCACCATACAATGCAGTCTCATCATCGTGTCAGCGTCCAAAGTGTTGCACTGAGAATTGTTAAAATCGATGTTTTAACCTTACAATAGGCCAGTTATGATCCCTCATGGCAGGTGCAAGTGTCCTAGATTTGAATCACAATAATGAATCAGTTCAATATGACTTCTCGTGATGGTGTTCCAAAATTCAATTTTCGCTACCGCCAAACTCGAAGACAAAGCTTGATCTAATAAATGTCTACACTGTTTTTCATTACCAACTTTATTTGTAGTAAAACTCAACCAACTTTATTTTCGTAAGATGCATTCGATCTGTTGTACGGGTAGAAAACACGTTTATCACATTCAAGTGTCTTTACTCAACAGAGCATGAGTTCAGGAATAAATTTCATCACAAATGTGTACAGGTAACTAGTGGCCGGCCAAAATAAATTAATGTCATATCGGTAAATCGATCCATTTCAGGGTAAAATTATTTGTCATTGAAAAGTGATGCTTTATTTTTGTTGTTCACATTATCATCACATCAGTTCTCATCACATCACAAAACATGTAATTTCAAGAGTTTTTATTAAGATTCCTTCACAACAGTTCTATAAAGTTACATACTTGCTTTGTTTGAGCTGTTTAAATTGGATTTGTTTTGTTTCTTTCTTGAGCTCACTATCAGACTGTCCGTACACAAATCTGCGAGGTATTGTGGGAAGGTCTTCCAGGCTACCAGGTTCACCGTCATTTACGAGTAATCGTAACATTGACTGGTATGTGACATCATGAGTGGCAGTATCTGTAAAGATGGGAGTCAGCCAATCAGAATACAACTCGGTCAATATTGTTACATATTCATCCGCCTTATAAACATCCAAGGTCTGTAGCAGTTGATAGAAATAGTTGAGGTATGTTCCAAATGGTAAGTCAGTGACATTTCAAATAGCAGGATAACCAGCCCTGTGTTCAGGATCACAAAACAGTCCAAACAGTTTTCAAATAATACCCCGCTTTGCATATGCACTTGAGTGCAAAGTGGGGTATTATTGGAAAACTGTTCACACCATTTTGTGATCTTGAATGCAAGGCAGCAATAGACCCTGCTACAGCAAAGGTGCTGATTACTGAGATCCAGGGGCTACGCAGCCGTTAACCAATGGCTAAACTTTCAAAAAATTGGCTAAAGAAAAATCAAATTGGCGAAAATGCTGACTTAAAGGTTTAAAAGGGTAAAATCAGTTGAAACAGCTGTCCAGCAAGACAAATAGTAATACATTAATCGTGTTCAGTCTGATCAGCTGTGCAGTAAATGCCCATCTGACCAGCACCTTCATCATTGCTATATGGATAGTTTCATCACTCTAAATTATAAAACAAAAATTATCTGCCAAGGCTTTAACAGCCTTATATATATGAAAAATGATTGGAAACATTACCCCTCATTCTGCAAAATCTAAATTTTGTTTCAAACAAATTGCCAACTTTGGGGGAATTTCATCCAAATTAACTCTATTGTATCCACAATAATTTGGTAGGAAGTAGGCAGTGTTGTCCCAGAATTGACAGCACATCTGTGCAGGCTGATCTTAGTCTACACTGTTCAACAAAGATTTATGTAGAGCAGGAATACGCCTAGAAGAGTTAAAGGTTAGTTTTGCCAATGATGGTGTCTTTTTTTACAACTGAGTAAAGCACATATGCCATGAAGCCAGAACAATCACAGTTGTATCTTGTCAATCAACTAGAGCTGCTTGAGCAGCTGATTTGCTCCACAGGCCTGAATCTACTGATATGATGAGAATTTCAGTGAATGATTGAATGAATTAGTTAATGAATTAATAACTTAATTTTTGTTTCAGGTTAATAAGTGTTTAAAAGTGCCACATGCTGAACTATTTCTGCAAATAAAATTTCAAGATTGATGAATGAAATATAGAAAATTGACATCTGTCTGTTAAAAATATATTTTTTCCTCAAATCATAGTTATTTTGTGAAGCCTGATAAAATGTCACCTAAGGAACATTCCAGTGAAATTTGGTTGATATCCATCTGTTAGATTCTGAGAAAATAAATTATTTTCAATGTTTCCACCATGTAACAAATAGAGAAATGACCTCTGTCCATAAAAGACAAATTTATCATCCAATCACAATATTTTTGGTAGACTGATAAAGAGTCACTGAAGGATCATTCTAGTGAATTTTGGTTGATATCTATCCGATAGATTCTGAGAAAATCTTTTTTCGAAGTTTCCATTATATAACATACAATGTATAGAGAAATGACCTCTGCCCATAAAAGACATATTTTTCATCTGATCACAATTTTTTTTGTAGACTGATAAAGGGTCATTGAAGGATCATTAATGTAAAATTTAATCGGTTTCCATCAATAAGCTTCTGAGATAAAACACTTTTTACCATATTTGGAAATTAGCCACGCCCATTAAATCCATGTTTTTCATTGGATCAAAATTTCTTGAACAACTTTGAAAGAGGGTCACCCAAGGATCATTCCTGTGAAGTTTGGTTGAAATTCATCCAGTAGTTTCTGAGCAAAAGATTCTTATAATGACAATAGTCTCATGGCCTTTGGCCAGCGGAGCTTAAAACTCTAAACCAGTAGCTTTCTTCAGAGCACACACTCATTCCAGTTTATACTATATGCCCTTGTACTGAAATATCCATTACAGGCTGGTATGATCTATTATACCCCAGTAATCTTCAATATTTTAGGCTTAGCTTATCTTTTACCCAAACCACTATATGATACAAGATAGGTAAGAAAATGACTGACTTGCAACCAAACATTTGAAATTATATTGAATACTTAATCTGTGGCTATTTAGATCAAGCATATTTCAATAATGAAATGATACAAGCATTTCCAGTGGTCAGTGCATCACTATTTTAAGTGCCTATATGTTTATAGGCACTAACAATGGTGTTGCGCTGATCCTTCAATTTTTCCCACAATATCTTCTATCACAAAGAATGGTTTCCTTTCATACTTCATCAATATTTTCATGTTGGCTATAATCTCTTTCAATTTGGACCAGTCTAAAAAATTAAACTAGAAAGCCATGAATGGCTTGAGTGGCTCCACAGGCTTGAAATTCTTGTAAAAGGTAATAAATGTTTTGACTAGATTTTTAGATATTTGGGGTTCTACTGATGTTGAAAATGATTTTTAAAGTTTCAACAATATAACAGATAAGAGAAATGACCTCCGCTATTAAAAGACATATTTTTCATCAAATCAAAAAAATTTTTTGGCTGCATGATAATGGGTCACCCAAAGATCATACCAAAAATGTTTGATTGATATCCATAAGTTACATTCTGAGAAAATGATTTTCATAGTTTCCACTATTTAACTTATTGAGAATTGACCTCCACCCATAAAATGCATTTTTTTCATCCAATCAAAATAATTTTTGGTACACTGATAAAGGGTCACTCAAGGATCATTCCAGTGAAATTTGGTTGATATCCATAAGTTACATTCTGAAAAAATGATTTTCAAAGTTTCCACTATATAACATAATATAGAGAAATGACCTCCGCCCATAAAATGCATATTTTTCATCCAATCACAATTGTTTTTTGTAGACTGATAAAAGGTCACCCAAGAATCATTCATGTAAAATTTCGTTGGTATCCATTGATTAGAATCTGAGAAAACCTACTTTTTACCATATTTGGAAATTAGCCACGCCCATTAAATCCATGTTTTTCATTGGATCAAAATTTCTTGAACAACTTTGAAAGAGGGTCACCCAAGCATCATTCCTGTGAAGTTTGGTTGAAATCCATTCAGTAGTTTCTGAGGAGAAGATTTTTAAAGAAAAGTTTACGACCGCACGCACGCACGCATGCACGGACGGATGGACGCACAGCCGACACAACGCCATGACAATAGCACCAGTGGCTTTCAGCCAGTGGAGCTAAAAATAGGATGGCATGAAGATCATTAATTGTTTACTTTTGAAAAAGAGATGTTTGTAAAACATTTATGCCCCCCGTAAAAGCAGGTCAATAGCCTATTCTTTGTCATACAACCAAAGGCAATAACTCACAAAATATGATGAGTAGAGTTATGGTTCTTGTGCACTGCATTTTTTCTCAATGAGATCTATCCACCTGTGAAGTTTCATGATTCTAGCTAGCATACTTTTTGAGATTTGCTCTGGACAAAAAATGTCTACCGACAGACCGACAAACAGACAGACAGACAAGTGCAAAACAATGTATCTCCTCTTCTTTGAAAAGATGCATATAAATCAGATATAAAAAATTTACCAGTAGGGAGTCTGCAATGATAACTAAGTGTACAGAGATGTTCTGCTGTTTTAACAAACACGTAGAGATCTGGGTCATCATGGTTACCAACAAGATCAAAATAGTTACAAATATCGTCTTTTGATATTATCTCAGACAGCCGAATTTCCATACCACTCCACCAGGTGTCCAAATGCTTGGATAAAACTTCAATTCTCTGAAAGCAATTACTTTTTGATGAACCTCCTAGATAATTTTCTACTTACTTTAAAATATTTCAAGCACCTTCACTTAACTCCATTAAGTGTAGTTTGACTTTGTTTAACTTTGTCATGCTGAATAAAAAACCTTGGCAAAATTATACATAAATATAAGTGCTGAAAGCTCTGTTCTTCCTTCTTGTGAGTCAGCATTTTTCTTGAAAATAAAAGTTCTGAAACTTTTTTGCTTTAAAAAGGAACAAGAAGCTTGAGCGCCTGATTCGCTCCACAGGCCTGAATACCCTGAAAATGATTATTAGAGGATGATAAGGCTGATAAAAATAAGGATCATTCTGGTGAAATTTGTTTGAAATCCAAAAATGAAAATTTCAATACTAACAGAATGTTACTGCATAATATACTGGTATTTTGACTACAAAATTTTGATTGTAGATCTTTCGGCTTTCGTTAAACATCACTATAAGGGTGTTACTTCACAATAATTGTTTGTCACCAAAACAAAATTCTATCTAATGATAATAGGAAGTAAAATATTAAATCCAATATTTTTATTCAGACAAATGCCTTAGAGTGCAGTCAACTGAGCTTTTTCTTCCCCACTCTGACCTCTTTGTGCAGAGTCACCCTTCGTTCAACTAAACTGATCAATTCTAAGGGGGTATCTCAGGCTCCCTATTTCAACTTATGTTTCTACACATTTGGATTCTAACAAAGCTTATGTTCCATCTAACCTACAATCTTTACACCCATTAAATTTAATGAGTCCAAAAAAATTCATCATTTAGATGATACCAAAAGGGTGGTCAAATATTCACTTTATACCGGGTATGTTGAAATGTCCTCTGCCAATATAGACCATGCTGTTCATCTAATCAAATATTTTTTGCAGCCTGATTCAACTTCACAGAAATAAAATTCCTATGATATTTGGTTGAAATCCATCTTTTTGAACTTTGAAAAAAGTTTGTTTTACCCAATTTTGGGTATTACACCATACAACATATCAAAAGAAATGACCTCTGACAATAAAATACATATTTTGCATCTTATTACAATAATTTTTTGCAAACTGATAAAGTATCACTAAAGAATCATTCCAGTGAAATTCGGTCAATATCCTTAAGTTAGGTTCTGAGAAAATGATTTTCAAAGTTTCCACTATATAACATATAGAGAAATGACCTCCGCCCATAAAATGCATATTTTCCATCTGATCACAATAATTTTTGGTAGACTGATAAAGGGTCACTCAAGGATCATTCCAGTGAAATTTGGTTGATATCCATCAATTACATTCTGAGAAATTAATTTTCAAAGTTTCCACTATATAACATTTAGAAAAATGACCTCCGCCCATAAAATACATATTTTCCATCCGATCACAATAATTTTTAATAGACTGATAAAGGGTAACTCACGGATCATTCATGTAAAATTTAATTGGTATCCATCAATTAGAATCTGAGAAAACTCACCTATTACCATATATGGAAATTAGCCACGCCCACTACAGCCATGATTTTCAACCGATTAGAATTCTTTGAAGGAATCTGATAGAGGGTCACCCAAGGAACATTCCTGTGAAATTTGATTGAAATCCATCCAGTAGTTTCTGAGGAGAAGATTTTTAAAGTAAAAGTTTACGGACGGAGGGACTGACGCACGGACGCACGGATGCACACACGCACGCACGGACGACGGACACCACGCCATGACAATAGCCCGCTGGCCTTTCGGCCAGTGGAGCTAAAAACAGGTGATATAGACAAAGATCAGACTGCACATATGTGCAGGATGATGTTTGTCTATAGCTCCTGCCAAGGCAGGAATATTCCGGGTTCAGCATAACAAAATCAAAGCCTTTCTTACCTACCATCTCTAATTGCACCAAAAAGAGACAAGAAGTAACTCTTTTAAAAAAAAAAATACCCCTGGAACTTCATGCTAAAGGGGTCAATGACTCAGGATTGGATTTAAAAAGCTAGCAATTATACCTTCAAAATTTACTCAAAGGAAATCTATAGTTACAAATGAGATCAGGGCCTAAGGTTATTTAATATTTCATGCTCAACTGAGAATTTGCTCAAATTTAGAATTCAAATAAATGTATGAAGATGAAAGATAATATTAATAAGTTGTTATTTTTAACAACTTATTAATATTATCTTTCATCTTTATACACTAATATAAGTGTATGAACAGATTTAAGGCTGTAATCTCAAGTTAGGATTTGAGTAAATTTTGAGTTGAGAATGAGAAGAGTTTTATAACCTCAGGCCTAGATTTAGCAAAGTCTACAAAGCTCACTTTAAGATCCACATTTGCCATATGTAAAATCCCTCCTCCTGAATTGAGGAGGGCACAGATGTATCGTAAAACCAGCACATTTCCCTGATCTTTGATATTCTTAGTTATACTGACAGGACAGTGAAGAATTATCTCCCCATAGCAGTCCAAATTGGAGGTTCTGAAAAGAATCAAATGACAAGAATGTATTTTTCCTGTTAATCAAACATAAACTTTTTTTGTGCTCATATGGAATTTCTATTCTAAGTTTACATTCATACTATTACTCTTCCAAACAAACAGCATGGATCGAGATTATAAAAGGTTTTTCATGCAAAATTTAGTAAAAATTGCACTTGATGTGCTTATTGGGAGTCAGTAATTATTTTGGATATAATAAGTTTAAACTTTTCAAGGTTAAAGGGAAAATCAGGTGGTATAGATTAAGATCAAACTGCACTTATGGTTGTTGTCTTTAGCTCCTGCACAAACAGGAATATTACAGGTTTAGCATGACAAGAGTTAAAACTACCTATATAACAGACATTACACTGTTTCAAATGAAAACAAGAGTGCCATTGTCACAAAATACACCGCCACTTTGCTGCTGTTTCACGAAAATAATTGTAGACACTACTTATTTTGACAGAACCAAATTGAAAATGACCAAGTTTCATTTAAATCAAGACAAAAAGTTAGGAGGAGTTGCCTTCACAAGGCTGCAATTTCAATAAGCCCTAGGCACTAAGTTTTAAAGGGGCATAATTCAGGGAAATAAATGAGACACAAAATCCTTGATCCATGTACATCTACAAATTATGGTGATGACATTGACCAAGTTTCATTTAAATAAATACAAAAAGTAAGGAGGAGTTGTGTTCAAAAGGCTGCAATTTCAATAAGCCCTAGATACTAAGTTTTAAGGGGGCATAATTTAGGGTAAAATTAATGAACCATAAAATCCTTACTTCATGCTCATCTACCAATTTGGGTTATAACATCCACCAAGTTTCATTTAGATCCAGCCAGAAACTTAGGAAGAGTTGCATTCACAAGGCTGCAATTTCAATAAGCCCCAGAGACTAAATTTTAAGGGGGCATAACTGAGGCAATAAGCCCCAGAGACTAAGTTTTTAAGGGGCATAACTCAGGCAAAAATCAATGAACCATAAAATCCTTCCTTCATGCACATCTACCAATTGAGGTGATAACATTGACCAAGTTTCAAGAAGATCCAGCCAGAAACTTAAGAGGAGTTGCGTTGACAAGAAAGGTGGACCCAGAGACTAAGTTATCAAGGGGCATAACTCAGGCAAAAATCAACGAACGGTAAAATCCTTCCTTCATGCACATTTACCAATTGAGGTGATTACATTGACCAAGTTTTAAGAAGATCCAGCCAGAAACTTAGGAGGAGTTGCGTTGACAAGAAAAGTGGATCCAGATACTAAGTTATCAAGGGGCATAACTCAGGCAAAAATCAACGAACCGTAAAATCCTTCCTTCATGCACATCTACCAATTGAGGTGATAACATTTACCAAGTTTCAAGAAGATCCAGCCAGAAGTTTAGGAGGAGTTGAGTTGACAAGAAAAGTGGATGGTCGTACGTATGGACAGACGGACAGACAGACGGACGGATGGACGGACGGACGGACAGACAAGATGACGCCAATATACGTCTGCCTCCGGCGGCGTATAAAAAGAGATAACTTATCTAAAATGTGTGCAGAAATATATATAAGAAACAATGGGAGAAAAGGAAAAACTGTCATGTAACAAAACTCAAATGAGCCTGTGTGTGACATTTCCGACAATTTGAAATGTTCTTGATGTGCACAAATTAAGTAGCACTGACAGCCACATACTGTAAATATAGAATTACCTGACTGTCCACAGATATTTTGAGACATTATCTATCTACAAAACGAATAGTGAAGACTCTGGTCAGACTGTGCGGATGTACAGGCTGGTCAGAGTCTTTGTTTTGCAGTTATTTGAAATTGTTGGAAATCTCACACATACACAGACTCAAAACTAGCAATATAATTGTTTTACATACACCTGTGAAGCTGACAATGGTGTATTACTACTGTATCGTCTGTGCCTCTGGTTGGATATTTCTGAAATAGAAAAATATGAACATGAGTAAAGGTAGTGGACCCATACTAGTTCTGCAACATTTCTGAAGTAATGAACTTTAACAGTCTTAACCGAGGTTTCTTAATAATTTCATTAGGAAACCATGGTCAACATTGTGAAAGATCATAAGTTTTGTAAAGATGCAAAGCTTTGACAGTTCTACTACCTTAAACACTATTTTGGTCAAAGTGAACCTTGCTTAGAAGAGTTACCATCAAACAAGAGGGCCAAGTAAATCATGGATTATTCAACTGATTCTATTCATTTACAGTCTTACCTGTCTTTTAAGCAAGCGGTCAAGGGATATGCCAAAATCGCTTGCTTAAGACAGGTGCTTGCTTAATACAGGTCGACCTGATATCAGGGGTGGGAGGGGGAGGGTAAATGGTGCATCATTATATTTTTGATCAAGGAAAAGGCACAGAGAAGGAAAAAAACTTTTGATATATTCATAAAAGATTTACATCTTATTTCTTAAATAAACGGTGACATTTATCTTAAAATTGTAAAAAATGTCTTTTTTTTTCTAAATCTTCAATGACCAATTAAAACAATAGCCAAAATAATATTATGAAACTATTCAATCATCAGAAGGCAAATCCACAAATTTATCATCAATTACGTTCAAAAGAAAAGGCCCTCTCTGAAACAAAATCTATAATCGCCAATCAAAAATTTGGAAAGAATCAGTCCTCATCAAGCAGTCAAGTTTCTTTACCAATAACAAACCTCAACAAATGCATTTTTCCCCAAATATTTTTGGCTGAATTAAATGTATTTTCAAGAGAGTTTTTGAGAACATGAAATGAAACTTCATAACTTATTGTACGTTTGTACACTAGTACATGAATCACTAGCAGTATACATGACTGGTGTAACTTGTTAATATTGATCCATGACTTTAACTTGCGCCTAACATTTAAGATGGCTAAGAACCAACATACAGTAAAATGTGTATTACACAACCACTGACACAACTACAAAAAAGCAGTTGTTAAACTAAAAAAGAGAATGGTCGCTAAGTACAAGTTTTGTCTACAAATTAGAAACATAATTTTGATTGAATATGCATGTGAGCCATATATTTCAGCATTGTATCGACTTTGTTAGTACATGAAGCTGAAGCACATCACTGCCTATATAGGCTTATTGTCATCAATATATGATGACTCTTAAGGGGGAGTGTGTTATGGGAGACCACTGTCATCACTGTCCTGCATAACTTCTTTTGTTCAAATACAATGTCTGACAACTACGTAAGGGAAGATCTTCTTTGGCTCAGTGGTTAGCGCATTTGACTAGTAAACCAATCATTTAAACTTAAAGTTCAAACAAGGATGTGGTTATTAAGACAATCAAGCACTGCCTTTACTAAGCAGGTACTTCTTTGGAAATGAGTTTCAACATTGTGCATGATTTTAGTCTGATATCAACAAAAAAGGGTCCAAATGACACGAGTATTAGTATCTTTCAGGTCATTTCTTAAATTTTGGGAGTCTCTGCTTTAGGTATAAATTATTTCTTTAAGGCAATAATCTTGAATTTTGTAGATTTAGAGCTATAATATAGTTTAAGGAAAAAAATTGATAGAATTATATTAGTATTTTGGGCTCAACTTCAGGGAAGAATTGAAGATTCGAGACTGTTAAAGGAAGTCTTCAATTCTTTTCTGAAGTTGAGCCCCAGAATGCCTATGGGACTGAACATAACTTAGTTTTTAGGGTCCTGGCTTCTTATTTTTGTGTGTCAGATGGGCAAAACCTGTGTCCCTTAAAACCCTGATGGTGGCTGTTAATATTCTAAGGCCACTTTTCCTGTGTTTTCAAATAGAAGACTCTTATTTGCTTTTTAGCATATTGTTTCACCCCTAACTCAAACCAGCCCTGCTTAAATACCCTGTTTTGCATATACTCTTTTCTGAAAAGCAGGCTATAATTTGCAAACACTTTTCACCATTTTTTCAATCCTGAATGCAGGACAGGCTTCTCCAGCCACAGAGGCTGGTGAAGGGGTCTAAAAGTAACTAAAGCTGTGGTAAAACAGACTAAAACCCCCAACAAGCGCTTTGTCCAAAAATAAGTGCTATTAGTGCAGGAGCTGTTTGTAGCAAATATTGAGAATTAAAGTGATATGTGTGTGATTGATTGTAGGTCACTTGATTCTTAAGTAAGAGTCTGGAAGCAAAAAGGTCTAACCAAAATTTAACAAAAAATTACTGTGATCTTGACCTTTGACCTATGTGACCCCAAAACAATAGGGCACTTCCTTAGGTCATAAGCAGCATTTGTTTAAAGTTTTATGATTCTCTGTCATTTGGTTCCCAAGTTGGAGAAACAAAAATTGAACAAAGGTTGACTGTGACCTTGACATTATGAACTATTTGATATGTGAACCAAAAACAGAAAAACAGAAGAGCACCTCCTTGGGCCATTTGCAGTGTTTCATGAGTCACTTGGTTCTTAAGTTAGAGTCCTACATCTACATCTACTGTTTAACCCAACAATCGATTGCCGATTATAACTGGGTGCGGGTGTGCTAATAACCGGTAAAAGAGCTGTTAAGAAAAGAGAAGATATTTTACATTGTTAAAATTCTATAAAAGAAGATAGTATGCTACAGTTAAAAAGTAAAAGCAGATAGTAGTTTATACAAGATTGACTGCCGCTAGTCTTTCGGAGAATATGCCGAGACTAGGGCTGGACTTGACACTAGTTGGTAGAGTGTTCCACTGTTTCACTGTCCTGGGGAAAAAGGAATTAGTGAAGTATTGGGTCTTTGAGAACGGAATAAGATAGTTAAGATTTCTTGTTTGTATAAGGTGACTGTTATCTACAGCTATTGTACCAGCTCTGATTTTATTGGTGAACGAACGTCGTTCACCAGTGTTATATACCATGTCAGGAAAATCCTGTAGGATGTTAATACATTTGAAATAAAGTAGCGCCTCTTAAAATTCAATTTAGTATCTTTCAATATTTTTCTCCGCAAAATCACTGTTTAATTCTTTGAGGGCGTGTTACCAGTATTCTATATCAAGTGAAGATAATGAAAACTCGCATCGAAAAACACAAAAAGATCTTGCAATGTTTATCAAGGGAATTTTTGATCGGCGTAAGCTTGTCGAGAGTTTAAAGCAAAAACAAAGTTTGTGTCTAAACACCGTAGAGACAGATACAATGTTTTTGACCCAAGCCTTCGCTGGTGCAACTTGCAGTAATTAGCCGGATATACGTGTTTATCTAGGTCATGTCCTCTTGAACTTACATTCGGTAATACTCGGGCGATCTCCGACGGCTCCGAGTTAAATGTAGGTTACAGGAATCGGCCGAGTTGAGACGAATGACACATCAAGACACCTTGTGTCATTAGAAACGGTAACGCGGTTTTACATAACTTTTCAACTAGCGACAGTCAGTCTCGAGACGGGTTTTAAGAATTATTCGACATGTGTTTTACATGTACAACCTTTCTTGTACCTTTTATTTGAATAGGGATGAACGCCGCTATTAAGATTTTTCTTTAAAATTGCGTTGGCTGAAAGAGGGCTGTAAGGATACACTCGAATATTCGGTGAACTTATTCCCAGCGAAAACGTTTCGTATTCGTCTGTCTCAGAAGCGAATATTGCCGAATACCAAATGCGACAGGCACGGAAGATATTTCATTGGGGCCATTCTACTTTGCTTTTTTCAATCTGTAAAACCATATTCAAAATTCTATTTGAAAATTAAATAAATGATAGTTAAATATTCAAGCCTAGATACCACTCCAATTGACGAGTAGATATTGCCGTGGTCAAGGGGGGACCAGATACGTCATGCACTTGTTTACAATTCGACAGGCGGGTTTAGTTCTTAAATTATTCTGGAAAAGTCATTGCGTTTTTTACAGGAATCATAAAAATCTTAATCGATGAATAAAAACTGGTTCCATCCTTCCCAAATACGTTTAGAATTGGTTAACTACAGTTTAAGCAAAAACTAGCTCCGAGAAGAAAAGTCTAATATCAGCCGCAATACTGTAATAAGATATCGATAGTGAGTGATTTTACAAGCATCCAAACTCTTGAAGATAAACAATAGGTTCTCGTGCAAAAAAATAAACCGACAATTGTAAGGATTCTCAATTCTTATTGGAAGGAAAGTCGGGAGGAAAAAAACAGGGTATTATACTTAAACTATTTGTCAGACATACTCATGCAATTATTACCTCCCTTTAAAAAAATAACTTCTTAAATAAGATTCTTATTTACCTATTCGCCTTAAACAGAAATTATCAATGAATTATACTAATAGGGCACTAGACATCCCTTAACATATACGGGCTCGGTGGTCTAGTGGTAAAACACAAGACTACCAATCTTAAGGTACGTGGTTCGAATCCCGGACGCGGCAGGAATTTCCAAGGATACTTCCTATCCTCCGCCCAACTAGAAGTGAACTGGTAAGAAACCCAGAGGTAGCTTCGCGTGTATCGGTGCTTTACAATGGGCACAATAAAGAACCAAAGGGGTCTTTTTGTAGAAGAGCTAGGGGCGTATTGACCCGGATCTCCTTGTATCCGCTTCTTCCATGGTCCATAGCATATATATATGCCTAGAGCACGGAGGGACCTAAATCCTACAAATACATACACACACTTTAACCTATACTACCAGCCCAATTAGCTCAGTTGGTAGAGCACCGGACTTCAAAACCATTGAAGTTCGACCGCGTGGGTTCAATTCCCGGGCTGGTACACTAACAAAAACTAATTGTCTTTCGAATGAGACGTTAAACCGAAGCCCCGTAAGCACGTTGAAGAACCATGGCGGAACTAAGCAGTAGTTTCGTCATGTATCCTTGTACTATCCCCCGTAACAACTAACCGTCTTCTGGGGGCGTCGCTCATATGGGCTTATGCTACGGTAGCGACGATAAATAAACGGAAATACACACTTTAACCTATACCTAAATATTTCTCATCCTGCAGTGTTATAAAATTGAATAACATAAGTGTCAACCATGGAAGTGGTTTTGGCTTCAGATATGATAAAAATTAATCTCTCAGGTTATGGTTCAAAATACTATTGATAAGTTAACAAATCATAACTTTACACAATGAGTACAGTTCAGGACTGACTGATATTCATAGGTGATTCTTTGGTTGGTACTCAAAGAAGAAACAAAGATAGATAAAAAAGTTAAAACAAATACAACAAGTTTACTTGAAATGAGCTTAAACATGATAACAATTACTTTTGTAAAAACAAACACCATTGGATATAGGTTGAAGACAGTTTTAGATAGGATTAAATCGTTTTCTACATTTATGTTTAATTAATCAATGTACCTATTTCAAGTGTGTAAAAGAAATTTTCACAGAGTAACAACTCATATTCTAACAAATATTTTTCTAACAGGATTTTTCTGCTCTTTCCCTTTCTTTGAATTTGCAGTAAAATTTCCGAATAGCGGAAATTTTGTCGAGCCAATTCCTCCCCCCTTTTTTTATTATTTTAACATTCATAATTTCTCTTTTTTAATTGAATTCAATATATCATTCTAGAATGCCATCAGGTTCGTTCACCATCAGTGCTTTCAGTGCTTTGATAAAATAGTATGAGGGAATTATGTAGCCTTCTTTCATGTAGGGATTTCCAGTTAAGGGTGTTAATCATTTGGGTGACACTATTGGTGTAGTTGTAGTCATTCATGACATACCTAGCTGCTGATCTTTGCACTCTTTCGATATTATGGGAGAGGGTTTTTTGCCAGGGATGCCATATGCATGAGCAATATTCTAATTGAGGTCTAATATATGTGTTATAGGCAGCAGTTTTGACCTGTTTGTTATTGGTCCGTACGTTTCTTTGGATGAAGCGGAGGGTTGACGTTGCTTTTGATGTGATGTTTTCTATGTGCTTAGACCAATTTAAGTCAGAAGTGATGGTGACACCTAGATACTTGGCTGCATTGGTTGCCTTTAGTTCTGTATTATGAAGTTTGTAAGGGTAGATTAGTGGATGTCTCTTCCTCGTTATTCTTAAAATTTCACACTTATCAGGGTTAAATTCCATTGACCAGGTTCTCTCCCAGTTTTCTAAGTTATGTAGATCTTGCTGAAGGGATAGGGTATCATTTTTTGTGTGGATGGTTAAGTAAACAATAGTATCATCGGCAAACATTCTAGCGTTACATTTGACTGAATCTGGGAGGTCATTAATGTATATGAGGAAGAGACAGGGGCCTAGAACTGATCCCTGAGGGACACCAGAAAGAACTGGAAGTTCACTGGAAAATTGACCTTCTACAGCAACTCTTTGGGAACGATTACTAAGGAAAGATTTGATCCAGTTGACAGTTTGAGGGTTTATACCGAGTTGCTGTAGTTTGAACAAGAGGGAAAGGTGGTCCACTTTGTCAAAGGCTTTAGAAAAATCCATGACAACAACATCAGTTTGATACCCAGATTCCAAGTTGTTGAATAAATCCCTAGTAAAGTTAAGTAGTTGGGTTTCACAGCTGTGGCCTGAACGAAAACCATGTTGGAATGGACTGAGAATACTGTTTTTATCGAGGTAGGACATAAGATTTGAAACAATGATATGCTCTTAGAGTTTAGACGCAATACAGGTAAGGGAGATGGGTCTGTAATTACTGGGCTGGGACTTTTGGCCTTTTTTGAAGACTGGAGCTACAGTGGCTTTCTTCCAGTCTTCAGGGACAATACCAGTGCGGAGCGACAAATTAAAGATTTCTGCAAGGATGGGGGCTATTTCGTGGCTAAGTTCTTTCAGAATTCGGGGGGATATCTCGTCGGGCCCACTTGCCTTATGGGGTGATAATCCTTGAAGGAGTTTTTCTACTCCACAGGTGGTGACCACAATTTCGTTCATGTTTGTGTTTGCAGGTTTAAGTATCCTAGAGCATAAATGTGACAGACTGAGGGGTTTTGGGAGGGAGAAAACGGACTCAAATTGTTTATTGAGGATGTTGGCTTTGGAGACCGGGTCGGTATATATGACACCCTCTGATTTTAAAGGGGCTATGCCAACATTCTCTTTCTTGTTATGTTTGATATAAGTGTAAAATTTCTTATTCCTGCCTGGTTGGGAGTCATGGTTAAATATGATGTTTTCCATGTATGACCAGTAAGAAGACCTTATCAATTTTTGGATGGTAGACTTAAGGGACTTTAACCCTTCTTGCCTATGAGTATCGAACTTGTGTTTGAGCTTTGAATAAAGCTTATCACGCTTATGGATAAGTCTTTTCAGTTTAGGGGTTATCCAAGGCAAGTCAGCACGTGGCTTGCAGATCTTTGTTGGTATGTGCTTGCTACAGGAGTGGTTGAGGCTATCCTTAAATGACACCCAGGCTTTGTTAGGGTCATCATGATTTGTTTGGAAAAAATTACAGGAGAAATTGACCATGTCTGATTTGATACTGTCCCAGTTTGTTTTCTTGTAATTTCTAATTGGACGCCTAGGCTGTAGGGGGCGACCCCGGTTTAATTTAATTTCATGGAAAATTATATCATGGTCTGAATTTGCGAGACTGGGAAGGGACTTGGTTTGGTGTACGAGAGACGGGTGGCTAGTGAAGAAAAGGTCCAAGGTGTTATTTTGCCTGGTAGGGATTTTGACCATTTGCTCAAGATTGTGATGGGACATATTTTCAAGGAAATCTGCGTAGAAGAATCTATTCTTGCAGTTATCTTTAATGGATTCCCTGTCCCAATCAATGTCGGGAAGGTTGAAATCACCTAGAAGCCAAACAATACTGTCTTTTGGGATCTTATGGAGGGAGGACCACAATTCTTTGAGAGATGACGTGTCCAATTCATGGGGCTTATAAAAGGTTCCAACAAAGATATTGCGGATGCCTGGTAGGCTGATTTTGGACCAAGAAATGTTACAGCTTGTTTTTAATTCAGGCTGGTCTTGGCTAAATAGGGATTTGCTAATAGCTACTATTACACCTCCTCCTTGGCCGTCACATCTATCATCCCTGTATATGTTAAAATTGAGGTTGTCAGGGAAGATTTCGGAGGAGCATGTTTCCGGTTTTAACCATGTCTCAGTGAGACAGACAATATCGGGCTTTACCTGCTCAATTACTTGATGCAAGTCAGGTATTTTATTTCTGACTGACCGACAGTTCACATTAATAATCGTTATACGTTCAGAATTCTTAAGCTTTGTTGGTTTGGGTTTGGGCTTCAGTTGGATAGGGGTGGAGGTATGTTTGGGAGACATAGATGGCATACTGGAGTTTTCAAGTGTTCCATTGGGGTCTGGCAGGTTACTGAGGGGCCAGTAAAATGAAGTGTCACTTAGTGTATCAAGTGACTCAGTAAGGAGATGGTGAAAATTTGATGAACCACACAAACAGCAGTACCAACTAACTTTGGAATCTGAGAGCCTATCATAGGTAGAGTCACCTATACCCTCGCAGTTAATATGGAACCAGGTGTCACAATTGTTGCAGCAAATACCTTTGTGGGACCAAGACACATTCACATTACAGAGTCCGCATGGGTAGTTGGAGTGTTCATCAGCACTGGATGTTGAGATGTTTGTTGGCCCTGGGTTGGGCTCAATATCATATGTTTCACTGGCTAAAAGGCAGAACAGAAAAATAAGTGAACTGACTTTGGAGTTTGCATCACATCGTTTATGTGAGATGACATGTTTGAAAACATTAGTGAGTGAAGCTCCAATAAGGCTACGGACCGTAGTACGGTATGGCACAGCAGTGTCACAGAGAAGAATATTCTCATTAATTATCTTAGGTGACAATCTAATAGCAAGCACAGTGGTAAAAATCATAAGTAAAGTAACTTTAAAGTCCATATTTGGAGATGTATTTGTGAACAAGAGCTGTCACTGTAAGATGACAATGCCCCCGACACCGCTTTGATTTTAAATTATGGCCAATCTATGTTGAAGGTCAAGGTCATCCAGGGGTCAAGGTCACCAAAGTATGTGCCTACAGAAAGGTAATGTACCAAGGAATGTTGTGGTAAAGTATGATGCGAATATGTTAAGTAATAAGGAAGTTATGGCCAATGTTAAAGTTTTTGGACGGAATGACGGACGGACGGACGGACAGACAGACGGACGGACAAGTCAAATTTATGATGCCTCCCTATCGGGGGCATAAAAAGGGCAATTAGATATCAGTTGTCCGAAAATTGGTATTATCCGAGTACTGGTACAGTTGCATGAAGACAAGATTTCACCTGAACTGGGAAGATTTATTCAAAATAAAGGTCTCACAGTTTGTTATTGGTTAGTTATCTTACTAATAGGCTTGCCACCACCAAAAAGTATAGCATAGAAGAGACTTTAGAAAGAAAATAATTAAATTTGGTGAAGAGGTTCGAAAACAGGAAGTGACTCTTTCCCGGCGTTCACACACATCGTTTTCCTGAAACGAAAAGGTCTCGGGACGGAGACAGATGGACAGACAGACAGACATGGTGAAAGCAATATACCCCCCTCTACTTTGACTCTTCATATGACATTGTGAAAAATACGATAACATATTGTGATTTTCGTATGTGCGATGATAGAACTCAAAAGGAGTCGAAAGCACAGGTCAAAATGCTACATAAAATTATCTGCCCGTGAGACACCTACCGGATGTCATTCCGTTTTTGTTGAATTAAAACCAGCTCAAAGGTCCCTTTAACTTGATGACACTATTCATACAGTCATTAAGGTCATTTTCCTCGAGAAAATCCTTATTTAAGGCTCAAAATTATGTGCAGTCTGTCGGGCATTGTTTACAAACATAGGTTGTTTTTATTCATTTGAAATTTGTTCATACCAAATAAAGTTCTTCATTACAGTAATCTACCGGTAGTAACATTTTGTCAATGAAATAAACAAAATTGAGCGAAATAAAATGAAAATAATAGATTGTTTAAGTAAGATAAGAAAAAAGCGTAATTTTGAAATATTACAGGGAATCAATATTACATTCGATTAAAGCGTTTCATTTCCAAGCGAGTATGGCGCTACGTGAACTGGTACTCCGATGTCTGTGAGAGACAACGGGTAGTGTATAAATCTTACGGCAATCTGATTGGATGTGTGTTTTTCACGACAAGTAAGTTATTACAAACCGTAAGAATTTTCCCATCAAGCATGTCGGTATCCGTTGAAATTTGGCGGCATTATTTAAAATGGAAGGACTGAAATTCTGTTGCTTATATAAATATGCTCTTTACGAGATAAACATACGAAAGAGAAACAAACAATCAACTCATTATTTGTTGTTTTTCGCTGCATTCATCGTGCTTTTCGATCAACTGCGTGTCGCAAATCCGCTACCAAACGCTTTACGATTTTCTAGCTTCCATTTAACGTTGATCAAATGACGTCACTATCGGGTCACATGACCTTACGAAAATTTGTAAAATACCTGTCTCTAGTATCGATAGATCTAGGGGCAGTAACCCAGTCAAGGCGCTACGGAGGCATTCGGAAAGACCGTGACTCGACTTTTTCCGTAGCCTGCAACTGATCGTAAATTGGCCGAGAGGTGTTCTCGGATTGGCTACGAAGGCACAGAACTGCAACTATTTCAGCAGATTCAATTGCTTCCTCGACCATCTTTTATGGGAGAACACCTTTTATGGTTATACTTTTTTGATCGGAGATGCAAGTTAGAAAAATCGTGAAAATCATACGCGGAGGAGGTTGAAAAAATTAATCATAAGTTAAATATTAAAAAAATAAATAAGGAATTAGTGACTGATCAATATCACCGAAATCACGGATTCAAAATGGTTTATTCTCGAAAACAGAGACATACATATATATATATAATTATTTCTGTTATCATCATCCCCAGAGACATAGAATAACACACACACACATACAAAAATCCTATCATTATTGATTCGATATGTTCTATAGAAAGGCAATTAAAGAATAATTGCATTAATATAGATAATGTTATAAATAGCGTAGGCGAAACTTTAGCCGATGATTAGCTGGTGACCTCTCATTAAAACGTAAGAGCTTCAGCAGAAAGAAGAACTGTAGAAGAAAATTAAACAAGAAATGGTATGACAAGGATTGTCAAAGCATGTTGAGAGAGTTAAAATCTGCACAAAATGCTTTCAAAAGAGACTTTTTTGATACAAATAAAAGAATCAGGTATTATAAAAAGCTAAAAGAATATAAAAAATTGACAAAGCATAAAAAGAACCGATTTAAAGCAGAACTTTGTAGCAGATTGAATGATGTTATTGACGGATCCACTCACTGCCTGGTCGATAATTGAAGAATTAAAAAAGGCATCTACTCCAGAAAATAACATTGAAAAGTTAAGTCATAAGAAGTGGTTTGACCATTTTCAAAAATTACTCAATAAAAACGAATTTGATATTGATAAAAAAAGAAAAATTGATGTTGAAAATGAGAAAAATTGATATGAAAATACCAATCGAAAGTGCAGCCTAGACCATGATATTACAGAAAAAGAAGTTTTTGAAGCTCCAAAGAAACTGAAAAACAACAAACTAGTTCTTATGATATGATAAAAAATGAGATGATAAAAGCTTCACTTCCCTTTTTGTCTAAAAATATAACAAGATCTTTTAATATCATTTTAAATAGTGGATACTTTCCTGAGTCTTGGAAAAAGGGCATTATAGTCCCAAAACACAAAAGTGGTAGTCGGTTTGACCCAAACAACTATAGGGGCATAACGCTAAATAGTTGTCTAAGTAAACTATTTTGTCATGTAATCAACGAGAGAATTTCAGGCGAGTTAGAAAAACAATCATTCATAAAGAAGGAACAAGTAGGCTTTAGGAAAAAATTTAGAACATCTGGCCACATTTTTGTACTCAAAACAATTATTGATAAGTATGTTTTACAGATGAAAACTGGTACTAAACTTTTCACATGTTTTATTGACCTGAGAAAAGCATTGGATACTGTCTGGCATGATGGATTACTTTTGAAATTGCAAAGAGCCGGGATCTGTGGCGATGTTTATAATGTCATAAAATTTATGTATTCGTGCTCCTCTTCTAGTGTAAAATGCAATGGATTGCTGACAGAAGACATTGAAATAACAAAAGGTGTACACCAGGGAAATGTTTTGAGTCCCCTGCTTTTTAGTATATTTATAGATGACATCGGCGATAGTTTTGATGAGAGTGATTCTCCTATTCTACAAGACCACAAAGTGAGTCATTTACTCTATGCAAATGATATTCTGATCATTTCTACTACTGCCAAAGGACTGCAAACTAACCTAGATAAAGTAAAGGGATTTTGCGATGACTGGGGATTATCAATGAATGCAAACAAATCTAAGGTAATGATATTCTCCAAGAAAGGTCGAAATGATAAACATCAGACTTTCATAGTTGGTGGATTAAATCTAGAATGTGTATCAAGTTATAAATATCTCGGGGTTGATATTTCATCCAACGGAAAGTTCTTTGTTGCAGAGAAAACGCAAGTCGAGCTCTGTTTAAGGTAAAACAAAGCTTTTTTTTTAATAGTACTATGAAATCGTCGGTTGTTATGCGTATTTTTGATTCGCTTATTAAACTTATTGCTTTGTATAATAGCGAAATTTGGATTGGCTTTAAGCCATGCTATCAAAACAAGTCTCTTGATGATATTTTTAATATTTCATTCAAAAGCAACAATGAGTTTGATAAGGTACTTACCAGATTTCTAAAATATACTCTAGGTGATCATTCTAAGCCCCAGAATTTTGCAGTGTACAGTGAGCTAGGCCAGTTTCCAATGATATTGTCAGGAATCATGGGTTGTTTGAACTTTTGGATACACATTCTCCAAACTAATACCGATTCCTTACAGCGAAAGCTTATTGGGAAAATCCATTTAATCCCGAAGTAAAATCTGTTTGGCTTTCATTTGTAAAAAATATTTTATGTGAGTTAGGATTTTCTCACGTATGGAATAATCACAGCACATTTAATTCGGCATCGCTTCTATCCTGTCTAAAACACAAACTGAAAGAAAGGTTCATTCAATTCTGGGTGAGGCATATAAACGGCAGTGATGGTATGGATAAATTAAGATCTTACAAGTTATTTAAAAAATCATTTTGCTTCGAGAATTATCTTGACTTGTTGACAGATAGAAAGTATAGAATTGCTCTCACCTCATTTAGGATCTCCACTCACAAATTGGAAATAGAGAGAGGAAATTATGGTGGTAAAGACGTTAAAGATAGATTATGTTATTGCTGTAATGAGATAGAAGACGAAGTACATTTTTTGTGTCGTTGTCGAAAATATGATGCACAACGTTCTAAACTGTTGCAAAATATCACCCTTAATACCTCAGTTCCGGATTAGCAATTATTTGTCAACTTAATGACAAGTACAGATATTACAAATGTTACTGCAATTGCAACTTTAGTGTATTCTTGCAGTATCTTTTAAGCATTTAGTGGCTCTTTTGTCAAACCCATTTGATATTTATATTATGTGTGTCTTCGTTGTTTATGTTTGTTGATAGTTATGGTTGCCCTTTCTAAGCAAGGCTAATAAGTTCTACGGTTAACAAATTTACTTGGTAAAATTTCATCAAACGAAATTTTAAGAAAGTATTTTTATGTGAAAGGGTGATCGTAGCTTCATTGATTTGATATTTATTATATTGTTGTCTATGTATGCCTTTAACCATTCAGGGTATAAGTGTGCATTGAATAAAATTCTGTATTCTGTATTCTGTAACGAATGACTTGCTGAAGGTTTTCCAAATAAACCTTAAAATATAGGCTATATTTATATGATATTAATTTGGCTCTAGCTGTTAACCCGACTGCAAAAATACCTGCCAAATATGATCGAACAATTGGCACAACCTACCCCACGAACGGGGCAGGTTGTGCAACCCAATGGGGTAGGTTGTGCAGGTTATATCACAAAAACGTTTATCATTTCGAAAGTGGTTCCCCGAGTAAGTTAAGCCATCAGTCTTTGACACAAGTCTCTTCTGAAATCATTTTTGGAAAAGTAGAAAATGGTATTAACGACCAATATATCCTTTTTGAGCAAAGCTTTCGAGCAAGTCACTAAGTTGAACCAGGTTTCATATCTAACAGTTTTCCAGTTTATCCAACTACCATAATAAGCGTTACCATTCCGTTTGGCTCGAAATGTAATGTACATGCAGCCAAAGTAGTGGCCGAGATGTATTGTTTCATTATGGTGTGACTAATGCTGTGAATACATCTTTTTTAAATAATAAAGGTATGAAGAGAATATTATTCTAATTTCACGGGGGTATGAAACTAAAATATAAATAATCACTCAATATGAATATCCAAAGCTTATGATAAATACATAAGTGTGATTAGATTTTTAGTTTCATACTTTCATGAAATTTAAAAAAAATGCTCTTTTCATTTGTAATAATGAATTAATATCATGAAGCCAAATTATAAGGATTTCGTAATTATGAGACAAATTTCTTTTCTAACTAGTCTGTGTGTAATCTTACAAAATAGCTGGGTCTTCAAATCGGTTTCGTTGAAGAACTAAACAAATTTTCCAGCCAATTAGAGTGCGCAAAATTGATGAAAAACAATAAAGATTAATTTTATTGTGATATAACTGAAAAATTAAAGTGAAGAAACATTTAAATTGATAGATTAATAGATTGGCTGCGAAACAAATTAATTTCGGTTTGACAGTTAACAAAGTTTTCGAACGACGGCAACGCCACCGACGATGACATACACGACGACGCCACCGACGATGACACGCACGACGCCGCCACCGACGATGACACGCACGACGACGCCACCGACAATGACACGCACGACGACTCCACTGACGACGACACTTAGGCATAAGCAATTCCTCGGGTTTTCTTCAAAAACAGCGAGATAGATTATTGTGAAAGGGCTTAAGCACCATAAAAACAAACAAATAGACGTATTGTTGACAACATATGTACATGAAACTTTGATTTATTATTGTCTCTGAACATTGAATAAAACTTCTTAATCTAGTTACCTATCAAGTCTTCTATCGTAGATTTCACTATATTCAAAGAAACTAGTTTGTAAAAGCCTTTTGTTTACAAAGAGAATCTAAGTATACACGGAAAGTAGTTCTAAACAGTTGGCCAATATCATAGTGTCTATTCGTCATCCGATTCACAATTTTGACATATATACATTGCATTTCCCATTGTGCACTCCTCATGGGACCATTATTTGCACACAATACACTGAACCCATTTTTCTCTACTTTTGCTGTTCGAGTATGGCTCACAGCATACCAAACAAAACTCAGACTCTTCCTCAGATGTTAGTGCTTCGTCAAATTTCGGCTTCCTTCTCTCAGATCTTTTCCTTTTAACTTTCATTGGTTTTGGTTGTTTAACTTTCTTCTTTTTCTTTGATTCTTCAATTAGGCAGTCTTTTTCTGGTGTGCTTGTTAGAATGGTTGATTTGCGCCTTTTAATGCGTTTTATTGTGGTTTTTCTTTCTCCTGCTTTAGTGGGCGGACTTTCTCGGGCTGAAATTCGCAATCTTGGTAATCTTTTACAGTTGACAGACATGGATTTCCAATGTTCTGTTTTCGTGATGCTCCGTTGTAGTGGGCACCAATGCCAGTTCCTCTGAGAGTAAGCGTAACAGTTCCTCTAATATTCTGTGGGTCTCTCGGTGTCTGCTTGATTTCTACGACCTCATCATCAACGACCGTGTACACTACTGCCTGTACTCTATATGCATTGCATAGCGATGCAAGAACCAAATCACCCATATCTGTATTGTACTCCTTTTCATTTATGTATTTTTTAATTTCATCACTAGGATCAGACCCGGCTTCAAGGAAATTGGCATAAAAATGATTATTTAGTTTTACCCCTGCCTCCAAGTCATGAAGCATGTCTGTTCTAACAAAGGACTCATCCGTCATGCCTTCCGCTTTTAATGTTGCTTCGAATGCATAGGGTAAACAGTGGCCACCCCCTCGCACATGTAAAGTGGTAAATCCGTTTGTAAATAAATGGGTTTCGAGTTGTGGCATTAGAAAACAGTTCATTAAATTACCATCGCAATCATCCTCTAACTGGGTCTCAGCTGTGTTTTGGCTAAGGTCATCTGCGTTGTTTGCATCAGTTTGCGGTTTAGTGCTTGGCTCAGTGGGCTCTGGTCTGTCAGTCACGAATGATGATGCGAAATCTTGATCTTGGAAAATTGTTGGTTTTAGCGGATAAATTCCCGTTACTTCAAATCCTTTGATGATGTTCTTTGGTGTGATTGCCACTGGCCATGGACTTTTTAGAATTCCAGGTAAATCGTAGATGGTCATTGGTACACCAGGATGTGCACGTATCCAGCTGTCCTTGGCAACAGCAACTGCTCGTTTTAATGTCCCATAAACCGTCCTATCCAGCGGTTGTAACCTATTAGAACAGTGCGGCGGAAATGACAACATGATAATGCCATTAGATCTTGCAAAGAGAATGACACCAAGAGAACAATGTGAATGATGATTGTCCAGTAACAGCAGTATTGGTCGCTCCGTTGTAGGTTTAATATGCTTAACCATGTGTTTCAAAAACCCAAGAAAGTTATTAGACATCATCAAACCCGATGGATTTGCATCACCAACACACCCATTTGGTCCATCCCGAATAAAATGTTCTTTGAAGTGTTTTCGAGGAAAAATGAACATCGGAGGAACAGCATTACCAGCAGCATTAACAGCTCCACAAACGGTTACAATGGTTCCTCTCTCAGCAGAAGTGATTGCACCTATCTGTTTTACACCTTTAGGGGCCACAATATTTCTAGGTTTCTGGACAGTTGTAACGCCAGTCTCATCGACGTTCCAAATATCTGAAACACTAAAGGTGTGCATGTCCATAACCTCGCGTAGTTTTTCAAAGAATTGGTCAACATTATGTTTGTTGAAGGTAGTTGCCCTTGAGAGACTTGTTGCTTCAGGGGTGCGGATTGAAAGACCCGGGTGTCTTTTCATAAAACCATCAAACCAGTCTTTGCCAGCCTTTTGATTGGATGTCCAACTTTGAGGTATGTCAATTTCAAAACCAACTGCACACTCATAGGCAAGGCTTCGCACATCGGAAGGCGTCGACCCAAAGTAAATGCTTGAAGTTTGAATTAAATATCTCTGCAAAGCCCATTCCTGAGATTCATTGAAGATTTTCCGATTTCCAAAATACCCAACTTTAACATTTGCGGATCCCCTATTTTCTGCTTTCAATATAAACCGCCTGAGCGTCATTCTGTTGACATTCAGCTCTTCTGCAACTGCCCGTATGCTTCGCTTCTCGTTTATTACCATGCACATGCCTCTTTCAAAAACTTCACGTGGCGTTGTACCTCTTTCCGTCTTACGGGTATAAGTGCGAGGCATCTGAAAATATAAAAAAAACATAGGCGTGACAAGAATTGTTAAATGAAACGCACGCAGAAGGCATACAAGAAGAAGCTATAGACAAGATAGGGTTCTAAAGTAGAATTAATGCATAACCATAACATAACATCTCCTCTCCTAGCAGAGATAACATTAATTACTTTAAATCGTTAGCTAATTGTCAAACATCGTAATTGCAGTTTTTATAATCATCAATCAGTGAGGAGGATATTTTGATGTGCGCACGTGCGTCTTTTGCGTAAAGGTAGTAACAGCCTTGAAAATAATTGAAACTGGGTAGGTTGTGCCACTGGCACAATTTACCCCGGACCTTTTGGCTCAACCAACCCCATCATACACCTCTCGTACTTAGTATTGATTTTTCACTGTAAAGCATGATGTCAAAACAATTTCAAGTTATCGAGGCGATATCTTTATGAAATACCTCTATTTAGAATTAGTATTTATACGGCTTCAACAATTGGCCTGTCAATAAAAAGAAGAAAACATGTTATCAGCAAAAATTACTTACGGTGGCAGAAATAAGGCTTTCTTGCAGCGTTTGTTCAAAATTAAGTATTCGGGGTTGGCGCGTCCGTGTCACAGGGAAATGTTCCGCTGTTTTTTTTTTAGAACATTATATGATAATATAGACAAGGTCTATATTATCATTTAATGTTCTTAAAAAAAATCAGCAGAACATTTCCCTGTGGTCTGCGTATATGGTTTTTCAAAACTGCCGTTGGTATGAGATCACCAAATGACGCAAAATGACAAGATACTGACGTAAAAAGTTAAGTGGCACATTCAACCCGTGGCATTTCATCCCCGTTCTCCCCTACGGAAGCAGTATAATCAGTTTAATGTTGAATTATACATTGGTGGCTGAGGCTATTTGGGTTTCTATCAGTGGAATATCAGACTTGGAAATTCTCCTTTTCCTAAGATACATTGCAAACGAAATATGTCTATTTCGGTAGCCATTTGTTCACTTCAATTTACAGGCTAAAACAGGCTTCGTATATTTCTTTTTCTGAGAACTTATAAGTCATATGTTTGGTTCAAAGGGTCACTATTTCCACTAGTTTAGAAATTAAAACGACCTTTTGCACGAAGATTGAATATGTAAGTATAAACGTATTGTAATTAACCGCAAATTCTAGTTTTTTCCCCCCAATCAATTCACACAATAAAAGAAAAAAAATAAATTCGGTGCTTATTGTTATTATTTTTTTTTTTTTCAATGTGTTTCATAATCATAATCAGTCAAATTATTTTTCGAGTCATATTTCTAAAATAATGATTTTTCAATAATTTTGTAACGTACTTTACATCGCATCAATATTTACTACTCAAAAGTCTTTAACAAGCATGTTTTGGTCATACCATTCCGACACACGATATTGCTGATTTTCGCACCAAAAAAGACAAAACCCGTTTGTAAAGACCAAAATCAGTGCTTGAAAGTTGAAAACTAAAGTAAGCCTGTTCGGAAAAGTAATAACCTTTGTTCTATCAGTCGTAGCTAAACAGCTATGTCAATGCGACAACAATTTCATGAATATAGGCCCATCTTGTGAGAATGGCTGTTCATGAATATAGGCCCATCTTTTGAGAATGGCTGAGTAGTTTTTGATACTGCCAAGGAATAGGAATGGGCAAACTATACTGATTTATCGTCGGCTCAGCGCAAAACAGTTGTAACTCCCTATATGTCCATAGGGAGTTATGTGCAACTGTTTGCGCTAAGCCATCGATATGATGCTTGAAATAATCTTATTCAGTAATTTACCTGGCTTGCTTCTTTTTAACTTAAATGTAAAGGTATAAAAGTAAATCGTTTATTTTCAATAATGATTAGTTTTGAGTATTCCAAATTTACTTTCTTGTATACATATTTGTTAATAAGTATGTCGGAAAATAGCAATGTATTGCTGTCATTCCGAGTAAGAAACGTTTTGGTTTAATTTCCTCAAAATCAATTACATGTAAAGTTTCAATTTATTTTTGTCTAAATTAACAAGTACAAGACCATCGTTTATTATATACTACTCAAACTTTTTAATACTTTAATTTCAGGAAAAAATGAAATTTGATTATACGAATGTTGGGAAATGGTCGATTGTTATCAGTTTATCTAATTTTAAGAAGAAAATAAAGCTTTATAATGATAATAAGACTTTAAATGTAGACCATACAGAAAAATTGAAAAAATCGAATTTGACCAAAAAAGGTGTTCTTTCAATTGCATTTCGTTCAATAACGAGTATGAGAGCTGGCACTGTCAATAGCAGCCTGACAGCGCCTTTGCATACTGAAGATTACTGGATTACTCTTTAGGGAATAACAGACCATTCTTCTCTAAGGATCTGGCCGAGCTCCTGGGGTGTCCTTGGCTAGACCTGGCGAGCCGAAACTCGAACCTGTAGCTCATTCACCATATGCTCTATCGGATTTAGGTCCGGTGAGCGAGCCGGCCAGTTCAGACGTGTGGAATGCCCTCTTATTGGCGGTATTCTTTGACTATACGGGCCGTGTGTGGACGGGCATTATCATCCATTAAAATGAATCCATCCCCAATAGCACCAGCGTAAAATCTTACATGGGTATTGAGGATTTCATCAATGTACCTACGAGCTGTCAGAGTACCTCTTTCTAAAATAACAAGATCAGTCCGCCCATCCCAGCTGATGCCACCCCAAATTGTGATGGATCCACCCCCATAACGATCGTGCTCAGCAATGTTTGCTGCATGAAACCTTCCCCCCCCCCCCCGGCCTTCTACACACCATAGCCCGCATATCAGTGTAGTCCAGGCAATACCTGGACTCATCCGTGAATAGCACGGGGCGCCAACGTCTTATGCGCCAGCCAAGCCAACGTGATCCAATGCCCATGTTAACCGACGCCGACAATGAGCTCGGGACAGCGGAAAACGAATACATAGTCTACTTGACCTCAGGTTATGCTCATGCAGCCGTGTTCGTATGATTTGAGTCGAAACTCGCACTCCCGAGGCGTTTTGAAGGTTAGAACGTAGCTGCGTTGCCGTAGCAAACCTGTTCCTTCGGGCTTAAATTACCATACTAACAAGCCATGAATAGATTGAGTCGCTCAACAGGCTTAATTTTTTTGTAATAGAGAATCAAAGTTTTGACTAGATATCTAGATATTTTTGGTTCTACTGATGTCGAAAATGATTGTCAAAGTTTCCACTATATGATATGTAGAGAATTGACCTCCGACCATAAAAGACATTTTTTTCATCCAATCACAATAATTATTGGCGGCATGATAATGGGTCACCCAATGAAAATGACCTCCGCCAATAAAATACATATTTTTCATCGGATCACAATAATCTTTGGTAGACTGATGGAGGGTTACCCAAGGATCAATCCGGTGAAATTTGGCTGGTATCTATCAATAACGTTCTGTGAAATTATTTTCAAAGTTTCTACTATATATCATTTTAAGAAATGACCTCCGTTCATAAAAAAAACCACTTTTTTCATCCGATCCCCATAATTTTTGGTAGACTGGTGAAGGGTCACTCAAGGATCATTCCAGTGAAATTTGGTTGACATCCATCATTTACATTCTGAGAAAATGATTTTGAAAGATTCGACTATATAACATATAGAGAAATGACCTCCACCAATAAAATACATTTTTTCATCCGATCACAATAATTTTTGGTTGACTGAAAGAGGATCACTAAAGGATCATTCCAGTGAAATTTGGTTGACATCCATCAGTTACATTCTGAGAAATGTTTTTGAAAGTTTCCACTATATAAAACATTTAGATTTTTGTTTGTATGGGTTTTGCGCCGCTTTCAACAATTTCGCAGTTATATCGCGGTGGCCGGAGCACCTAACAATTGATTCCTGGTATTACTACTATTACACCCTTTCCTAATTTAATTGGTATCCACTTATTAGAATCTGAGAAAACTCACTTTTTACCATATTTGGAAATTAGACACGCCCATTAAATCCATGTTTTTCCATTGGATCAAAATTTCTTGAACAACTTTGAAAGAGGGTCACCCAAGGATCATTCCTGCGAAGTTTGATTGAAATTCATCAAGTGGTTTATGAGAAGATCTTAAAAAACAAGAGGTCTACGATGGTCCTAGATCGCTAACCTGAATCTCTTTGACGCCTGGGAGATCACACCAATTAAATAGGCAGATAAAAGGAGATAATTTCTACACAAAAACCATTTGTTTCATGAAGTTTGGGCGAAAATTGTGGCTTTAAGAGTTATAACAAGAAAATTATCACAAAGACCCCTTCTCCTGTGATAGGGCATGGATCTTTCCCACTTTCGATAAGCTTTATCCTTGAGACCTGACCAACATTCTGACCAAGTTTCATAAAGATTGGGCCATATATATGGCCTCTAGAGTGTAAACAAGAAAATTGTCATTATGTCCCCTTTTCCCATGATATGGAATGGATCCTTCCCAAATTCAATAGGGTTCATCCTTTTGACTTGGCCAACAATCTGACAAGGTTTCATGAAGATTTGGTCATATTTGTGGCTTCTAGAGCATAAACAAGAAAATTGTCATTAAGGCCCCTTTTCCCGTGATATTCTAAAAATACTTGTTCACGACACAAGTTCTTCATCAAGGTAAATAAATGTGGCAAGTTATTTTGAAACCAATTTATAAATGTAGGAAATATGCTCAAGACAATACCAATTTTAACCAATTTTATTGTTTGACCTTCAGCCATAACCTTTACCTTCAATGTATCTGAACAAACATTTTGCATAACACATGTACTTATTAAGAACAGCAACTGTGCCAAGTTCTTTTGAAATCCATTCATAAATGTACCTCAGGTATGCTCTGGACAAGACCAATTTTATCCATTTCTAAGGTTTGACCTTCAGCTTTAAATTAGATGTATCTTAGCATGACCCTTTTCCTGATTCAAGGCAACAACACTGTCTACTCATAAATGTAGAAGAGATGCTCAGGGTACGTATATGCCACTTGAACTTAACCTTGGCCCACTTGACCATCAGCTTTGACCTTGACCTTGGATGCATATGGACAAAAACTTATTATGACACTGGTATTCATCCAGAGGAACAGCCATGCAAAGTCATTTTGCATGGGTGTATCTAGGACTGAAATTTATAAGCACTCAGACGGTGACAACCAAAGAATATATAGGATAAAGGGGATATGTGTACTGTGACAAAAGATGAATGCTCTCTATCGACTCCCTTTTTATGTTTTTAGTGTTGGTGAATAATCATAACATCAAAACTACAGCTTGACTAAGCTGTAGTTTCGATGTCATGATCATTAATAAACAATATTTTTTCATCAGATGATTATTTCTTGTACACACCTGCGTACATTGGGTACTGGTGGTTACCCCTTGTTTTGAAATCAATCCATAAATGCAGAAAATATGCTCTCGAAAAATTGGACACACACTAACCCACCCATCCACCCACGGAGAGGTGAAAATCCGTCGCTGTTTAAAGGCTTGGGCATAAAAAGGAGAAATTGCCTGTAACAAGCTATTTCCTATTTTCTTCACCCTGGAAGCAATTATAGTTATTGTGGTCTTAGCGCAAGGATAGTGCCAAGGATTCTACATAGATCTGCTTGGTTCACTCTATGTAATGCACTGACACACAGCACCATAGCTTCATTCTCATCTGAAAGACAATCACTTTGCTTATGTGCAAATCTAGGATTTGATTCCATGAAGCAAACTATATTTGACGTCAGGTGCTACACCAACTAGTCCATTAGGGCTAACAAAATATACGTAGAAATCTAGTTTAAACTATTGTGGTTTGATTTATTTCCCATTCAGTTTATAAAGCTGGCTTTGGGATCATACTCATGACCTCAAGATTGCCAGTCAAGTCAGGGCCCAAGGTTATAAATAAAACTTTTCTCAGGCTCAACTGAGAATTTTCTCAAATTTTAATTTTAAATAAATCTATGAAAATAAAAGATGATTTTAATAAGTTGTTATCATTATTAATATGATCTTTTATGTTAATACATTTAAATAAGTATTAAAACTGAATTATGGCTTGAATCTCGAATTGAAATTTGAGCAAATTTTCAATTGAGCTTGAGAAAAGTTTTATAACCTCAGGCCCTGATGTAATATAAAGGTGGGAAAAAATGAACAAAACAGGGTAAAAATTTATGGCTTTAATACATTATTAGTTTATCATGCACATATTTTGTACGTTACAAAAATAAACAAAGGGAGATAAAAGCACACAACAGGCTAGCTCTAAATTAACTGCTTATCTCCCTTAAATAATACAGAAACAAGTTCATCTTGAAATTTATTTTTATCAGCAATTTTGTATTTCATATTAATAATTCAATTATAGATTATTCCACCATTTTTTCATGCATTCTGAAATGTGTTTAATTCTCAATGAGTACACAGATATTTTGTAAGCTTCCTGAAAAAGTAGTCTCTTAAGAAATCTGTTGATTATTTACAAATCTTTCCTTTATTTGCTTCATTACACTCTTGTGTGATTCTGCTTCCCATATTCATAGTGTGATTAGGTTTTTAGTTTCATATGTCTGTGAAATCAACAAATAATCTCTTCATCTCCTTAAAATGCAATTAAACTGTTAGTCAACAAACTGATAAAATTTGCTATTGCAACATTCTGTTTTGTGATGGTTCTTAGCTAGCCATTTATAAGAAAGGATAGTGCTAGAATTTATACAGAACAATGAAGATAGAAGACCAATTTCTGCGTGAAAATTAATTGATTTTGTAATAGAGGGGGGTTCTTTCGAACTCCTAACCCTCTCTGGATATTAAATGGAAAAGAGTAATTTGTGTTTTCAGAGAGGTATGAAACTAAAATCCTAATCACACTCCCATATGATTCCGCCTTAGATCAAATTTGAAAAGAATGCTTCTTGAAACTGCGAATACTTTGAGGGAAAGAAGACAGCTTGAAGTGTTGTAAAATATGAGACATACAATAACAACAATTTGATGGCTCAGGGCAAAACAGTTGTAACTCCCTATATATTTATAGGGAGTTGCAACTGTTTGTGGCTGAGCAAATTAATTTGAATATCATTGCTGTTGCTAAATATTTTGCAAATTATCATCCATTTTATATTTTGGTATTCATGAACAAATTCACATTGAATAGCAACCAAGTGTGACTGCCTGACTCTTCTTTAAAGGGAATTGAATCTTTTGTTAAAGTCTTAACAAATATAACAATTAGCTATCTTGTCTCTAAAAAGAAAAAATTGTATAGCACTAGCCATAAACATGAATATGGATCAAATAGATTTTCATGAAGAAACTGACAGTTTTAGGGGTTATCATAAAGCTTTTAACTTTTTCGCATTCATGAGTCTCCCCTCAAAATGTTCAACATTAAAATCATTACAAAAGCAACTAAAGGCAGTCCATTAACGTACAGACACATTCACAAACATAAAAGTCATTTCAAATTGAAATTCATATCAATTACAATACACTAATTGTGTATAATATCAAATAATTTGGCACATACTTGTTCATTACAAAAACATCCAAATGACCGAATCAGATTTCACTTCTGTTCAACACATTTGTGGTTTTTATGAGGTAAGGTGAATATAGAACCGTAATGCTAAATTTGAGTAAAAATCTTACAAGGTCATTAACAACTATTACCATTTTCTCCTAATAAAAGCTCCCGGAAGCTATACATAACATGGTCAGGGAGCTGTAATTTAGTATGCATTCTCTGATTTAAAAATTCATTAAAATTTATGTCTTTTATGCCCTTTCCCCTTTAATTTGGAATGAATTTCCTCTAAACAATCATATAAATGATTTTTTAGGGGAAATTCAACTCAAATAAGAGAAGTAGTCTCAAAAGAGTTACTAAAATTTAGGCATTTGAAGTGGGTTTTCTTAGTACAAAATGAAGGGTTGCTAGTATAAGAGAGGACGCTTTTATTAGAGGAAATACTGATCTAATAGAAAAGGTTTTTTTTTTTCAAATATATACTGACTCACAATAAGTGCATCACATGCTTTCATCACTTTTGTTCTTATGCAATTTTGTATATATTTCTATTCATCATAACAAGGGTTAATTCATAAACATGAAAATTAACAACTCAAAAACAGCACTAAATATGAACTTTTTTCAAAACAATAACATCATTTCACAACTCTAAATAGTAAATTTGATAGGTAAACAGTTTCAAAACAGAGTGATTGCTTCTCAATAGAATTTTTTTCTCTATGCACTGTTTCTAGCACAAATGATACTTAAAATTTTCAACCTTTGTCATGACAAATAAAAACCTGGACAAAATTGCATGAAAAATAAGTCCAAAAAGCATTTGTTTTATGTGAAGGCTCATCTTTGTCTATATCTATATATTGAATTATGATTTACTCTTTGTGGGTGGTCAGAACTTCCTAAAAACAGCTTTATTAAACTCCATTTGTGAAGTTTTGGATATCAACCAATAATATGCAGCCTCTGCCAAAGAGGTCTAGTTTAACTTTTTGCTATCAATATAAGATTAAGAATTGAAACAAATATCACTTACGGTAAATAATTTGGATTTTCTTAATCTATAATTATTAAACAAATCTAAAATTTAGGTTTGTTATTCAAATTAGCATGTAGGGCTCCTCCTAATAGACATACCAGTGCTCCAGATAAGTGAAGGTAATGACAATCTCAATCTATTATTTCATGTCCAAACCCTATGTTAGGGTACTCATTGGAATCATTTTGATAAGATAATTCCAATGAGTACTCTCAACACAGAGTTTGAGTAACCAATAATGAAATATTCTTTTTGAAAAACAAAATCATTCCTTTTATCTGGAGCTATGAGCAAACTGACTCCTCTTAATTAGCATACTGACTCCTCCCCATTTAAAGCCATTAATTTCATGTCTCTACTTTCCAATTCCAGAGTCAATTGCTCAACTTCTGCCTCTAATACTTTATTTTTACGAAACATTTGCACATAATTTAATTGTAACTGTTTTTGATACATGATGACTTTATTTTTCTCTTCCAACCATTGTTCTTTTTCCTTTTCATATTCTTCCTTGCTGACTAGAGTTTCCAATCGGAGTTTGTCGAGTTCATCTCGTAATGTTCCTAGTTCTTTGTCTTTTTCACAAATTAATGAAGGTTTAAGAGTTTCCATTTCTGGTGTTTTAGCTTTAATGAAGTCTGTTTGAATTTCTTTTTCACAATGACACAATGGGATATCAGGCTCATTATCTGAACCTGATGTATTTAAACGTTGTAAACTTCCTGTTGATAAATTGCTACTGCGTAATCTTTGTCTGATTTCAATATTTGCGTTTGCTTCATCCAGCTTAGTTTGGAGTCTTAAAACCTCTTCTGACTTTGAGGTTAGTTTGCTCTGTAAATTATCCACTTGTGATTGAAGTTCATTTGTCCCCCCAGCAGGACGCCGACCTTGCCATGTGGCATCGTCCATTTGAGCTTGAAGTCTATTTGTTTCTTCTGAGTATGCTTCACATTTTTGCACTAAATCATCTTTTTCTGAGACTAGTTTATCAAAATTATCTTGCAATGCTTTCTTTTCTTGTTCCATTTTGAATATTTGCAGATTTAACACTTGTTCTGATTTGTATGTTTTTCTTTGGAGAGTCTTAAGTTTATTCTCGTACTCATCTCTAAGCATTTCAATCTCACGAATCCAACCACTTTTCTTATCTTCATACACTTGAAATATTGCACGTTCATTTTTATCCATGACATCTCTTAGAGTGTTTATTTCTGCATCCTTTTCTTTCAATATGGCTTCAAGCTCACCTACCCCACTATCACTTGGTGAAGGTGTTTGTCCATAACAGTCTATATGATTGGACGAATGTCTGCTTATGTGGGATACTGGTACTGAATCTGACCTATCAGAAATTCTGTTACATTCACTTGAGAAACTGGCTGACCTAAAAATAGTCAAAGAATTGTTATATTAAAGGCCTGAATAGTAAGAAATGACTTATAATATTACTTATCATAAACATTTTCTCCCCAACCCCACCCCTTTACTTTGCTTAAGAATATTCAAACTTTAAGCACTCAAACATTGATTTACAAAATGAATTATTGTACATGTCTCACAATCCTTCTTGAACTTTGAACAAAATGATGAAATATAAAGGCAATAACTTAAGGCTGCTCTTTTACCTTCAGAAGTCAAGATTTTAAGTAGATACTTCTGTACTTTTCTCACTTCTTTTGAAGAGCACTTCAAGCATTATTAAAACATTATCAAACAAATGGTACATTTTCTGTTTATCAAATACTGTGGTACTTAAGACTTTGAATACTGCTTGGTTTAGTGAGATACCTATCCAAAAATTTTAAGGTTCATTTGCAGGGATGTTAAAAATGTTCATTGGTAAAAATGTTGCCTAAAATAGGTTAAAAAGTGCAAGGAACACATGTAAGTCTAAACTCTAAAGAGACAAAACTGTTTTGTCTTTTGTTTTTTACAAGCATTTACCTCTTTTCTTCAATTTTCTCTTACCAAAGAAGACGGTGTTTTGTTGTGTTTTTTTTTTTCAAAATACCACTAGACGCAAGCAAAATGAATGTTATCATCAACAACTTATGTAATAAAAAGATCTACAGACTTGAAAAGGGTTGAAAATGAAACTATGATGTGCATTTGTGCTTTGAAATATTCTCATAAGACTCTGAAAGTCCACTGGACTCCATACTTGCAAAATAAAGGTGTCCCAATTGAAATTTAACGAGGAGTCTCGGATGTGTTGAAGCTTGTCTTTAAATGTTAGACAAATATTGTAACTGCATTGTGTAATTATCTTGGCTGCACACTGTATGTCCATCACACATACAATTGTATTGTTGGAAATCTCACACACAGGCTAAAATTTAATCAACCATTAATTCAGATTTACCCATACCTGTCACACTCCATTGCAGAAGAGCAGGAGCCGTGGGATATATTTGTGACATTGTGACCCGTCACACCATAATCTTGTGACCCATAGCCGTCATCATGGTGCGAGTATTTACGAGGATGGTCTGCGTAAGATTTCTGCGGGGATACATATTTCTGATTGGCTACAACTGGCTTGAATGCTATTGGCTTGATGATTCCACGTCCTGGAGACTGAAAAGAGAAAAGATGACAACATGAGTATAATTATTGTCTTCAAATAGAAAACATGGTAAATTATTTGAAATATCTAGATGGTCTAATGCAAAACTTTTGTTAGTGCCTATTAAGGTAGTGGACCCTAAATAGTTCTGCAACATTTTGGAATGCATGATGTTTCACAATGTTAACCGAAGTTTCCTAATGAAAATCATTAGGAAACCTCGGTAAACACTATTAAAGTTCATTACTTCCGAATCGTAGAGGAACTCTTACAGTTCCACTACCTTAATAGGGACTTACAATATTTTGGCAATGACCCCTTGATTTGCAACTTCATAGCACATAAGACTACAAAATTCTTGACACCACAACTATTATATCTTAGAATTTGGAATATTGGTACTGGTTGTCAACATCCTTGTATATAAATGCATCACAATTGGATCTTTAAAACATGATTTGCTCACCATTGACCAAATAGGAAATGAGGTTTTCAAATTATTTGATGTAAAAACTCAACTGATATTTTTTTCTAGGTACATGTATTCTCAATCACTTTCCCCTGAATGGTTTCCAATAGTTCAAAAGCACCAAATGCTTTCTGTGCTTTTTCAAAATAAAACAACTCCAAAAGTGATCTAATTCTTGTTTATAAGACAAAGTACATGTAATTTCTATTTAGACAACAGAATTATGAACCTGTGTAAATTCCAAGAAATTCATTCTTTGAGCACAAGATCTAATATATTGTTCGTAATCCAGATCAAAGTCCAAATCACCAAGTCCCTCCGGAAAATCAAATTCCATCATTCCACAGTATGACTCTTGGAAGGCGCTTCACTTTTTTACACCCATGAAGAAATGACACTTTAGAAAATGTTGTAGGAAAGGAAGAAATCTTCCATTCCTACTGTGTTTTCTAAACTATCCCCTTTCATTTTCAACCCACTATGAATAACCAACCATATAACTGGACACAAATACAAAGTGTTTTACAGCTTAAGTACATGCCAATGTTTCCGTAAGCAATTACAAAAGTTCTGTGCTAATCCTTTGAATTTTACAGATTAGACATTTGGCATGGACTGCAATTCAAAGTCCAGAATCTTTTTATCGCTTATACAGCACTTTCATCCCAAAGTATCAGTGCACAAAATGTATCGGTACTCTATCACCCATATCACAATGAGTTATACCAAATGACTTCATCGAGACAAAGCATTCAGCATACAAATATGCAATAGATTCACAACAATTCTGTAAGATTAGTTCCAGATTTCTCATGGATATGATCTTGAATTATCAAAGAAGCTGCAATATAATAGCTCTAACCAATGTTTGTATCTTTTCGAACTGCCGAAAAAATGTATCACAATCAAGACTTATATTGTCATCCTGAGTGTATAGTGTACCTACAACAAAGGGTTTCAAGAGGAATTTTGTGATGAGTGACTGGAGCCTTGTGGTAACATATCTTTGGCTCGGTGCTTAACAGTTGTAACTGCCTATAAGTTTATAGGCAGTTACAGCTGTTTCATACCATGCCATCAATTATGAGAATGTCTACACCAGGTAATGCAGGGATCCAGGTAGTCCTGAATTTCTTATAATAAGTTTTTAATTTATCCCACAGATCCCTTTTTGTTGGTATATAGCTAAGTGACAAGTTGCTTGCCTGCATTCAGAGCTGAATGATTAGAAACTCCTTTGAGAAACTGTTGTTTCCGATTCACATCTATTTACAAATTCTTTTTCCTTTCAGAAGCCTTACAGGTACAAACAATAATTCTTGAGAAACAACAGTTAAGACATCATAGGCCATAAGAAAAGAAGACCTGATTCTATTTCCATAATACTAAAAAAAACTTTCTGATTTATGTTTTCAAGCTGTGCAGCAACAAAATGTTGGTCATTTGCAAACACTTATTTAGTGGTAAAAATACAATTTGTAATGTTTAATTCCTTGGAAAAGAATCTAATCCTGTTAACTTCAAATAAGCAAACCGTAGATTGCTACTAAAGTCAATAATAACCAGAAGATATTTAATTAAGAGTATATATATTCTGGTTATCAAATTTCATTAACTCTAACTTAATTATGAACAAACAGTAAACAATTTTGTACCAGAGCTGAAAATTTAATTGTGTTTGTAATGGAATCTGGCTTTTCTTTCTCATTTTTGAGTCTTGACATGTATATGGCAATTATTCTGTTATGCAATTGCACATAAATAACTGCAATTTCATGTAGAAATAGTGCGATAAACATCCAATATAAAAATTCTGATAACTTAGTAGTCATTTTGTATTACATGACAGTAAAATATTGTTTCAATTAATTTTCAATTTCTTCAAAATCCCCTTTCTCTTTCTGTGTGAAAGATCAAGTACACGTATTTCAGAATGAAAGACTATTTCAAGGAATCCAAAATTACTAACAGATGGATTCAGGGGTCTTGATAGGAGGGGTTAATGATACCAGTCTTTCTAAAGCCAAATCTTTATTTCCCAATAAACCCCTATGTTGTGGGTACTCATTTGAATTGTCTCATCGAATTTAAGTTAGGAATAATGGAATATTCAAAATTTGAAATTCAAATTTATCATCGCCACTTTCTGCAGCTCTGCTATTGCTGGTCTTCAGAGACCCAACAATTCGTCAATCTGTCTAGTTTACAGTCCGACCGACCAACATTGCAAGTGACGTCATAATTTGTTTATTACTTTATTGCTCCGGGAAATATTTAAGGTTTAATAAAAAGTAAAAACACTTGAATTTGACATGTGGGAAAATAGCTCAGTTAGTTGGAGAGTTCGGACATACTTCTTCGCCCATCGAAAGTAAAGTGATAATTAATATCGAGGTTGGAACCTCGGTCAGAAAACACTTTTTTTGTAATAGTATAATCTTTTTTAACGAATTATCAATATAGAAACAATTAATTTCATTATTTTAAAATTGACTCGTTTATTCATTATATGTGTAAGAAAACTTTTTCATTTATTTTTCTTTCTTTTCTCTACTGGTGTATCAGTATTTCCATATTTTTCTATAATTTTCAACTCATATGCATGTATTCATAAATATCACAGATATTGAAAACGATTTTTTTTTTTTCAAAATTGTATCGTGTAAAATCGCTTATGCTAATACAATGCATCAAGTTTTGAATCTTGAATTTATGAAAAAGAAAAAAAAAAAAATTCTGGTGAGCCGATACGAACCCCTGTAACACGTTACTTAAACTAGGGTGCGTTACCAACTGCGCTAATAACGACAATCGTTTTAATGAGAGTTGAATGACAATTTATTTTCATCTTTGCCTTCGAAAAGTAAACAAAAAGTGACGTCACTTGCAATGTAGGGTGGTTGGTTTGTACAAGTTAAAATCATTCAACACCATGCACCAATACAGAGATTGGCATCTCTCCATCACACAAAACTAAACAGTCTGCTGATTTCAAAACTTTGAAGGAATTTAATCACTTTTCTCAAGAGAGCACAAGTACAGGTTTTCAAATAGGCAAAAAGATTGTAAAAATATGTGAATCCTAAGTGCTTGAAGGTTCTTGAAGTCTTGAATTTGTACTCAGTACAGAAGGGGCATTAATTTGGAAGCCATAGGATTGAAATATTTAATACATTTGTACTAAATTCATAGGAATGATGAAGGCACAGTAAAGCAGCATTTATTTCCAAAATTGAATCTGTTAACAATTTGTTGAAAAAATATGGCCTGAATAGAAAAAGAGGTTGTGTAGACCTAGTTACAGCAGTTAAGATGCCTCCTGCTTTACAAGAAATACTCTAAGAATTAGAATTCATGACACTAATAATTATGTAAATTTTCCTAAATGTAATAATTAGTACAGCTCTTATGATGACAAATATGTATTGAACAATTGAGCTTGAACCATACGAAGTGAATTTTTCTGAGTCTGGAATTTGAAACTAAGTAAACACAATGAGTACATTCCCATGCCCCATCATACATGCTGCTATAGGCAATGATTGTCATTAACTCACTGCATGTTCCCCACATCTGTGTACTGGAGTTATCGGCATTAAACAGTTTTCCCATAAATGTCAACTTAGATGCAATCGAAGTGCAAAGGCTCATAAATGTTTCTTTGTTTGATCTCCTCATCTTTTTTAATGAATACACACAACTTATCTGTCATAAAGTCATAATGCAGTTTAAGCTGCAAGTTCAATTCAAGACTGGGTAAGAATTCAATGACTCAAAAAAGCAGTTGTAACTACCTACATATCTATAGGCTGTTACAATTATTTGGTACTCAGCCATTAAAATTAATTTGGTATACAAGCTAGCTCTAACTATCAATTATGAACAGAAATTGACAGAACTTGTAAGAAAGCTTCCAGAGATTCATTAGCTCAAACTACTTTTGTAATAAATTCAGAGTAGATTATACATTGACAAGATTTCAGAGATAAAAGTTTCCAGTTCATCAGCCATCTTTCTGAAAATTTTAAATTTTTACAATGGTTTGACATTCTTGTGTCATTATATTTCATCCCAAAAGTGTGTCTTCATCTCTTTATCACCTAAAGGATCTGAAGATTAAAAATCTGATAACATTAGGAGTCTGACAAGGGGCCATTATACAGCCCCTAATGTCTCTTTCAGTAGCTACAATGTAATCTTCTCTAATCCCATTCAAATCCCATCTGTCACTTTCAACCTTTACCAATAACTTGAAAAAATCTCTCACAACCAATGGCTATAATGTAATATGAGCCTGTGTGGTGACATTTCCAACAATTTCACATGTCCACAAAGCAAAGCTTCTGGCCAGCCTGTGCAGCCGCATAGTCTGACCAGAGTCTTCACTATGAACTATATTGATTGGTTAGGTCTTAATTGCTCCTTAGGCGGTCAGCATATATTCTAACTGCATTAATTGTGTCTTTGTCTATATTTATACCACCAAGTTTGTACCTCGCGCTCCTGTGAAATTGATGGAAATGTCACACGCAGGCTCATATTATTTTAATCAATCCTTCTTGAAAAGCAAACATTTTACTAGATATTCCTCTTGATACAAAATCTTTTTCAAGTATTAATTTTATAACAACAATACAATACAACATTCTTAATTATTTGACTTGAATCAGAGCTTCAGATTTACAGTGGGCCCGGGTCATTTCTCACATGATGACCCACAACTTTCCAACAGTTGGGGTCCTGTGACCCTGTCCTGCTTGGATATGAAAATTTTTTACCATAATGAAAATATGCTTTGGCCCATCATTTCAGGAAATGACCCACAACTTTTTACCTCATGGGTCAATTGGACCTATCAGTCTTGAAAAGAATCTGAAGCCCTGTTGAATGTCTGACGTTCATCATCGATACAAAGACATTTACACAATAATTTTTATAGAGTTTTCAAATGGTCCCTTTGTGTGTGACAGGTTAAAATTAAATTAACAATTCAATACAAAAAGGACCATTAATTACTTTTATTCAAACACACAATTAATCATTGATAATTAGAAACCTACCAAAGCCATAGTTTCATCCCAAAACATATGTAGATCTGTGTTGATGTACAGATGCCGATCTAAATCCTCACTTTGATCACTCATTGTAAATCTCCTATTAGCATCTGTTTCTTAATAATCTTAACTTCAATATAAGATGTTACATATCCACCCTCTAGTTTAATTAAAGATGGGTTTATCATGTCACATTTTCAAATTGCCCAAATGAAGAGCCACTTTTCCACATGATAAGATAAAATCCATGTCCTAATTCAACCTTTCTAAGTATTACCCTTACATGTTTTACAAAATGTTTTAAAATAAATAGTTGTCTGCTTTCTTTCTATATAATCTGGTAAATATCAAGGAAATCCTCATGGGTTTTTTTTCTAGATTCCTTTGCCTATTGTTAAATACATCATATCAATATCTACACAAAGCTATTTAAAAGTTCCAGCTTTCAAGAAGTTCCCACACAAAGAAAGCACACATTTTTATCCCAGACGACCCAGTTAATTTTGCGTCACCATCAAAAATATTGGAAGAAAAACTTCCCGCCTGCTACCAACTGGAACCTTGAATGTTAAAAATCCATGACAACCATGTAGAAGAGATCAAGCTGTTCCCAATTTTCTGTCTGATTAACCCTTTATAGACCCTCATGTATTCATTAAGTAGATTTACAATACAATTGCTCTACACATCTACAATTAAAAATAAGATGGTTCAGCGCAAAACAAATATAACCAAATGTTACAATAAAGCTTGAGGTTTCTCGCTCAGCTATTTATATGTTGTAACAATTCTGGAAACACTTATTGTGAAACAATAACTTTATATACTTAATTGAGCCTGTGTGTGAGGTTTCCAACAATTTCAAATATGCACAAAGCAAAAACTCTGACCAGCCTGTGCATCCACACAGTCTGACTAGTCTGTACTCTGCATTTAGTAGACAGGTAAGGTCTCAAAGTATCTTTAGGCCATCAGGTAACTTTATATTTACAGTATGAGGCTGTCAGCGCTACTTAATGCTCGCACCTCACAAACATTTCAAATTGTTGGAAGGCTCAATTTCAATAAAGGCATCCAGAATTTCAAGAATGAAACATCTGTGACTTGCATTAAACTATTAATGTCTTACATGAAGCCCTTTATATGAAAAACTTCCTCAATGTCAATTGGATAATTCGATAGCAGATAATTATCTACTATCTGACAAGATATCCACTCACATTTCCTGTAGTTTACCATATCATTTTCCTTTTAATTTAAAAAAAAAAATGTATCAAATTAAAACCAACAAAAAAATTCTACCAAAAGTCATGCATGCTTTACAAAGCATTTTGTTCGATGTAGCACAAAAATGTGGGAATTAAGACATTACCTCATTTATGACTAGCATTATTATCAAGTTCCCCCCCCCCCTTTTTTTTAAATGTCTTTCCAAAGTGATATCCACCAAATATGTGCAATTCACAGTCCTGCGTTCAGGATGACAAAATGAGGCAAACTTTTTGGCAATAATGTCCCAATTTGCGTATGCACTTGTGTGCAAAGCGGGATAAAATTGGCAAACAGTTTGAATCTTTTTGTCATCCAGTACAAGGGCAGGTTTGACTGTCATGAATTCTCATTGTTTATTTCTCCAAAAATTTTCTCATTCATTTGTTGGGTTCACAAGAGTATTTATTACAAATCTGTGTTTATTATGACAGGCACTCAAATATACAGTTAAGTCTGGTTTTGATTGATGGAGGCTTGATCCTTGCACTGACCCCTAACAGGGAGCCTGCTTTATTTGTCAGACAGTTTTGATAAGAACAATGAGTATAATCATGCCACATCAAATTGATTTATATTTCAAACATTTTAACCTATAATTTCACAAGAAATCAGTGTTTTTAGAACAAAGGTGATTGAAACCAAGACAAGAGAAATTACTTGAATTCAAAAACAAGTATGAATTCCATCCAAAAGAAAAAAAAAAATACCTTTGATTCTACACTGTTAGGGCCAAACAAATATTTCATCCACTCAAGACATCCTTGATTTCTATTGTTTGATTGAATTAGCAAGTTAGACTAGATTTTTTTTAAGGCTCAGTTTAATCTCATCTTGAAGCCCCATAAGAGGGCATATCAAAATACGATTATTTATAGGCAAAGCACTGCTGCATATGATGTTAATTTTGAATCAGTTGCTAGGTAGCTTATCACAAATTACACACAAATTATGCAAATCTTGACTGGACTGTTTACAAAGGTAAGAGATAGTAGATTAATGGAGGAGAGAAAATCCAGATAAATGGTCAAAATGGTGTGACACTAATTCCTTTTATAGTCATTAAACTGAAACTAACAAAAATTAACCCCAACCCCTGTATTTCCTCTAACAATAGCAGCCTACCTAATAGCTAGTAGCACCCCTACATTTTTCAAATGCATAAATTTTAGGAACTGTTTGAGACTTTGTCTTTGATTTGAGATGAATTTCCTCTAAACAATCATTTTTAGCTCCACTGGCTGAAAGCCACTGGGGCTATTGTCATGGCGTTGTGTCCGTCGTGCGTCCGTCCGTGCGTGCGTGCGGTCGTAAACTTTTCTTTAAAAATCTTCTCCTCAGAAACTACTGGATGGATTTCAACCAAACTTCACAGGAATGATCCTTGGGTGACCCTCTTTCAAAGTTGTTCAAGAAATTCTGATCCAATGAAAAACATGGATTTAATGGGCGTGGCTAATTTCCAAATATGGTAAAAAGTGAGTTTTCTCAGATTCTAATCAATGGATACCAATTAAATTTTACATGAATGATCCCTGAGTGACCCTTTATCAGTCTACAAAAAATCATTGTGATTGGATGGAAAATATGCATTTTATGGGCAGAGGTCATTTCTCTATATGTTATATAGTGGAAAATTTGAAAATCATTTTCTCAGAATGTAACTGATGGATATCAATCAAACTTCACTGGAATGATTCTTGAGTGACCCTTTATCAGTGTACCAAAAATTATTGTGATTGGATGAAAAATATGCATTTTATGGGCGGAGGTCATTTCTCTATATGTTATTTAGTGGAAACTTTGAAAATCATTTTCTCAGAGTGTAACTGATGGATATCAATAAAATTTCACTGGAATGATCCTTGAGTGACCCTTTATCAGTGTACCAAAAATTATTGTGATTGGATGAAAAATATGCATTTTATGGGCAGAGGTCATTTCTCTATATGTTATATATTGGAAAATTTGAAAATCATTTTCTCAGAATCTGCTTTTTGGATATCAATCAAATTTCACTGGAATGATCCTTGAGTGACCCTTTATCAGTGTACCTAAAATTATTTTGATTGGATGGAAAATATACCTTTTATGGGTGGAGGTCAATTCTCAATATGTTAAATAGTGGAAACTATGAAAAACATTTTCTCAGAATGTAACTGATGGATATTAATCAAACATTTTTGGTATGATCTTTGGGTGACCCATTATCATGCAGCCAAAAATTATTTTGATTTGATGAAGAATATGTCTTTTAATAGCAGAGGTCATTTCTCTATCTGTTATATAGTTGAAACTTTAAAAATCATTTTCAACATCAGTAGAACCCCAAATATCTAAAAATCTAGTCAAAACATTTATTTGCTTTTACAAGAATTTCAAGCCTGTGGAGCGACTCAAGCCATTCATGGCTTTCTAGTTATGATTGTTTGGAGGCAATTCACCTTAAATTGAAGGGAAAATGGCATAAAAGGCATCAATTTTAATGTTATTTTTTTAAATCAGAAAAAGCATATCAAATAAAAGCTCCCTGACCATAATATGTATAGCTCCTGGGAGCGTTTAGGAAAAATACGGTACATTACTTTGATTTCAAGTTACAGCTTAAAGTACTGATGCAAAATATTCCCTTAGAGTCAGAGCTACAGAAAGACTTTTTTGGGTTTTTTTTTTTATCAAAGTATTTTAAAAATGATTGAACCTTGTTGACACTCATTTGAATCGTCTCTTCAAGACGATTCAAATGAGTGTTCACAATAAAGGTTTCATTGAGAAATAAAAATTTTAGACTGGCATTATCCCCCATTATCTGTACCTCTGTTTACATCTCTACTCATCTGAAAGGGGTGTTCTCACTTCATCTAAACTTATTTGGTATGAAAATCATATTCTTATTTGGTCTCAAAGTCTTATTTCAACAAATTCTCATTTTGTCTAAAAAATCAAGATTACTTCAAATAGTTTTTTTTTTTTCGATTCTTTCAATTTCTTTTCAATTTTTGAATTAACATTTTAAATGACTATTCTTATACTAAGTATAATTGATGGTCATTTAAGGTCATAATTTGGGCAAAATTGGCATCTGAAAGACTGTGAGCAAGTAGGTTGGTCAGAAGTGGACCAGAAAAACTATGTGTGTTCTCACTGTACAGATTTTTATCGAAAAACTCGAGTTTTAAGGAGAAATCATAAGAAAATAAATTATTTATACAGACTGAATGCCAAATAACATAGTTGGCTGCCAAACTTAGAGTTGTGATCCAAAATATCCATTAAGTGTTAGGTCTTATTTCAACAACATATGCTGGGAAGTGTGAATGAAATATTCCAGTTGTTACACTGCAATACATCATTTGCAAGTCTCAATTTTCGGCGGTAAGAACAAAATAAATAATATTGACTCTGAGTCTTCTGTTTAAAAAAAATATTCCAATCCAAAGGAAAAACATCTAGAATGTAGCTACCATAGGGCTTACCCCCCGGTCTCACAGACCCCTATTTCCAAAATTATCGTAGTGCTTCGGGAGAACGCATTTTCTCCGATTCACCACGAATTCGAGCCGTTTTTCTCCGATCATCCTTGGACGGGGCGTATTTATAGACATACATGCTGTGTGTTCCCGACGGGCTGCGAAAAACTACGATTCGATACGATTTACTACGCTTGTGCCCCGATTTCGTTTCGAAGTACCCCGAGTTTAAGAGCCGAGTTACTACGAAACAGTACGATCTAGACCGACTATCCCGATTTCTTACTACGATGGACTACGATGCACAAAGATATACTGCGACATACGCCGACTGTTCCGGATCGACTACCAGTTTCATACTTTTTTTCAGGATTATACCCCGATTTCGTACACTGGGTAAAAAATCCGGGATTTAACAGAAAAAAATCAATTATCATATGGATATTAGAGTGACAACATGCAAACAACAACAGACGACGTTATAATTGCAATCTCGTGTTACCTCTATATTCAACTTAAGGAAAGGGAAAATGCTCCAGCTGAAAAGAGTCTCGAAGAGCTTGAGTATAAACAACGCCAGATACAGCCTAAGCATAGGAAATAAAGGCGATGGTGAGTACGGCCTTGGATTACCAAAGAGAGGAGGCAAAACACTGGACAATTTCATCAGCTATTGCAGCGTGAATTACCTGCCTATGACCACCAATCGAAGTATAGGGAAGCGTCTCGTTCAAAGGTTTTGAAGTGATGAATTGTTTACAAAGTTGATTCGCGTTTTTATACTCCTCGGAAATCGGGGTACTTCGTAGTACTACGGGATGATATCTTAGTAGTTCGTAGTTATTCGGTGTAGGTCGGTGTAGCTCGGGTTGCTAGTCGCGTATCTCGTCGTACTTCACCGGCGAGAATCGGGAAGTACTCGTATGGCATCGGCGTTATTCGGGGTTCATCGCCGAGGTAGGTACGCCGAAATAGGACCGATTCTGTTGCCGAATAACGCCGATTTGCTTACTACGAACAACGACGACTTAGTACAAGGTACACCGAGGTGCGCCGATTTCGGCACGATTTTCGAAATCGGGAGAAAAATTTGCGCATGTTGAAATTTTTGTCCCGATTTATTTTTGATCCTGAATTAATGCCGATTTGAGTCAGGAGGCACTACGACTCTCCCGAAGCTAGCCGATTTCGCGCCGATTTTGAAATTTTAGAAAGCGGGATTAAATCGGGGTCTGTGAGACCGGGGGGTTTCTGAAATATTTCACTGAGATAAAATAAACTATTAAGTTTAAGCAACTTTATTTCACATTGTAATTTTATTTTACCTGTTTTCAGTGATTTTTACTGATTCTGAGTTTGCAAAGTAGCTGGCAAATCCAAGGTAGATAATTTCAGGGCTTCACATAGTATAAAGCTTGGTAATCAATCAAGTTTACCTTTCTATCACAGTAAAATCATCTGATGGTGTTCAGAACACCAATTAAGCCTATAGAAAATCAATAAAGAACATGATATGAAACAAGATGTCTCATTAGTTACATGACACCAGCTAACCTTGATGAATTAGGGCAACCAAGCATGCACTCAAACCCTTTTTGGAAAGACATATCTGAATTACTAACAATGAATAACAACACAACAGAATTGAAGCTCTTTCATTATATGAGTATGAAAAGTCATATTCAATTAATTTCTATTTCGAAAAATTCTTTATTTCAAAATCATAAATCATGATCGATGCCATTATACATCATGATAAACACTTTCAAGGTTTTCCTTCTATATTCAAAACTGGGGGTCATTTTGCCACATTATGACGCCCTTTAAACTAGATAAAGAATGTTTCTTTTACAATTTTGGGGGTCATTTCAAAAGAAGGGGGGTCCAAATTCAAAGAAACAGGGGGTCATGGAAAACCCTTTTATTCTGAAATTTCTCAATAACATCCACCAAAATCTATAATGTTCCTAAGCTGGGAAACAGGGGGTTAATTGCAGGACTTTCTATCTTCATTAGTATCTTGAACTGTCTATATATATCTTGATTTATGTGACTTTCGCCTGCACTTGTTTCTAACAGAAAGAGACCATTGTCAGCTTGGATTAACCCTTTGCTGTTTAATTCCTGCTTTTTACGTGCCTGTGCTTTTACTATTGAGAAAACATTGTGAAAAAAGAAGAAATTGCTTCTGCCAAGCAATTTCTTCTTTTTCCACACTATTTTTTTACCTTACTGAATGGTTATTTTTCAAATTAAATCCACTTTTAATTTTTGTCTGCAAAACCTTTGAATTTGGACAGGTCCAAAATTTTGTAAAACAGAAATAGTTAACTCATTTTTTCTAGTCTTGTTATTTTTTCATCTACATAAGAATGGAAGGAAAATGCAATAATTTAGATTGTTTGTTTGTTTTAATGAGTTTTTATGCTGCTTTCAACAATGTTTCAGTTATATCACAGCGGCTGAAGCACTTAACTATGGATTCCTGGTATTTCTCTCACCAGTACAACCATCACATCCTTTCCTAGCCTCCAGCTGCTATCTCACAAAGGTCTTCGATTATCAACCAATTTGTGAGAGCCACCATTGGGGATCAAACCGGAGACCTGCAATAATCAAGACCCTTATATCCTTGGATTTATGAATAACTGCATGCATGCAGAACAGAATCCATAAGAACTAGGTATGGTATCTCCACAAATTAACCCTTTCCTGTTTTACAAAATTTTGGAAAGGATTATTGTAAAGACTTACCTAACTGACAACAATTGATTTTTGGTCTCCACAATGAAGGCATGACTATCTATTCCAGCAGACTTTACATCTTTTTGATAAATAATTGATACACTCAGCTTTGTTAGTTGTCTAAACATCTTACAAATTTCACAACCCTGAATTTTCCATGGAGTATCACCTCTTGAGATACTGAATAATTTCAAGGTGGCTGCAACATCTAACTAAGAGCCCTGGTTTTCTCATTGAGTACTACATAAACATCCATTTCAAAACTTCCAACAGCTTATCCACCTTGAGAAAATGAGTACATTTACTGGTTTCAGACAAATGTTTGAAATGGTATTGCAGCTACCATCAGGGTTCATAATATCTTGGATCTCATAATTATGCCCCCCTTTCGAAGACAAGGAGTATATTGCTTTGCACTTATCGATGAGTTGGTCCATAGACCTTTTTTTGTCCAGAGAATATCTCAGAAAGTATCTCAGGAAGCTATAAGAATCATGAAACTTTACAGGTAGAAAGATCTCATTGAGGAGAAGTGCAGTGCTCAAGAACCATTAACTCTATGCATCATGTTTTAGAGTTATTGACCCTTGTTACTGAATTGACAAAGAATTGGCCATCAACCTGCTCTTTTAGGGGGACATAAATGATTAACAAACATCTCTTGTTCACTGAGAGTCTGACATGCAACCAACTTGGATTAACCCTTTCCTGTATGATCCCTGTTTTTTATGTGACCATGATTTTATGATTGAAAAAAAAACATTGTGGATAAAGAAGAAACTGCTTGAATGGTTATTTTTCAAATTAAATCCACTTTAAATTTTGATCTACAAAACCATTGAATTTGGACAGGTCTAAGATTTTGTAAAGCAGGAAAGGGTTAAAGTCAGAGGTAAAGATAAGAGGGGGTGAATCCAGTCTAAAACATAAAACCTCATTGAAACCCTATGATGTTGGTACTCAATGGAATGGTTTCAATAATATAATTCAAGTACCAACAATATAGGATTTGCATAAGTATATTTGAAATGATTTAAGTTGAAATCCAAAATACCCTCTCTTTCTGTAGATCTGTTGCAATCAGGGTTCATAAAACCCAGGATCTCATTATTCACAGAAAGTCTGACATACAACCAACTTGGCTTGAATAATGGCTGTGGTGATTTTTTGAGGCACAATCATTTTCAAAAAAAAGTGATAAGGGATTTTAGCTATTAAGATAAATCTTCCATTTATGGAAATCAGCAACAAAACAGCTTTACAGCAGCTGCCCTTTATCAATATTTGTACTTTAGGGTGTTATGTTAATTGATTTCAATCCAGTGAATCAAATAGATAACACTGTTTTTCACCTGGTAAAAATCTTCAATAAAATTGACACTATTTCAGCTACGGCAGATTCAGGAAATGTCAAAATGGGGTTCAGAAGACAAACAAATAGGGGTACAGCCCCAGTTTAATAGTTTTACTTTAATCACACTATTTCAACCAAATTCCTGCATGAAAATTGAACAATTAGGTTATAGAGGGGATTTTGTTTGAATCCCCAAAACCTCCTCTGGATCAGCCACTGATTTGATTCTACTGAAGTTTTCTTGTTGCTGTTAGAGAAGGCTTTTTAGTGCCTCTGTAACTGATCAAAGCTTAACCCTTGACATGCTGGACTCAGAATTTTCCTGCTGTTGTAGACGGTAGAGACAAAGATCAGATTGCACATGTGTGCAGTCTGATCTTAGTCTATACCACCAGTTTTCTTTTTTTACACCAGGAAAGTTTCAAAATTTGATTTTTTAGAAAAAAAATATTGACTCACAATTCGTGCACCAAGTGCTTTGAGCTCTTCAATTTAAAAGCAATTTTGCGGAGATTTTTATTCAGCAGGACATGGGTTTAATCCATTAGTTTCATACGAGGTACAAAACTTATTAATGAATTAACCAAAGGCTCAACAAAATCAAATGATATTTTGTATGATAAAATTGCTATAGATTTTATAATAATAATAATAGTCTCAGGTTTCAAATCCCAAAGGAAAATATCCTGCTGTCCACAACAATGGTGAACAATGGTCCAGCACCGTTACCCATAATCCCCTACTCACCTGTATCAAAGAATGTGACGCGTGGACATCTGCCACGCCATGTGAACAGAGAAATTGTAAATCGGTAAAGATTTTTAATAATTCTCCTTCATAAATATCATTATGGTAAAGAGGTGCTTCTATAAGGTTCACTTATAATGAGGACTGAATTTCCCTTTTAAAGCTTCATAGGACTCAAATGCCTCTAATGTCTTAACAGACTGTGTCGTCATAAATTTACCATGACCTCAACTATTGACAAGGCATTTAAAATACCCTTCAAAGCTCTGCAAAACACGCAGTGTTTTCCCAGAAATGTAACAAAATTCAACTAAACTTGTTTTTAATAAGTATAAGCCTTACCATTACAAATTGATCAGCTGAAATCATTGCTAGCAAGTTCTCATAATGATGAATTTCATCCATAATTACTAAGTCATGTCAAAAGCCTTTGTGAATTTAATCCATATAATAACTGATCAAGCAGCCTCTGAATATAACCACCTGAATCCCTTATTTTTTTATTTTTGTCTATCCATTACTATTTGATACATGCATATATAGTCTACTCTATGAATTCATTTTATATCACTTGACTTCAGACATACTAAAGGTTTAGAAAATACAATGCCTGCTATAATTTGATGTTAAGCTTGGAAAGCTACTCAACACATAGGTGCCAAGTTCTCACAGCATTCTTAGACTTGCTTTTTTTTCCTGAACTGTTTTTACAATATTTTGGAAAGAAAGTCACACATTTATGCTAACTTCCTATTCGTTCACACATAAATCCAGTAACAGAAGAATATCAATAGAATATCAAATCTCATGCAGTGAGATTAACAATATGAATGTAGAACATTATTCCATATCACAGAAATTCCAATCAACCAAGTACTCTATATATGGAAGCAATCAAGCAAGCACTAATCAAACTCTGAAGACATTAAATCCACACAAATAACTCTCTGGTACTGCTATAAAACCCCAGTTACACTATTAATTAAATCGGGTAGCTAATAAACAAATCAGAAATCCATACTGAGCCGATCCTTACAACACCTTTTATACAAATATTTCAAATTGTATTCTTTTTCTCACAATCAGAAAATTGCAATCAATGTATCAATTAATCAATATTTTTTGTACATTAAACAATGAACTTTCTAAGCTACTATCAATAAATTCATTTAGAATCTACATAAAACTGTTAACTTTCCAGCCAAAGTATAACACCTAATGGGAAAAATCAATGCCAGAACAACAATGCAGGTGGTGTTAGTCATGGTCATAAAAGTTCTCTGTCACATTACCATAATATTGATCTACTGTCTCCACCATGAGTTCACACCTAAATTAAGCTTAACATAAGCTAAACCAGTGATAGTACCAATTTCATATCAGAATTCTCAATGAATCAAGTATCTTAATGAGGTTGCCATTTTTTCCAATAAACTTATCAAAGATGCAAGTCAATACTATAATTATGCTCCATGTTAATTCCAAAAATCAAAATTTTTGGGCAAAACAATTCCATTTTCTACAGAATTAAATATTATGCTTGTATCACATAATCATATATTAAAGTTAAATTTCAGAAGTATTCGCAATGAATTCCTTATCAGAATAAATAAAAGTTTTAATGGACAAAGTCTTTTTTCTTTCATTTATCATTTATGAATCACTTTACCCATTATTGGCCCTACAATAACTATCTGAGAATAATTATCGATCATCCATTCCGTTATCAATTGACAGTGTTTTTATCTGGTCAGCTAATATTTAGATAAATATTTCAATAATTACTATCAAAACTTCCTATACTGTAATACCACAATAACTTATTTTACAGCAAAACATTTTCATTTTCAAGTACAGTCGATATTTCTGGGGCAACCACTTTTATTATTAAGTGACCATTATAAAAAGTCCTGTAAGCAAAATCTCTAAAAAGTGGACATTCTTCAACGAAAATAATTCCAGAATTTTATCTTAAAAATTCAGTGAACATGTTTTTAAAATTCATTCATTCTGTGGGTGATTATTTCTCATTTGTTATCTCCCTTTACTTAAATTCTACAAAATTAATATTGGTATAAATAAATATTAAACTCTCTCACCACAACTCCACCATTGCCAAAATCAGCTACACTATGATCCACAATGAACATTTTCCAAATTAGGTGCAATTTTTGAACGTTACATCCAAGTAGTAGAGCAATTAAAATAATACCCCATTAATCACTGTCCATCTATGAAAAGTGCATGTACATTGAGTGTCCAACTCTGTTCAGATTTCAGAAATCCTTGGAATTCCACTTACTGATAACAATATATCTACATGACATATACTAAACAAATAGCTGACCCTATCACAAGAAAGTTTATGATACTATATCAGTTTAAAGTTTACAATACTAACTTCACCAAAGTCCGATACTAACTTCACCAAAGTCCGTTGACAGAACTGTTAAAAGATTTTTGAGTGTTTACCTATACCTAACACCACCTGTCAATATTGGTTAAATCAATTGACTTTGATATACCTTTATATGGGCTTACCCCTACTTTGTTATGATTAAAATCTAAAGAATTTTACATGCTGCTTCATTGTTTTATTTATTCATTTTTTATTTTTTTTTGGACTTTCCATTGCTTTAATTCTATCTTTCATTTTTTTATCTGGAACAGTGTTTTCTTCCAATAATATATAATTTAGAGAATCAGGGTATTTGACCAACACTTCTGACTAGTGTTGACCACATTTTGAGTCTGTTGATTCTAGTTTTTACCCAATCAAATTTTCTCGGAAGAAAGTATTGATGTTGATCAATCAAAATATCATCATTTGCTTAAATGGATCTAAAGAAAAAAAAATTCCTTTGTCCTGGCTCTAAAACTACAGTAAACATAAACTATTCTTTTATTTATGATCAAATAAGAACTATTTCATTAATAAGCAGCCCAAATTTACCGCCTAATGGTAACTTTAATGTGTAACAGTCTGATCTCTTGATGTCCAAATCCCCTTCACCTACTTATCCCCATAATCTATCATAACAATATATAATCTGTTTAATATGCCACTGGTATACCACTGGGCTTTTCCCAGGCACTTCACGTCTCCAAAAGGGATTAGAAATGTCAATCATGGTCATTTAACTAACTTCTAAATCTTGTTGAAAAACTTAAATATAGGAAAATATTGATCATTAAATCCAGGAGGCAAAATTATGATATTTGTTGCTGGAGATCCAATGATCATATCCAAGATTTCTGTAAAATAGTTCAAACTGACAAATTTGGGGGTGGGGGTCTTTTATGTTTTTTTTTTTAACTTTTGTCGTGCTGAACCCGGATTATTCCTGCTTCTGCAGGAGGTAAAGATAAAGATCAGCCTGCACCTATGTGCAGACTGATCTTAGTATACACCACCTGATTGTCTCCTTTCAAGGTAAAGTTGTTCAAATAAATATTCAAGCAAAAAGATTGCCCAACACCCTTGGATTTTAGGACTTTCAGTACTTTGGTATGAGTGCAATTCTGAAATAGGATTTTAATTCAACATGACAAGGGTTATATTTTCCAGCATAAAATGAAATTATCATTCTTAAAGAACAGACTAGGTTCAAACTGCAAATGCAATTAATATTTAAGAGAAGATGTTCATACACTAAATGTAAAAAAAATGTATATTTATAATTATAAGTCTTTGTATTTTGAACAATATTCATGCAGGCATCATTGTTCCCTGTTCATTTCATTTAAACAATCATTATCTATTAAGTTAGAATGTAATATTCATATAAAGAATTATAATTACAAAATTCCATTCTGATTACATACAGGATCATAAAGTATCAAATTATATATCACATATTTTCTATAGAGATTGTAATGATTAGGTATGAAAAGTCATTAATCAGTACAATTTAAGATTTTAATCTTGATTTTTATTGACTTTTATGAAAAAGGGGCAATTGTAATCAAAGTTTTATATGACTGCATTTTAATCATAGTGATACAATAATCATTGTTTTATATGTTTACCATTCTCAGAGGGTTTGATCTATTCATTCATAGATTTAATATACCTTGACAGGAAAGCCACAGTCACAATTAATTATTATCTTATGTCATACCACTACAGGAAAAGTTTCAACAAAGGCCCCTTTTCAGTGACAATAAATTAGCATAGAATCAGAGTGACAACTTTACTGGAACATTCTGTTTCATGCAAATCAGTCCAGAAATCTGATGGAGTTTTGTTAACAAGAAATGGATGTATGGACAGACATAAGGCCAGACAGAGAAGATGATACCAGTCTACAACCAGCTCCGGTTGCATACATAAATTGAACATAAATCAATATAGACTCAATTAACACTTGTCATGCTGAAACCGGAATATTCCTGCCTTGGCAGGAGCTATAGGCAAACATCAGCCTGCACATGTGTGATCTTTGTCTATACTGCCTGTTTTTCCTCTTTAAAAAAGAAAAGGTTAAAAATTAATTTTCAAAACAAATACCGACTCACATTTAGTACATCCAGAGCTCTGAGCACTTTGATTTTGTTGCAATTTTGCAATTCAGACCATTCAGCATGACAATGGTTAATAACTTGTACTCTCAAAACACTTTAATGCACTAATATCATATTAGCTTTGTACACTACTGAAAGCCCTAAAATTTCTAATATTTGACTCTATAATAGGGATAAAGAGAGATCAAACTTCCAAGTTGATTTAATTTAATTTTATTACCAATTAGTTTCTGTTAAAAAAAAATCAAGGGAAACCATTTTGAACAATGACAATTCATGATGACTCCAAACTACAGTTTTCATGAAAGTCTATAAGTTCTTGTGACCTTCACCAGACATTATGCAAATACTGTTTGTCTGGCGAGTAAGTGTTAATCTTAACAACAATGTGACTTACAAATAACAAATTAGTCAATAATACAATTACACTATGAGCAAATATTGACCAATAAAGTACCATAAAATGACCCAAATAAACTTTGGAAGCTTAAGACTCTATCCCGGCCCATTAATTTGGGAGTAAAATTGTTCTCGGCTCTTTAAGTACATTTCCCCATTTAGCTTTCCAACAAAATTGTACAAATGCTGACCATATTCCAGAAGTTTAATGATTAAGATGGTACATTATAAGTCTTAGGAATTCCGGGTTTTAGCCCAAACATTAATAAGTTGGGTTCTCAAGGACTTAATCCTTTTTACAGTTTGGGAGTCTCTGCTTTCAATGGAGAATATTCCTTTTAAGCAAAAGTCTTGTTTTAAAGTAAAATCTTAGCTCTTCTGAGGCTTAAGATAAATGAATTATGTGGATATGTATGAACCTTTTTGGCTCAAGGTCAAAAAAGAAATGAAGACTGTTTAAAACAGTCTTCAATTCTTTTCTGAGCTTGATCGCTAAAGGATCTATGGTACTCACATCAGATAGCATTTAGGGTCCTGGCTACTTATTTGACAGTCTCAAAATTGCAAAACCAGTGTGTCCCTTGAAACCCTTGGAATTCTAAGTCCAAATAAGTTTATAAAATCATCATTATCTTTAACATCAAACAGTACCCCCAATATCCCTGTCTTGGGCTTCCATAATTTCTCAACTATTTGATACATTTGTATCTCAAACATCAAGGTCTACATGTAAACAGATACCTGAAATTAAAGCCAGATTTACTGCCATGTTCAATTAGACATGTGCATTCTAAACACTCATTTTCTTTCAAGTTTTAAACCCTAAATTGTCTTTAAGATACTCATATTGACCTTTTGACTTTAGAATCTTTATTTTGTTTATTTGAAATGATGACACTTTTTACATTTTTAAAGTCATGTTGCTGCCGGAACACCTAACAATGGATCCCTTGTATATCTTCCACCCAAACTTCCATTGTATCCTTCCCTAGCCAGTAGCTGCTTTACAATTTAGGACTACAGTTTCTACCTATGGTTGGAATACAAATTATTTCAGAAGCTTTAACCCTTGTCATGCTGAATATAAAGTCTTGGTAAAATTGTTTCAAAATCAAAGTGCTCAAAGCACTGGATGCACTATATGTGAGTTGATATTCATTTTGAACATTAAAATTCTAAGCTTTCTGGTTTCAAAAATGGTTAATCAGGGGTAATAGACAAAGATCAGACTGCACATAGGTGCAGGGTGATCTTTGTCTATACCTCCTGCAAAAACAGGAATATTCCGGGTTCAGCATGACAAGGGTTAACTTTGGAAACTAAGGTTTGAGCCAAGGATGTGTATTTGGAATTACAATCAGTGTCCCATCAAAGTTTTTTCTATGCACGGTGCCTGGTTTAAAGACTTCTGCCGACTGATCTTCATCTATTTATTCCTTTTGTCAAAAAGAAATATTCTGGGCTTAGCTTATCATGGATAAATCACTACACAAAATAATTGTCTGCACAGGTAACTTACTTCAAGCATAACTGACAATTATACTGGAACTGTGTTACATGTTGATCTTATATTTAGACAATTTTGGTGTTGTGTCAATTTCAGGTATTGACTGCTTAGTGCAAAACAGTTGCAACTTCCTATAACTTTATAGGGAGTTATAACTGTTTTGCACTAAGCAGTCAGTATGTTCAGGACTAGGAATGTTAATTGGATGTCCATCATTTTGTTTGAAAATTGATCGAATTGCCATCAAGGTGCAGGTTTATATGTACATAATGTCTCAAATTGTCTGTTCTGTTCTCATAAATCTTTGGATAATTTGCCCAGATTTTAATGAATACATTCTTTAGGATTGTTTCAAATTTTGAGAGCCACAAAGGGTTGAAGGGGTCAACTTTTGGGCAGGGCCACTTTAATATCAAAGGTTTATTAGCTGACTGCAGGGCCTTTTAAAGTCATGAATAAAACAAAAAGTGATAAGTAATTTTGATGAATACATAATGTGAATAGTCCTTCCTGTATTGGACTGACAACTTGAGGTCGAATGATAGTTATCATCAATAATATCTTATTAATTCTGCATTTTTCTGTCAAAGAGTGAATGAACTTTTCCCGTTAATAGATTTTCCATTAATAGGTCATAAGTCCATTGATGGGTATCTGACTTTGCCATTAAATGAAATCATCTGACCAGTGGATGAATCCATGAACTGCCTTTAGGCGCAGAAACTCACCCTTTGTCATGTATACAACTACAGAAAAGATTGTTTTAAAAGAAGCATTTTTATTCGAGAGCATAACTCTGTAACCTTATGTCCCATTTTCTTGAGACTTGGCAGTTATATTCTTCTCCTCATGATTGAGTGCATCAAACAAGATGATAACTCTACCTGGACTATTTTTGGAGCTATTGCCCTTTGTTTATTTCATATTTGGATCTTGTCTGAAGTATATCTCTAAAAGTAAATAAATAGATACCATCATGAAACTTCATGGGTAGATAGACCCATTAAGAGGAAGTGCAGTGCAAAAGAACCATAAATCTACCTGGCTTTTTTTGAGTTATTGCCTTTTGTTGTTTTCATACTTGGATCTTGTCCGGAGCATATCTCTCAAAGTATAGGAGCTATGATAAAGAAATTTAATGGGTAGATAGAGCTTATCAAGGCGAAGTGCAGTGCAAAAGAACCATAACTCTACCTGGCTGATTCTTTGAGTTATTACCCTTTGTTGTTCTTCATGCTTGAATCTTGTCCAGAGCTTATCTCTTAAAGTATACGAGATTATTTATAATAAACTCCAACTACAATTATTCATCTGTTTGTCACTAAAATTGTCTAAAAGATATTCAGAGGACATTAGAGGAAATTCAACTCAAATTAGAGAAGAAGTCTAAAAAAGTACCATAAAATGTAGGCATTTGAAGTGGGTTTTCTTAGTAAAAATGTAGGGGTGCTTCTAATTGGGAGGGTCTATTATTAGAGATACGGTACATAATATTTGTGATCCACTGATGATTAAATGATCATGCTCGGTTTGAGCAACTAGATGAAAATAGACAAGAAAATTGCATGCCTCGATATTTGGCCTCAAAGTGCAGTGTAGCTCAGGAATGGTACAGTGCAAACTGCAGTGTAACTAAAATAGAGCACAGATTCAACTACTGTGTAGCTCAGAAAGAGCATAGATTCAACTGTGGTGAAGCTCAGAAAGAGCAAAGAATCAACTGCAGTGTAGCTCAGGAAGAGCACAGAGTCAACTGCTGTGTAGCTCAAAAAGAGCACATACTCAACTGCGGTGTAGCCCTGGAAGAGCATAGATTCAACTGCTGTGTAGCTCAGGAAGAGTATTACCGCAGTGCAGCTCAGGAAGGGCATAGATTCAACTGCTGTGTAGCTCAGGAAGAGCACAGTGTCAACTACCGATACATGTAGATTAGGAAGAGAACAGAACTAATCAACTGAAGCGTAGCTCAAGAAGATCACAGAGTCAAACTGCAGGAGGAGCATTGTGTCAACTAGTAAGTAGGTTGAGTAGTCTTGGACAATCCAAGTTATTTTTCTTTTGATTTGTTTGAATGGGGTTTCACACTGCTTTCAACAATCTTTCAGTTATATCGCAACAGCTGGAGCACCTAAAAATGGATTCCTTGTAATTCTTAACACCATAACTTCCATCACATCCTTTCCTAGCCTCCAGCTGCTATCCCACAAAGCTACGACTATGAACACATTGGTTATTTTTCTTTTGTAGTTACAAAATATCAAAGATTCTTATTACTCTGATCACAATTAAATTTGTCAGCAAGGCTAATAATGGCCATTAAATATGTACAGTTAATGTTTTGTATAGACAGTTTTTGAGCTGTCAGGTAGCAGGTAATTAATCATCATGTACTAATGAGCAGCTGTTAGCTGTGACAGCTGAATGAGGAATATTCCCTTTGATGTAGATATAAAACTGACCATCAATTAATGAATACACACTAAATACACATTAAATAAATTGTGTATTGTGTAATGGAAGTTATTAAACATTTTAATGTTCTACTAATTGAAAACAATTTGTTCATGAGAATCTTTCATAAATACCGTATTTCTCCTATTTTAAAAAAAAACACTCCCAGAAGCTGTACATAATATGGTCAGGGAGCTTTTATTTTGTATGCATTTTCTGATTTAAAAAATCATTAAACTTATGTCTTTTAGGTCCTTTTCTCTTTAATTTGAGGTAAATTTCCTCTAAACAATAATATAAATGATTGTTTAGAGGAAATATACATCATATTAGAGAAGAAGCATCAACAAGTTCTTAAAATTTAGGCATTTGAAGTGGGTTTTCTTGGTAAAAATAGTAAGGGTGCTTATAGTAGGAGGGAGCTATTATTAGAGGAAATACGATATATCAAATTCAATCCAACTCTATCAATTTTTCTTAAAACGAATTAATCCTACCTCATTTGGGTACATGAATATTTGAATCATGTCACTAGCTTGTTCCGTAGAGACCATATCCATAAAAACATTATCATCAAAGTTCAACATTTTTCTAAATAATTATCACAGAAATGCGATAATTTCCCCTCCTCATCTATCTAACAAAAACTGGTCATTCAACTTGGTCTAAATTACATTGACAATCATGTGAGAATTGAATCCTTACAGAGCACCTTCAATTACAGTTTCATATAATATTAAACTTAGATTTGTTTAATTATAGTCCAGATTGAACTTCAAATTATGATGTCTTTATATTTCACACAGAAATTACCATCTTAAACTGTTTTTGTTCTTAGCGAAAATTTGTTTCCCTATCTTAAAAGCACTGATTTAGGAGAATAATTTACACTTTGATCTTTAAACTATCAATTCAAGACTAAGCACTGATCTTGTTAATTTACTTAGTTCGGTCAGAAGATTAATTTTGACTTCCACTTTATCTCCCAGTCTAAATATTTATGTCCAAAGTTTACAAAACATGGTCTCTGGCAGTTCCCCTTCCATGTACCAACTTGTGAAAAATTCCAACGTTTTAACGAGTGTCAGTCATTTGACAAGTGACCACTATCTTGTTCACCTTGTATTTAACAATCACAATTTAGTTTTATCAACCATAACTAAAACTGACCACTATTGAAATGTATACATGTATTTAACGGCTATTGCTATTGATAGTTTGTCCTTTAAACATAGATCTGAAAATCTTAGACAGATAATATTGAAAGTTCTCAGTTATGGTAAAATTTATATCCTAAAATATCATTGCCCTCGTAATCACCAAGACCTCACATCAGCAGTTGACTCCAAGTTGTTAAGAATGCCAAAGAAATCTGTTAAATGAGGGTCTATAATGTGTTTCTCTTAGGTCCCATTTAATCAGATGTTGAAAGTTTACCTGGGAAAAATAAAGACAGGTGTCACATGGGTTAACTGACCAGCTGACCAATCACAATAAATAGACCTGTGGTCATAGCCAGAGGTGGACTTTGGCTGACCGTTAACCATTTTCCTCATAACAATACAACTAATATCTTTAATTCAATGTATGGAAAGTTAAGGCATTTTTGAGACAACTTTTGCTCAAAGTACTGGATGCATTAAATGTGGGTAGGTATTCATTTTGAAAATAAAAAAATTTCAGCTTTTATGGATTCAAAAAGGGAAAAGCAGGTGATAGAGACAAAGATCAGACTGCACATACGTGCAGGCTAATGTTTGTCTATAGCTCCTGCCAAGGCAGGAATATTCCAGGTCAGCATGACATGGGTTAAACATCAAAGTTTGGAAACAATTTTTTCACCTTAGAGTGATAGGACACAGAGAAGATATCAATACATGTCCATCTTGTCCTCTAAACAAAAAGGACAGGTGAGTTCTTATAATTTTGAAAGGAATCCGTGAAAAACAGTTTCAAGTTGAAAATTGTTTTGGGGAAATCAATGAGCACAAAATTCAAGAATGTAATGGTTAATTTCTGTGAGTGCCCCGAAACGCCCTAAACTTAATGACAAAATTCATGAGCGACATTAATCCATGTCATTCTGAACCCGGAATATTCCTGCTTTGACAAGAGTATAGACAAAGATCAGGCTGCACATATGTGCAGAATGATCTTAATTTATACCACATATGTTCAATTCTTAATCAAGGAAAGTTTAAAAATTGTTTTTTCCAAAATAAATACTTTCTCACTACATTTAGAGCATCCAGTGCTTTGAGCTCTTTGATTTTAATGTTTTTCTTATTCAGCATAACAGTAAATCTGAGAGTCTACATACAGTGAAAGAATGTGACTATTCCACATTGACCATCTGCTCAAATATTTTGGTTTCGTCTTTGTCACATTTTACAAAAACAAGATAGCTATCTTTCCCCCACTATTTCAATGAGCCCAATCTGTCGTAAAAACATGGAACATAAGTCATGACTTGAGGCATAACCACAAACATGGTCAATGTAATTATCATTTGTTGGGATTGATTGATTGATTGAATGGAGTTTAACGCCGCTTTCAACATTATTTCAGTTATATCGCGGCGGCTGGAGCACCTAACAATGGATTCCTGGTATTTCTCTCACCAGTACAACCATCACATTCTTTCCTAGCCTCCAGCTACTATCTCACATAGGTCTACAAATCATTTGTTGGGGGCAAATTGTATGTTTTATATTTTTTTTATTTTCATAAAGAAATCTGTATAGAAATGAGATTAATAGAAATTTGATGAATAAAACAGCACTTGAGGACATGCATGAAAGCAGGTAACAACACCATGAAATTGACAAGGTGAGTGATATTGGAATGATTTAGGAATGAAATTGAATGAGTGTGGGGGGTGAGTTTTTAGTGAATTTAATGGGAGGTAATCCATTATTGCAAATTCTGTTAAGGATGAACAAAATTAGCAATATAGACTACCTTCCTTTAATAAATATATGAATGGATGGAACACTGAGTGAGTGATTTAGAATGGATTTGATAGAAATGAATATCAATTTCACGATATTGATAACTGTAAAGAAGGGTTATGTCAGAAGGATTATGTAATTCAGTGACTACAACATATTATATAGTAAGTCTAGGGCTCAATTCAATTAAATAGCTTATCCTATATTTTAAGCTACCAGCATTATGTTTATCAAAAGAAATTCGGGAGTGGGTTTGAGCTTGCATCAAAATGTTGCATCAGGCAGGAGAGTGCCAAGATATCAAATATGTGGCTGTCAAGTTCAACATTTCATTAACCAATTACTTCCCTTTTTAAAGCAACACCCATTTACAGTCATTAGAAGACAATCATGAGTCTATTAAAGTCATTAGATCTTATCTAAAATCTATTCAAACAATTATGGCCATGATAAAATATTCAGTGCTCACTCAATTGACAATTTTTCTAAATTACTTTTACCTATATCTAATAATTTAATCTTCAGGTATTAACATTCCATTATCAAGTTTGACGATCATTCAGTCAGATAAACTGTCAACTCTGACTGACTAGAACTTAGCAGGTTAACAATCTAGAGAATGGTTTTGCGTCCTTTATTTTCTTTTTTGGGAGAAATGCTTCGTTTTACAGTATTCGCATCACTCAAATTGTTGCACCCCTAGTGCACCTAATGGTTTCCTGGTATTTCTCCTACTATTACAACAGAATACATCCTTTCTTAACCTCCAGTTGCTATGTCACATAGGTTAACAATAACCCATACATGAAAGACAACTGTAATGTGGAAAGGATATGTGCTGCTGTCAGGGATCAAACCCGTGATGCAATGACTGGTGACTCGCCACTAACTGATCTACAACTAGAGCTGGGACAAGTAGAAATTTTGCATCTGTGTACCCGAGATCTTGTTGGTTTAGTTTAAACCTATTTATTTTACATCAATTTGGAAACAAGTTATTACAACTTAGATTAATCCCTCTCGATTCTGCTTCCTGGAAAATTCACCAGTACGCACGCCAAATGTGTGGGCCAATGAAAGAACGAAGATCGATAGCCTATCCAGGGAATCGAACTCAGGACCTTTAGATCTTGTTACCCACGGTTACTAGAGTACCCAATGATTACTACATATATATTTTCATTCTGTTAACTTAGAACAAAGGTCGATCTAGAACGGACATGGTTATAAGCCATATGCAGGTGCTGTGAGTCCAAGAATGGAAAATAAGTAGCCCGGACTCTCAAAATCATCGATGTAGTTTGTTTTAAAATCAACTTCACAATAGAATTGAAGACAGTTTATGACCAATGTAGGTATTATTAATAACCTACACGATACCCTAGCACAAGTGCTTGTCCCAGCTCCATACACAACTGTGACTTATTTGAGGTAGCTTTGTTTGTATCAATCCTGATTTATGTATAGCATAGAAAACTAGAGCCGTGGTATATGGGAAATAGACACAAGCTTTAGCGAGTGTCTATTTCTCATATACCGCGGCATGAGATTTTCTATCTAAGACCACGCTTTTCTTACACTTAAACTATATATATTTTTTACCTGAACCTCTAAATAATGAAACAGAGTAAATATTGCTGTTATATTACTCTATGCTGAAATCACTTATGCATCTATTTCCATTACCATTTTCCGATCTTTTGCACTTTTGCTACTGTCGAAAGTCTTTAGGAAAAAAAAGAGCTGTATAAAATACTCGTCATCTCATTGAAATGACTTGGCCCCCAAAACCTCTCGAGATCCACGTGCAACTTACACACTACAACAGTATATCTGTAAATACAACGCTCGGGGTTGTATCGTGATATATACTTTTGAAATACTGTTCACTGATTGGCTGATTTGCTTTAAGTGTGGTCTAAAAAATAATTGCTATTGCCTATCGATACATTGTAATAACAAAGAAGTACAACACAGAACAGTTTATAGAAGAGCTTTGAGGGTGAGTGTCTGTAATAGAAGAATACTGTTAATTCTACATGTGCTTCATGGGTTAATACTGATCATTTAAAACTGACATAGGCTATCATATTTAACACCACTGATAATTATCAATTCAATAGGTATTGTATTAGAAGTATTAAAAGCCCATAATTCATTTACAGACCAAATAATGGACTAAAAATTATAAAATATTTTGGAAGCCTTGTTTGACACATGCATAAAATAGATATGAAATGTAGTCATTAGCAGGAACTTTCAGAATGCCATTATTTAAGGCCACTAGAAATATTTTGTCAACTCAAAATTAAGCTATGATGATATTAAAATAAATTAAGTCTAACTTAAATGCTTATCAAAATAGTTTTACTGTTAATTATCTTTCTATTCTTTTCTGGAAAACAAGATGTGTTTGTGAAACACGAATGCCCCCGGAACGGCATTTTTTTTTCAATGTTTGACCTTGACAGATGACCTTGACCTTGTCACATGACCTTGACTTTGGTACCAGCGGATGCGGATCATTGAGATCTAACATCATGCCAAATATTAGCTTTGTATCTTGAATAGGCTTGAAGATATTGGCAAGGTTAAGTTTTCAGGTTAAGTTTTCGGACAGACGGACGGACAGACGGACGGACAGACAGACAGACGGACAGACAGACAGACAGACGGACATGAGTAAAACAATATGCCCCCGATCTCTCGATACGGGGGCATAAAAAACATACAACAATGAACCTATAGGGGACAAAGTCCAGTTCATCCACAACAAAATTAGGGAAAAACCCCTTTAGGACATCACTTGACCAAAAATAACTTCTTTGTAGTGTAACAAATGATCAATTGAAATAAAATCTAATTAAATTGAATTGATGTAGCGAAAGTTAAGTTTTATTGCCCGCTAAATTTACTTTTAAGTTCTTGAGAGTAATTATTGAATGGCCCACTGGCTAGACGGGAATGTGGGAATAGCCTTGAACCCCCTAGGTGAATTATTTTTTAGTTGACATACACAACCTTACCCCTTTTCTTGTTAAATTTAAATTTTGTTTGATATAAATCCACAATTTCAATTGAGTGATCAAAGGTCAATTTTGTCTATACAATGTATAGACAAAATTGACCTTTATTCAATCACTCAAACTTGTGGATCCATACAAGTTTACATTTTTTTGCATTATAACCAGTCTGGCTGACAGGTTTTTACCACCAAGATTGAGCAGAAAGTAGGCTGATCTTTAAGTCTATACTGTCTGACAAAGCCTTGTATATGATGTGAAACAGAACCCTATATCTATCCCTCACATTGAACTATTATGCTGCGTACTTATGTTCAGGCGCAGATCTAAAGTGGGGAAGGGGTATTAATTTTTTCCGGATTCTACCAGAATTTCATCAAACAGCTATCAAATTAGAAAAACATACCCAGAAGTCAAAGTATTATACTGCATGAGAGCCACCAAAATATGGAACCTGCTTAAAATTTTCTATTGAACAGAAGTAATTTATCAAAATAGAAAAGAATTTGATGGAAATGGGCTAAACAGTTATCTATAGTTAATAGAAATATAATACAATATTTTTGTTGAATCAGTTAATTCACTATTAGTCATTCAAATTGTTTACGGTTATTAACTATAAATTTCAAATGAAGTGTGAAAACAGGCCAATCTTTTACACAGTATTTAATGACATTTTTTTAAATCTTTTTTCAATCAGTTCTAAGTTAACTACAATTGAAACTAAGAAACTTAAGAGTTTGATTTGTAACTGCAAGATCCATGTACATCACTTGAAAAAATTGAATAAACCAATCATTCATACAAAGACCTGGCTGTGTGGATTACTGTGAAGGCATGTTTCAGAATATAAATAGAAATTGAAAGGCAATTCTACCTTACTTTTTATTCACATTTGCAAAAAAAAATGGAATGACCAGGAAAGATAACATGGATTAAATATTCTTTCAAAGTCACTGCAAGGATGACACTTTAAACAATTTCTTTCACATGTTTGTTCAGAAAATTGGGATCAGCCAGTCAATCCATTCCGCTCACAGTCTTCACTACATGCTGAACAGATTGCTATTAAGTTATTACTAGTTTCTATTACCGTATTTCCTCTAATAATAGCGCCCTCTGTAATAGTAGCACCCCTACATTTTTTTACTAAGAAAACCCACTTCAAATGCCTTAATTTTAGGAACTACTTGAGACTTCTCTAATTTGAGACAAATTTCCTGTTTAGAGGAAATTCATCTCAAATTAAAGGAAAAGGGCCTAAAAGATATCGATTTTAATGATTTTTTTTATCAGGAAATGCATATTTAATAATAGCTCCCTGACCATGTTGTATATAGCTCCTGGGAGCGTTTATTAGGAGAAATACAGTATTATCAGTCTTCCTAAAATGTGCCATGTTTTTTTTCAAAACTTATACATCTGTTGTTTCCATATAATGTATGTAGTTTGAAACATAAACAAGATGTGTTCTAAACTCCCCCCCCCCTTTCCTCAAAAGAGCAATTTTCTAAAAGTCTAAGCACAATAATTGACCTTGACAGATGACCTTGACATTGAATGATGTGAAATGATAAGAGAAACCTTCACAACAAATATGAGCATTGTCACTCAAATAGTGTTGTATTTTACATATTTTACAGAAAAATGTTAAGTTTGCCATCTAAGTTTTTGAAGTTTGACATTGGTAATTGACCTTTACCTTTATGGATGACCTTGACATTCAGACCTTGAATGATTTGTATTAATGAGAGTAATCTTCATGCCAAATATAACCACTTAAAATGATATCAAAGTAACCGCAAAATGTTAAGTTAGCAGGTTAAGTTATTGCAGACAGACAGTGAGATGGACAGACATCAATAGAATGCCACTGATCTACCAGATTATATGCATATTGGAGTGACAGGTAATGGATTCTAGCCACTACAACCCACTTTTAAAGCTTTTTACAGCTAGGTGGACTGGAGATCTGTCCATGTGCGTGTTTGATCATAGGATTTAGGTCCCTCCGTGCCCTAGGCATATATGGTATGGACCATAAGAGAGAAAGAAGTGGATACTTAAGAGATTCAGGTTCATAAGCTGCTAGACCTTTGTTCTTTAAAGTGCCCAGCGTTAAGCACTGATACAAGCGAAGCTTCCTCTGGGTTTCTTACCAGGTTACTTCTAGTTTGTTCGGGGGAAAGGAAGTATCACTGAATCTACCGCATTTGGGATTCAAACCACAGACCTTGGGATTAGCAGTCTGGAGTCTTACCAATAGACCACCGGCCAGCCAAAGGAGCTCCGTTTGCAAAGTGTCCTGCCAAAATATGACAATATAATTTATGTAAATAATAAGTGATAAATGACCTGTTGGGTTTGTACCCTTGAAGTGAGAAACACAACACCCCACATGGGTGACTCAGACTCCCCCACAATTTGGCCCGCTGCCTATCTAGCGAGCTGATCTATTCATCAAGAATAAACTAATCTATCTATGTCATTGGTATTTGGTTATCTAATAACTGTGAAAACTGTACTATGGACTAAAATGTAGTATTTTTTCTCGGGTTTCTATACTTCATTAAGTTTTCAAAATATTGGTGTGAATCATTTAATCTTTACCTGATTTATTGGGGCTCATAATTCAATTTTGAAAACTGAACTCAAGTATGATAAATACATAATTCAAATTGAATGGTCAGCACAAAGCTATATGACGATTGCAGAGTGTAAAACACAGCTTTTAAGTTTTACTTATAATCATATTGTGCCAACTGGAACACCTAACCATGGATTTCATAGATTTCCCTCTGAGTCTCTAGTTGCCCTATTCCCATCTAGAATTATAATCCGGTATACACCCAATGCGTCACAAAGAAATTTTGCTCCAACCAGGGTTCATACCCGTGACCATATACTTTGGACTCATTTATTCTACACCAGAGCTACAGATAGCCGGGTATTTTTATTTTCAAATTTCAATATTTCATTATTCTTAACATAAACCCCAACTTGTTGGTACTCATTTGAAACGTCTCATTGAGATGTTTCAAATGAGTACCCACATCATATTTTCATTGGGAAAAAAAGATTTTGGACTGTCCTCATCCTCCCTTATCTGGACCACTGCTACCATTTACTGTGTTATGTATGGCCAAAGATGTTCAAACTTGGTATTTAATACAAAGATCTGGCAAACAAGCTCCAATACTCTTTCTTAACACGAAAGCAATCATTGATGAATTAAATGCACCAACATACTTCTTTTTTGCCAAATATGACAAGAAATTTGCATTGTATAAAATGTAAAAATAGCATGAACCAGTTATCTTCTTAGTAAGTACTGTATTTTTATGTCAAAACCTTAAATACCAAGTTGACAAGATCACACCTTTTAATGTCTGACAATAAAGATAAAGTTTGATAAGGTGTATGACAAATCACAATTAATTGTGATGTTCCACAGTTGACAAGCCTCACATTGATTGGAGTATCTTGACAGTTATCTAGTCATTGTCTAAAATATAAACCATTCAGTCCTACTTAATTGAACTTCGATAGGATTGTTGCCGACATTAATAGGATAATGTTCTGTGAAATATTAATCACATTCCATACCTATGTCTCAGCAATTTTTATAGAAACTAATTAAACTTTCCATAATTATTATTATTATTATTTTATTGTTTTTCCGCCAAATTGGCGAGCATTACAATAATAACAAAACATTTGAGCAAATTAAAATTGAAAGCTAGCAATCAGAGAAAGTTTGGAGAGAGAGACAGACTGAGTAAAGAAGGGAAATGACAAACATAATAACAAATTCAAAATCATGTACATATAAACAGGAAACACGACCCTCGTTACCATGACACTTTTACGAAAAAATCATGACTAAACCATTGAAAAACTCGTTGATGTAAGAAAAAATAGTGTGGAAATTCTAGGAAGATGGATTAGTCTTTAAGAGGTGATCCATTACTGATTGTTGGAGATTGTAGAGTCATGTTAGAGAGCTCTTGTTAGGGACAGGAAGCGAATGGCATGATAACGAAGGGCAGAATAACGTTACGAAAAGAAAAAAAAATAAGTAAATATATATACAGAACGAGCAGCAAAACACAAAAAAGGGAGACAAACAAATAAGCCACATTGCAAATCTACACCCATCGGACAGATTCGAAAGACGAGAACTGTGATCCATCACCTGACAATTACCACAGTTCACGTAGAAATCGAGGGTGTAGAAAGCAAGGCGGGTTTTTTAACATGTAATACGGCAAAAGAGAGTTTCCTTGTCTCGAAAACGAAATACAAGGAATTGAACTGCGCACACATATACAAAAACACATAAGCATATATACATACACATATATTAACACAAATAAATGCATACACATGCAAACAAATTAACATTTATTGATTGATTGATTGAATGGAGTTTAACGCCGCTTTCAACATTTTTTCAGTTAAAGCGCGGCGGCTGGAGCACCTACCGATAGTTTCCTGGTATTTCTATTTGCTATTTCAAACACATATACCTGTTCTAACCAACAACCTATTAAGGTTGTGGAACCCTAATAGTTCAGCAACATTTCGGAACTAATGATCTTTCACAATGTTGACCGAGGTTTTTCTGATAAAAATCATTAGAAAACCTCGGATAATACTGTTAAAATTCATTACATCAAAAACATTGGGGATTGTGGATCCACTACCTTTACAATGAGAACATCAATGTTATTGCAGTCTACAACCATCTGCTTTATTTTTGCAAGTACTACTTGTTGTAGGTTTGTGGCTTTTAAATTTCCTTTTTGATAAAGAATAATTTGAAGAAGATATAGATGAGAAATAACCCATGCAACAAAATTACACATCCTGCTGTATGAATTTTCTCCCTTACAATCTATTCAACATAGAAGTATAAATTATCTCCCTTACATTTCAATATAAATTTTCTCTTAAGGAATTTAAGGCAATGTGTGTGTGTGACTTTTCAAACAATTTCTTGTAAGTAATATTCCACCAAGCACAGAATTTTTCAAAATGCGAAGTAAAGAAACAGGTTAGGCCACATGTGGAGATGCACAAATTGATCGGAGTATTGCAATGACTCAGTACTATAGGCAGTTACCACCGTTTATCAATGAGCCATTATTTTGCAATGCACACACTAGCATTCATTGGAAACTTCAAGCATTCTCTCAGCTGATAGTGATGAAAATCATTACTCCACTTTCCACACAAGGTCAAGTGATTAATTCTAATAAAAGTACATAAATCACCTGACTTGAATTTGATCCAAGTTTCATCAAGTTTAGTTAATTGATTTTCATTTTTGTAAGTTATTTGATCTGGATGACTAAAGAGATGTCCACTTTAATAGTAGCTCATGTTCAAAGTATCCACCATGATGATACTCTTTTTGATCTGTCCCATTATGGCTACCTTTGATTTCATTATCTAGTCCAACCTTTTCAAATTAATCTTTTAAAAAAATTATTCTGATTCATGAAGGTATGTAACTGAAAGTTGAAATAGTTTTTATTATCCCCTCAAAAATATTCTACCTACATGCAATTAAATCAAGTACCATATTTCTCCTAATAAAAATTCCCAGAAACTATACATAACATGGTCAGGGAGCTTTTATTTAGTGTGCATTTTCTTATTTAAAAAAAAATTATTCTTCTTCTTTTCATTTCCAATGTCAGTCAGTTGAGCTCACTGGTCCCGATGAAATCCGCCATCCAGCACAGGCTCTCACGGTTTCCATAGAGTTTGTCATCCAGGTTGGGTGTTGGCCAGTGATTCTGTCTCGCGATAGTGAACAGTGGGCATGTTTGTAGTATATGTTCTACTATTTCTGCTGAGTTTCCACAGGGGCATGTAGCTGAAGTTACAATTCCCATTTTATGTAGGAGACTGGGTAGTTTGCAGTGTCCTGTACAAAGTCTAAAACAACCATTAAAATTGTTGTCTTTTATGCCCATTTTCCTTTAATTTCGAGTGAAATTCCTCCAAACAATCATATAAATGATTGTTTAGAGTAAAGTCATCTCAAATTAAAAGAAGTCTCAAAAAGTTCCTAAAATTTAGGCATTTGAAGTGGGTTTTCTTAGTGAAAAATGAAGGGATGTACTACTAGGGAGGAAGCTATTATAAGAGGAAATATGGTACTTCCAGAATCTGAAGCTGTACAGGCTGGTTTTAGTCTATACTATCTGCCATAGATTTGTACAGCAGCAATATGTTGTGAACAGCATTAGGAAGGCTTAATTCAATGCTCATGGTTATGGTTCAAATAATTGAAGAAAACTCCTTGCTACAGTGAAATGTAAGTAAAATTAATGGTATTTCAATGATAGACCTTGTCCCAGTTAAATTCAACCTGATATTGAGTCCTTTGGCCCACATAGTTGTGGTTAATTCAACAATTAATCAACAATGTATCATCGCAAAATTGAATCAACTCTACTGCTTGGAGACCAATTCTTGCCATGTACCAGCTATTTCTCGCCACCACACCATTTTCAAGGTAAAAATGAAATATTCATTTACAACAAATTATTTTCTGAATAAAAGAAGTTGTTGTCAACATAACTTGTAATTTAGAAGGGTTTCTTTTCTGTCTTAATCATGAACCACAGATGTTGGCAATGTCTCTTGACCAGTACCCTTTTTTCAAATAATCAGAGAAGAATTTTCTATAGCTATAGCAATTATTGTAAGAAGGAAGAAACAATCATTTTTTTTTTTTTCATATTAACCTTTTATTCTTTGATTATTGACCTTCAGGCTGGTGCAGCTTAAACTAGAACTGTTGCAGAGTGGACTAATACTCCCCACAAGCACTTTGTCAGAATGCAAGTGCTATTAGTGCAGGATGTGTTTGTAACAAATATTGATGTCATATGCAGCATTTGCATGTAGTTTCATGATTCAAGGTCGCTTGGTTTTAAGTTAGAGTCCAGAAATGAAAATTGAACAAATATTGACTGTGACCTTGACCTTTGACCTATATGACCCCAATACAATAGGGCACTTCCTTGGATCATGAGCAACATTTGCATTAAGTTCCATGATTGTAGGTCACTTGGTTTTAAGTTAGAGTCCCGAAACAAAAATTGAACAAAGGCTGACTGTGACCTTGACCTTTGACCTATGTGACCCAAAAACAATAGGGTACTTCCTTGGGCCATAAGGAACATTTGTATAAAGTTTCATGATTGTAGGCGACTTGGTTCTCGAGTTAGAGTCCAGAAATAAAAATTGAACAAAGGCTGACTGTGACCGTTACCTTTGACTTATGTGACCCCAAAACAATAGGGCACTTCCTTGGGTCATAAGGAACATTTGTATAAAGTTTCATGATTGTAGGTCACTTTGTTCTTGAGTTAGAATCCGGAAACGAAAAAGTCTACGGACGGACAGATGGATCAACAGACGGATGGACTGATGGACAGACAGACAGACATGGTGAAACCAATATACCCTCCTCTACTTCGTAGGTGGGGGGTATAAAAAATCTGAGAGACCAAGGGAGATAACCGATACTGAAACTTACAAATTCGAAATCCTCCTCTCCACCGGGTACTATGTCACGCTTTTTTTTTCGCCGTAAAATAGATGGCCATGCACATGCTGACAACTTCTTCATTCTTGAGGTCCTTTCTCAATCTAAACTAAGCTTAGAAGGTCAAACAAATTTTTTTGTTGTAAAGGGAGGTAATTTCTCAAAATTTATCCTCTCATTTTTAAAATCCAGGCTTAATCCATAAGTTTTCTACCCTTAGACACCATTTCATGTCACAATCACAAGTTTCAATTTAACTACAAATATGATACTAAAAACATGAGTGCATCATATATTGACAAGCTGTTAATCACTTTTACATCAAGTTGGTCTGGTCAGGCACAATTACCATCACCATTAGTATGCAAAGGCACGCAACCAACATAATGTGAATTCCCGAATCATTCCTACCATGACAGTAATCTATGTTTGACCAATGACCAATCCTATATGATAATATTCCTTTGATTTCTTTTGTTTTGTGCAAATAATATCCATGTACAAGGGCTTCTATATTTGGTATTGATACAAGGTTTTATGATGAATAACTGCTACTGAAGACACTTCTATTTCTCCTACGGTCAATAACATTTATTACAGGACTTTGGATGTTGACTATTGTAATTGCCTATATATTTATAGGTACAAACAATATATATTATATGCATGTATATGCCAGAGTCACAGCAAAAAGCACATATATTGGTAATGCCAAGCAATTATGGCTAATTATTTCCTTTGTCCTAAGTTTGTTACAACAACTGCATTTCACACAATATGCATTTCTGATCGATTTTGAACTGGTCAATTCACAAGAATAGTCCTTATTTACAACTTTAACTTAAATACAACTAAATGATAACTATTCTTACTTCACCATCATTCCAAATATAATGATAAATTTATTAAATCACTTAAGAACATAATCCTTTCCATTTTTTTTTCTTTTCTCTCAAATAACAAAATAGATGAAGTCAATCACTTATAATTTTCAACACCTCAAATGATTTTGTTGTACATAAAGTGAAATAATCGAAACTTATCAATATATTATCTGAATTTATTTCATTCAAATCGCAAACATACTGTTTGATCCCTGAACTCCTTGACATATTTTACCCATCACCATATTTTTAGACTTATATAAATTGAATGAAGATATAATTATGTATTCTTAATTCCAAACTGATATTTGATTAATACTAGAGGAGCTCAAGCACCTGGGGTTGGCACTAGTGTAAGGTAATGGAATCTACTTAAATTTATCAAAAATGAAGAGTAAATTTAAGTTTTTTTGTTTAAAAAGAAAAAAAAATAATATGTGGAAATAATTCACATTGGAAAATGATGATACTTAAAGATATCAGTTCTCCTTATTCCATCATCAGAAAGTCACAGGGCATTCCAGGTCTACATATTATATGAAAGAAGTTAAAATCTTTGAAAGAGAAAAAAGATTCTGCAAACCTTAACCCTTGTTTTGCTGAATAGATTTTTGCTACAAATTTTCATTAAAATCAAAGGGCAAAAAGCACCGAAAGTACCTACCGTAGGTCAATTTTTATTTGAAAAACTTAATCTTATGACAATTCCGATTTGAAAGTGAGAAACAGGTTGTGTAGACTATCATCAGCCTGCACATATGTGCAGGCTGATGTTGGTCTGTAGCTCCTGCAAAAGCAGGCATATTCAGGGTTCAGCATGACAAGGGTTAATTAATAACTTCTCCTTATTCTTACAAAATGCTATGTCCCATGTTCCAAAATGGGATGAGCGGTTGCAAAGAGTCAGACAACCTAGGGCAATGTCTTTGTTGTAAAACTCAAATTCAAATTTCAAAACAATTTAAATTCATTGACAGAAAGAGTAAATTATCTACAGATATCAAGTATTTATTTGATCAGAAGGGATCTTTCACTTTTATCCTAGATACAGACTTATCAATACAGACTTATAGATTAAGCTCTTACATATGCCATTCCCTCATTATTTAAGATCAGACTTTAAATTGCAAGGATGTCTCAAGGAAGTAGAAATGTGATATTTATAGGGAAGAACTAACAACTGACCATTACCTGTTAATTGAAAAATATTTCAGTTACTAAATATTGATATTAATCTTAAACCTCTTGCTTAAGAAATAAAGCCAAGGAATTTTTTTATGAAGAAGTTTGTAACAAGCAACATGTCATTTCTCTCAACATCTGCACCCATTCACTTTCTCTTCAGTTGCAATACTAATGTAAGCAAAAATGAATATCTTGATTGATAGGCACTAACACTGTTTGAACTAAACCCCTGGAGTGGCCCCCACAAGTTCATTATTTTTGACAATAATTTATTATTGGAAGATCACCAAAATCTAAAGTTTCCCTTTTTTTCAAAAAAAAAATTCTACTTTTCTTGTCATTGACAATATATCACACATCACATTTATCACATTTTTATTCAACAACTTAAAAGATAGTGCTATGACACAGGTTATGAGACCAATCCTTGTTTTAAGAACATTGAATTGCTATCCACTTATCATTGTGCAAACATCTTACCAAAACTCGAGGACAGCACATTGTCATGCAAACAGATTGTTATATCTTTCTATGAGAACTAATGTACTATTTTAAAGCTGTACATTTCAAATTCAATGGGCTTAATTTTAGATACCATTGTAACATACCACAGGGTCCAAAGAATTCAGAAAAAGGCACTCGTCCTGCAGGGCAAGTGACTTGAAAAAGTAACTCGTCCTGGTTTGACTGTCACTCGCCCTGCAATAGGCCAAAGGATCGTTGAAGACAATGTTTTGTATCTGGAAATGCAGACGAAACGAAAGTAGAAATTTTGCGACATTCAAAAACTTTAAATTCCGGGTAATAAGTACCGGTATTATGATCGGGACAAGAAAAAATCACTAATTTGTAAACATATAATACCATGGATTTTCGGGTAAAATTCTATGATTGTGGCTATATGCGACAAAAGAAGTAGTAGATATGAACAAAACATGGGAAAATTAATTTTTATTTCAATAATTTCCCTGATCGCGAGATCAATTTGTATTTACGAAGTTCGGGTACCGGGTTATATCATGCGAAAACCGGAAGTTTTATTTTTAGAAATCAAAGTACATGGCTGTTTATAGTTCATGTAGTAGCGAACTTCTGTCACCGCGAACTTTTTCGAATCGTCTTTATTGTAATTTATCTATTTTTATCCTTACATAAGACGTAATGATTTAATGCCATTCATTATTTACTCGTCCGGGAGGACGACTTCCTTAGAATTTCCACTCGTCCTCCGGGACTTCTCACTCGTAAATACGAGCGGACGAGTGGATTCTTTGGACCCTGATACCAGTAACTAGAAACTGTTGCAAAGTGAACTGATACCCCCTTAACCCTTTGCTGTTTAATCCCTGCTTTTTACGTGCCAGTGATTTTATGATTGAGAAAACATTGTGAAAAAAGAAGAAATTGCTTCTTTTCCTACACTATTTTCTACCCTACTGAATGGTTATTTTTCAATTCAAATCCACTTTAAATTTTCGTCTGCAAAACCTTTGAATTTGGACAGGTCCAAAATTTTGTAAAACAGGAAAGGGTTAAAGGGCTTTGTACAAATTTGAGGTGTAATCAGTGTAGGATGCATTTTCTACAAATATCTGAAAGTTACCAAATGTGAGTGAGTATTGATTTTGGAAATCCATTGCTTTACACCTTTCTGGTTTAATGATGAAATTTAGTTGGTATGAACCAAGATCAGACTGCACATATGTGCAGGCAGATCTTTGTCTATACCTCCTGTCAAAGCATGACAAGGTTTTTGAAACTATAATCCCTCCATTACTTGTAGAGAAATAAGGTGTATGAGAATGTCCATCCAAGATCCATTTAATAGTCAATGGACAGTGAGTAACCAAAAAAATGATATAGATATCAAGCTGGGAACTGATTATATCTATGATTATATCTGTGATTATATCTGTGATGTTTGAATAGAATCCTTCCTTTAGTGGCCTAAAAAATGAGTGGACAAGAAAAACCTACAGACAGAGGAACTAACTCTTTCAAAGGGCAATAATTCAGTCAAGAGTCAAAGAATCATAAGTAAAAAAGATAAAGCACATCTCTGTCATTCTCTCAGTGCCTTATACACATGCAGTCATTCTGTGAGGATTGAATAAAATCCCTGCATTAGTTCATGAGAAATTGAGTGTACAAGATTTTCCATTAAAGGGCCTTAAACCTGTCAAAAATTCATAGATGGAAACCAAAATGGGACATGCATATCTTTGCTTCATCCTTATTATATCTATTAAGTGTATATGAAATTTCTCCAATATTTACTCAGATATTGGGCACGCAAAATGGACTTTAACCAAAATAAAATATGCACATGCCTGACCTTTACTTAGTCTTTCCGTAAAATTTGAATCAAATCCCTCCATTAGTTGCCTAGAATTTGAGTGGACAAGATTTTTCTTCAAAGGGCCATAACTTTGTCACATGTCAATGGACCATTCTATTTCAAAACAATCATATTATTGTGAATTAATCAAAGTCACACATCCTATCAATTAAAATTTATTGGTTTCACCTAAATTTATGACCCAAAAAATACTTATATGGCAATTTAAAAAGGGAAATATGACTCAAACTGGGTGTGAAACAGTCATTCACTTTCTTACGCTGACTACACTATTTCTTAAATTAATACAATGAGTATAAATTTAGTTCATAAAATTCCTCTCTTTTTTTGCAACTATCAATATCACACTCTACAATTTTCTCAAATTTTTTTTAACATACTTCTACCACTTTATTCATAAAGTGTATTTATCCAAATGACTTGTTCTTAACCCTTGTCATGCTGAACCCGGAATATTCCTGCTTTGGCAGGAGCTATAGACAAACATCAGCCTGCACATATGTGCAGTCTGATGTTAGTCTACACCACCTGTTTCTCGCTTTCAAACTAGAATTGTTGATATAGATTTAGTTTTTCAAATGAAAAATGACTTACAGTTAGTACTTTCAGTGCTTTTTGCCCTTTGATTTTTATGAAAATTTTTAGCCAAAATTTATTCAGCATGACAAGGGTTAAAATGCATTGTCCAACTCAATTAATGGTTTAATTTGCAAGTCTGAGGTTTTGCAATTTCTAGTAAAATATGGTCCCAAAGAATTAAGTGGCTCTTATTAGCAGTAATTTCATCCTGTATCAAAGCTTGTAAGGGCTTGAGTTATACTTTGGTAGTGAATTTGAATATTTCTAAATAAAAACAAGCAATTTACCCATTTTCTGTCTTAATCTGGTTGGTTTCTTGTTTTTCATTGTAAATTTTTTGGCAGTTTTCTTCTTCATAAAGGTTCAGAAATATGTTGAAGAGTAACATTAGATAATTACATATGATATAATAGCTTTTCATAGTTGACACAAGCAAGAGACAGACACGATTTAGGAGTTACTATTAAAATTTATCATGGATCACATTTTTCCACTTTAATCTTTTATTATGCTTGTCATATGGTTGGGTTGATAAATCTTAAGCTGAAATACCCTTATACCATTGCATACAAAGAACTTGCTTCATCAGGAGACTAGCTGTGAAGAAGAATCTCAAAAGTCCATCATCATTCAGCTGCATATCACATTGGTTTATACCAACATGAACAAAATATTGAGTATTTAAGTATTTATGTATGCTTTGACAAAGAATATTTCCACTAGGTGGTAAGAGTTGCATTTGATTCTTCATTCCCAATGACTTCTATCTGACAATTTATTTTGTATTTGTAGGAAATACTAAAGAAAGAAAGGATCAAAAGCAAAAATAGTTTGATAGCTTGACAAGACATGCTCTAATTTTAACAGTTTGTCATAAAATCAGTCATTTCGCAGTGCATGAGTGTATAACTCTTGCTGTTTAATCCGGGGGCCGGGCAGTGCTTTTTACATGCCTGTGATTTTATGATTGAGAAAACATTGTGAAAAAGAAGAAATTGCTCCTGACAAGCAATTTCTTCTTTTTCCACACTATTTTCTACCCTATTGCAAGGTTATTTTTTCAAATTAAATCCACTTAAAATTTTTGTCTGCAAAACCTTTGAATTTGGACAGGTCCAAAATTTTGTAAAACAGGAAAGGGTTAAGCAAATCTTATTTGAAAATGTGGTTGTTGAAACAAATGACAAATTGATACAGATATAATTTAATTTTTGTTGTTTTTACTAAGATTTGTCATGTATGTGCATTCTAGTTGGCTTAGACATTGGTTTTATTTCTCAATAAAAACAATTTTGAGTATGTACCTATTTGTAAGCTGCACACAAAGTAGGTAGTCCTCAAAGAAATTATAAAATACGAAGAGAGATTATTGCTTTCATGGAGGCATGAAACTAAAACCTAATCACACTCATGTATGAATCCCCTAACTAAAACCTAATCACACTCATGTATGAATCCCCTAACTGCTTTAAATGAGCAGATGTACAAATAAGAGGAGGTATAAAGGCAGTCTCAAACCTTTATTTCCAATGAAAACCTATGTTGTGGGTACTCGTTTAAATCGTCTTTACAAGACAATTCCAATGAGTACCCACAAGATAGGATTTGAGAAAGAATTATAAAAATATTTCAATTTGAAAACCAAAATACCCCCCTCTATCTGTAGCTCTGTATGAGTACTAAAATGATGCTAAGGTACAGGCAACTGCTGTAGTAGATCCAGATGGCACTCCTCCTTGAAGAGCAGTTTAATCTGTCTGGGCTTGTGCCAGAGTTTGAAATTAGGGGGGTCATTGACCCCTTAACCATTAAACTCTGGGGGTCAAAACAGATTTTAAAGGGGTCAAAAGAGCAGAAAGAGTATATCTTGATTGGATTTTGTGATTTAAGCGTCATTTGACCTTTTCTTGTAAAGAAAGGAGTTTTTTAGTAATTTAAGCCATTGATTCGTAGTTTTAGATAATAAATAAAATGCATAGCATCAAAACGTTATGACCCTTAGAAAATTCTCTCAAAGGGGTCACAATGACCCCCTTGGCTGGAGAAGTTTCTAAGGGTCAAAATAAGATATTATCAGATTTTTTAGGGTCAAAACCTTGGTTTAAAAGTCAAACCCAAACCCTGTTTGTATCTACAAAAACTGTTCTGACCTGTTTGTCCCAATATTCAGGGTCAATGTAATGGTCAATTCCGAAGAGTACCAACAAGAAAGGGTTAGACCTTTAATGATTAAAATACTATGATCTAAAATCCAAAATACCCCTTTATCAGAATAGCTTTGCTTATAAAAGGAAATACGGTAAATACCTGTAGGACCACATAATTCCCAAAGTCTCCAGATTCTAAATCCATGTTTAAACATCCAATTAAGGTCACACACCAATTCTGATTAGTAACATCATGCCCACACATTACTTATACCACAGTATTATAGTGATGGGGGACATTATAAACTGTCTAAAGTTCCCTTAGGTTGGATGTAGGTAAACCAAACTTACAGTGTCTTTCTTACTATTGGACCATTTTATTTGCTCCATGAATGTAAAAAGCATGAAGTCCCTTTATTTGAAATGTTATTTCCATTATAACATTTGAAAACAATGCAATTTCAAATAAAACAGTAATAATTATTTATCAAGAACAAAAATTACAAGCACATGTTAATGACTCTATTGTATTCCATAAAATAAAGATTTTCTCAATGAATCTATATCTAGTGAAAAAATAGTTAAATTCAGATTTGTTTAATTAACTGATAGCAGTACACATGCACAAGTCAAAAATTTCATAGAAACAAATGTATCTACAGAAAAGGAAATCATTTTTCAGATAAAAATTCTGGATTAACCATTTTCTGATAGTAAAATGTATGGCAATAATATCACAATCAAATCCATAAAATAGAACAGTTGTAAGAAGAAACTGTAATACTCTCTAGTATTTAGTTACTAATTCAAAATTTGGTTATTTTCCATCTGCTTAAGGGCACTTTAGGTGATTGTTACAAGTATTTAAGTGAATAAAAACATCCTTTCACCTACGAATAAGGTATGAATAAGTAAGGCGTGAATATCTGTCTCTCCGTAAAATTTATTTTCATTACGCATTATGACACAGAATCAGATAACTGTTTTTATTTCTGATTAATCAGCTTTCATACAGTTTATCTTTTTTCACATAACTTTATTGATATCTGTCCAATTTTACTATGTTACAATTTTCACATGCCCGATCAAGAGGGGGGGTACTCAGCAAACCCCATGCCCAAAGAGGTACAGATAAGAGGGAATATTGTCAACTTAAAATCTCTGTTTCTCATTGAAAACCTATATTGTGGGTTACTCATTTGAATCGTCTCTTGAAGACAATTCAAATGACTTCCCACAATATAAGATTTGTGCAAGTATTATCGAAATAATCGAATTTGAAATCAATAATACCCCCTCTATATGTAGCTCTGATGCCCCATTTCTTTCAATTTTGTACCTACATTAGATTAAAGCTGCTCTTTCAAGTTGTTCATAGAATAAATACAAAGCTGGTTCTTAGATTCAGAAATTTATGCATTTTCCGATGTTTAAGAATCGCACATGGGTATGGCACTGACAACAACTCATTCACAAAAATTCTAGCTTGAATTTCTGAAGCAGCAAGGTTGGTGATGAACCCAGTCTATTTATATCCAGTCTACAAATAACAAACTTGTTATTTTTCATGTATAATGTTTCATTTTTCGCATGAATGGAAAAGAAGTTTTCCAATTGACAAATACTTTGACATTGACCTTTGATAGAATGGGACAAACAGGTGGAATTGCATGCGTAAATAGTTGGCTCAAAATTTAAGAATAATCTTTTTGACGTTAGTAGTTGCTTTATTTTTTTCAGAAAGGAATTCTGCTAAAATCAGGAATATCTGTCTTTTTTTCCTTGCCTTAGCAGATCAAATTTTATTAATGGAGAATTTTCAACATGATGAAGTCAAAATTACCGATCAATTTCACACAAAAAATTCAAAATCACATTTTCCCAATCTGTGAAAGATCAGCTTTAAGGCTTGTTTTCTCTTCCAATTTGAATGAGTCTAAATAAACCCTTATTCTGCTAAATTTAAACTTATTTCAAACAAATTGAAAATTTATCAGACACACTTGCTGAAGATCGCATAATTATTCGGTGGAAATTAGCAGACAATGTAGGCCAAGATCAGACTGCTTTTTATGCAGGCTGATTTTAGTCTATACTGTCTACAAAACCTTTTTGTGTGCAGCAGTTAAAATTTGAGTACAGCATGTGTGGTTAGATTTTGAAACACAGAAAGGGCTAAAGTTATTTTTCATTTCTTAAAAGGACCTGGGTCTTTAATTCCCTAAAATATGGGTGGTAAAAGCATTGTAATAAAACACTATTAGAATCAATAATGAATTTTAACACATTTGATTTATAGATTCTATTTGATCTTTTATTTTCCTTCAATCCTTAAATCCTTTATAATGATAGGACATTAATCCTGAATCTTTACTGTTTGATATCTATAGAAAATAATTATAGGCTCAAGCTGAAATATCCTTTTGATATCATAAAACGTATGGTCCTTTGCATAAGGTGACTTGAAAATACATGTATTGATAAAATAATTTTGAGAGAAAAGGCAACTAATAATATTCTCCTAACATTATATTTACAAGATACTCAATACTTAATTCTCTTTTATAAATATTTTTCAAACACCTTTTCTTTTCAAAATTTACATATATATAGCTTGAAAGTCTGTCCATGATTCATATTTTCTGGTTATTTAAATTTGAATGTAGATTCTATAATATGAGCTATAAACTATAATAGACTTCCATATATATAATTCATCCATTGTTTTGCAGCAGTCATCTCAGGAAAAGCAAAGTTTAATGACTGCTGTCAAAATGACAAAATATTGACTTTTTTTTAGATCCTTATACTTTTTATAGACAAAATTGACCTTTAATCACTCACTCAAATGTGTGCATCTATGCATCATGTTATACTAACTCTGAGTAACAAGGTGGTACAAAATTATAGAAGTACCTAAACATTTACATCAAGACAATAGTCTAGCATTAAAAACAGCTCTTGATACATAGGTATAAAAAGCTAACATCACTATTATATTGCAATAATGGTATACAAACATGAAACAACCAAATAATGTAATATCATTAACACAATCTTATTCTAAAATCTACATTTTGTAATAACATCTCTTTTGATCTTGATATGTCTATGTTCTTTTCATTTCTTCTAAGATTTCTAATTTTCTTAACTTATTCGTGTCTATATTAGATCTTGTTTCAATGTAAATCATCCTTTCTAAAACAGTTGTTGGTTTTCATAAAGTCATTAAGTATCCGTCATCAAAAAAAATTTTGGAAAAGAAGATGCTTGAAAAAAATAAATTGTCCTCTACTCATATTATTTAACCCTGTAGGTACCATGATGTAAAAATAATAATAAATCGCACTCATAAGTAAGATTATTTCATGAGTTTTGATAATAACTGCATAATGGAAGGGTTTATTACATTCAAGGGCTTTAATAATTTCTCATTTACAAGCAAAGGTATATAAAAATAGTCCTTCTTTAATCACACTTGTTTCAGGTATGCAGATTATCGGTTGGTTTTTTTTTGCATTAAACCTTTTTCTTCTTAAACTGCAATAAAGTGAACATTGATATCAGGGATAACTATTCATAATTTGCAAGCTCTGATAACAGTCATCACTCAAGCAATATCTTTGTTAAACGAGCTGTATGTATTATGTACTGCTAAGGGAAATAACCCTTACATTTCTATTCATTCAATAAACTAGAAAGCCATGAATGGCTTGAGTCGCTCCACAGGCTTGAAATTCTTGTAAAAGCAAATAAATGTTTTACTAGTTTTTTAAATATTTGGGATTCTACTGATGTTGAAAATGATTCCATCAGTTACATTCTGAGAAAAATGATTTTCATAGTTTCCACTATTTAACATATTGAGGAATGACCTCCGCCCATAAAATACATATTTTTCATCCAATCAAGTTATTTTTGGTACACTGATAAAAGGTCACTTAAGGATCATTCCAGCGAAATTTGGTTGATATCCATTCATTAGATTCTGAGAAAATGATTTTCAAATTTTCCACTATATAACATTTGGGAAATGACCTATGTCCATAAAATGCATATTTTTCATCTGATCACAACGATTTTTTGTAGACTGATAAAGGGTCACTCAAGGATCATTCCAGTGAAATTTGGTTGATATCCATCAGTTACATTCTGAGAAAATGATTTTCAAAGTTTCCACTATATAAAATATAGAGAAATGACCTCCGCCCATAAATTGCATATTTTCCATCCGATCACAATGATTTTTTGTAGACTGATAAAGGGTCACTCAAGGATCATTCCAGTGAAATTTGGTTGATATCCATCTGTTAAATTCTGAGAAAATGATTTTCAAAGTCTCCACAATATAACATAAAGAGAAATGACCTATGTCCATAAAATGCATATTTTTCATCTGATCACAACGAGTTTTTGTAGACTGATAAAGGGTCACTCAAGGATCATTCCAGTGAAATTTGGTTGATATCCATCAGTTACATTCTGAGAAAATGATTTTCAAAGTTTCCACTATATAACATATAGAGAAATGACCTCCGCCCATAAAATGCATATTTTCCATCCGATCACAATGATTTTTTGTAGACTGATAAAGGGTCACTCAAGGATCATTCCAGTGAAATTTGGTTGATATCCATCTGTTAAATTCTGAGAAAATGATTTTCAAAGTCTCCACAATATAACATATAGAGAAATGACCTCCGCCCATAAAATGCATATTTTCCATCCGATCACAATGATTTTTTGTAGACTGATGAAGGGTCACTCAAGGATCATTCCAGTGAAATTTGGTTGATATCCATCTGTTAAATTCTGAGAAAATGATTTTCAAAGTCTCCACAATATAACATATAGAGAAATGACCTCCGCCCATAAAATGAATATTTTCCATCCGATCACAATGATTTTTTGTAGACTGATTAAGGGTCACTCAAGGATCATTCATGTAAAATTTAATTGGTATCCATTGATTAGAATCTGAGAGAACTCACTTTTTACCATATATGGAAATTTGCCACGCCCATTTAATCCATGTTTTTCATTGGATCAAAATTTCTTGAACAACTTTGAAAGAGGGTCACCCAAGGATCATACCTGTGAAGTTTGGTTGAAATCCATCCAATAGTTTACGAGGAGAAGACGTACGGATGGACGTACGGACGTACGCAAGACGGACACAACGCCATGACAATAGCCCCAGTGGCTTTCAGCCAGTGGAGCTAAAAACAAGGTTATCTCCCTTAGAAACAATTGAGTTGCTTCGTTCTCAACTTGAGTCCTTTTATATGCAATATTTGTTCATTCAATTATCATTGTGTATTGATTTTTATGCTCTTAATGAGTTTCTTTTTTAATAAAAGAATTTGTTTATATAACATCATACATAATCATTCTGATACCACTAAATGATGATTCAATATGGAAAAAAATATGAGTTACATCCAAATTTGAATTTTATGCACCTTTCCTTCATCCAAAACAAAGGTATTTAGTGCAAAACTATTGTAATTGGTTATGAATATACAATCACTAACAAGTTTTGACTGACCCCTCAAAATGTCTTACATTAACATGCCATTTATTATTTGATATCAGTAACTGTTGAAGGTAGATAACCACATGTGTTACAATGTTTTTTTACTGTAAGAGTAGGCTCCCCTTATTTAAAGAAAAGCGTACCTTTGAGAGACCGCTATCATAGACTGGTCCCACTGTCGTCTATTATAAAAGCCGACAGGTAGTCACCAAAATATTGTCACACAGTATTGGCTTTTCAATATTTGATGACGTACGCGCACCTAGCACTTCTGATTGGCTAATGAATTGTTTGTAAACAAAAAGTCAGGAGGGGCCGCCATTTTGCCTTTCGCGTATGTTTGTTTTTTAAGGTTTTGCCCGTAAAGAAAGTAAACAGTCATAGATAGTCTATATCACCCTAAAATTTTTTCGTCAATATGTAATCTTTTAACACATAGATTAGTGAATAAACGCCATTATCGCTTTAACTTTGTAACGGACCGGAGCCTCGTTTTCATTTTTATAGACTAGAAAATTTGAAGGGATAGGTCTCTAGACTATGGACGAAGAAATCGGCGTATACCTGTCGGCTTCATATATGAGTCGACAGCAGAACCAGTCTACCGCTATCATGGAAATAAAGTCATTAAAAGTGACATTGTGGTGAAACAATGAATTTTAGAACCATAGGTACAGATAAGAGAGGATAAAGACAGTCTAAAAAATTTATTTCTCAAAAAATCCTTTATTGTTGGTACTCATTTGTATTGTCTCTAGGATGCAAATGAGTACTCACAATATAGGAATATTACAGTGAACCTTGTATTAAACGACATTTTACTGGACCATCAAAAAGCTGTCGTTAAAGAGAATGGTGGCTTAGAACATGTTTTGTTTTTAAATAAGAAAACATAAATTTCAATTGAATATGTATGTATTGAGTTTCTCAATAACCCTTATTGTTAAAACTAGACGATTCTATTGAGTTTTAACAACATATGATTCATTTACAATAATTTTTAGACCAATTCTGTCTAATTCTTAAGATATTTCCATTTAAAGAAGGGGATTTTGAAACCGGTCGCTTAATACAAACCGTCTCTAAATAGACATGATGGCTCAAGCGAGATAGACTGTTATTCAGTCTGAAATCCAAAATACCCTCTCTTCTGTAGATCTGAGAATTGTTTGCTTAGGAAGAAAAATACTTCTGCTTTTTCTCCAAGAACAGTGTCCCATCCCAAAAAACCTCTGTTATGGCCTATAAGTGTTTGAATAATAAGTTTGCCAACAAGTATTACACGGTATAAGAGGATCAGCTTGATACAATTTACTCTACATGGACCTGTATGCATATTCGATTATGATGGAAGAATACAGAGGAATCAGCTTAATAGCAACACCTATTTGTCAAAAGAAAAATTGCCATAAGTGGAGATTTCTATTATCCAAAAATCCTGTTTCAGTCAGAAACCCAATCTTGGAAGCTTACTAGTACATGGTTGGCATTAGAATCACTTACCCTGCATACATATATAAATACATTTACATTTGTCGAATTCCCATCGATTGGTTATATTTGTATCTCTTTTTAATTTCATGGAAATGAAAAAAGTATTTTTGAAATATATTTACGTATGTATTTTGATTATCCTGAGTACTAACAACTTTCACATCCAAATGTTGCCAATCAGAACAAATAAAAAGTTCTGATTTGAACATGATTAGCCAAAATCTCAAAGAAGATCCCCTTCATGTTTAATCACACTTTTTATGTGATTTTATAAAGCTGCCAAGTACACATGAGAAAAAAGCATGTTGTTGTGAAAGGGGTATAATTTGCACAAAATGCACTATGAGTAATCCCACTTGATAGTATAGGTTGCCCTTTTGATGGCCAACATGTGTGCTAAGTTTCAAGTGAATGCCTTCAGTAGAACCAGAGATATCAAAAAAAGTAAAATTTTTCGCAGGACGACCACAACAACAACAACGATGACAACACCAAGGCTATGGCAATACCTCAGGTTTTCTCAGAAAACAGCCGAGCTAAAAACGGAAAAAGAAGCCAGGCGGGATGAAATCTGTTGTCTCACCAGCAATACTCGATAAAATAAAGAAAATGCAAATCTAGCATTTGTCCAATCATTTAATTAACTGGATGAATCAACAAATTGACATGTTGATGCGTCTATGTGAACAACAGTGAACAGAAAATATTTTTGTCTCGATGTAACCTCAATTGTTTCTTATACCTGATAAAAAAAGGTCATGGTGCAAAAAATTTGTTTCCTTTTTTGGGGAGTTTCTATTAACAGAGTTCCAATTATCTGATGAATTTTACTTTAAAGGCTAAAGATGAAATGGTTTTGTGCTGGAGGAAAAGTTGCTAATAACAAAAATTTCCTAATAACAAAAATTTCTTATTATCCAAGTTGCTAATAAAAGGATTCTACTGTATTATTCTGCAGAAACACTTCTGGATGTTATACAGTGAAGATAGAGAAAAGATGAATTATCTCAGATGACAGAATTTGAAAGGGACAACAAGGTCAGGTCACCATTATAACAGTGAAATGTGACATATTGTACATGTGTAATTAGGCGAAAAAACATTTTTATTGCAACATTAGGTGACTGTGCTAAAACTTACTAAAGACCTACCAAAGTCTTATGACTACAGCTTGGATAAAGCTTCAGTTACAAGGTTTTGATTGTGCAATGAAATTACTTTGGAAAGACTTCAACATATTTAACTTTTTTTACCCTATTACTAGACAACAAATTTCATATTGGCCCAAACTTGAGGATGTTGCAGATGCATAAATTTTACTTCATGAAATTGTATCATCCATATTGCTGGCTCAGAGTGAAACAGTTGCTACTGCCTTTGGATATATAGGCAGTAACAACTGTTTTGTACTTAGCCATCCATATTTTCTACTGCATTGGATGTTTTTCTTGTTAAATTGTGTTCACTTTTCGCTCACTTTTCATTTTGGATCATCAGCAATCTCACTAGATTTAAACCAGTTTTAAACTCTAATCCCATGGTTAAAGGATGTAAAGGGAATATTGAATGCAGCCCTGTTTATTCTTACATTTTAATTGCACCACTTACGTTATTGAATTTCGAGTGTCGATGTTTTAAATCCTGGTGCAAATTGACATTTTCCTAAATGAATGCTCGTGACTGTGCACTTCAAAAATCTTAAATCACACTTCTCATTTCCTTTGATACTTTTGCAACCAAATCCTTATTTCATTGAAGTTATTTCAATTTACAATTTTGGATCTCCTGTGGAAAAAAATCTTAAATTTCTTGATTAAATCACATGACCATGCTTTAATTTGACCACCAAGAATAAGGAGGCAACAGAGTGAAATATGAGGAAATCAATAAAAACAAACAATTTGGTCATTTTCAACAATGTTTTTGACCATAATCAATTAAAGATTCATCCACTTAATATTATCTATCCACAGCATATTTAGAGTATTAGGTCTGTAAGTATTTCATTTTGTGAACAACAGAAACTATATTATCTCTTGGTTTCTTAAATACCTTATTTGCCCGATATATTCGGACGGAAAAAAAAATAATTATTATTTTTTGTGTCCGAATATTTACAAAAATATTCTCCTCTGTGTCCGAAAATTTGGGGTCATTTCACAATTTCATAGTGAAAATCGATTTGTAAAGGCTCTTAAACAATATTGAAGAATATAATTATGGACAGAGCTAGGAGTAAAGTGCCGACAAATTTGTCAAATATATGCTTTCATCATTTATACGGAGCTAGAAAGAAGGTCAAGTCCCGACGAATGCATCAAAAATATATGCGTACCTCATTTAAAAACAAGGTGCCAAATTGTCACAAGATACGCCCGTCACACTGCTTAGTATTAACTGGGGGTTTGAATAGAACTGAGGTTATTTTGAATGAATATTTTTTGCACCCATGTAGTTTCATTATCCTAGCTATTATACTTTTACAGATATACTCCGGATAAGATTCAAGTCTGAAAAACGACAAAGGGCAATAACTCAAAAAATAGGCCAGGTAGAATTATGGTTATTGTACACTGCACTACCCCTTGGTTAGATCTATACACCCATGCAGTTTCATGATCCTAGCTATTATACTTGTAGAGATATACTCCGGACAAGATTCAAATCTGAAAAACAACAAAGGGCAATAACTCAAAAAATAGGCCAGGTAGAGTTATGGTTCTTGTGCACTGCACCTCCCCTTGGTGAGATCTATACACCCATGAAGTTTCATGATCCTAGCTTTTATAATTTAAGAGATATACTCCGGACAAGATTCAATTCTGAAAAACAACAAAGGGCAATAACTCAAAAAATAGGCCAGGTAGAGTTATGGTTCTTGTGCACTGCACTCCCCCTTGGTGAGATCTATACACCCATGAAGTTTCATGATCCTAGCTTTTATAATTTAAGAGATATACTCCGGACAATATTCTAGTATGAAAAACAACAAAGGGCAATAACTCAAAAAATAGGCCAGGTAGAGTTATGGTTCTTGTGCACTGCACTCCCCCTTGGTGAGATCTATACACCCATGAAGTTTCATGATCCTAGCTATTATACTTTAAGAGATATACTCCGGACAAGATTCTAGTATGAAAAACAACAAAGGGCAATAACTCAAAAAATAGGCCAGGTAGAGTTATGGTTCTTGTGCACTGCACTCCCCCTTGGTGAGGTCTATACACCCATGAAGTTTCATGATCCTAGCTATAATACTTTAAGAGATATACTCCGGACAAGATTCAAGTCTGAAAAACAACAAAGGGCAATAACTCAAAAAATAGGCCAGGTAGAGTTATGGTTCTTGTGCACTGCACTCCGCAATGATGAGAAGAATATAATTGCCAAGTTTGAAGTCAATCGGACTTCAAGTGACAGAGTTATGCTCCGGACAAAGAAGTGGACGCCGCCGGACGCCCGGACGCCCGGACAACCGGACGCCGGACGCCACGGGTGATCCCATAATACGTCCCGTCTTCGACGGGCGTATAAAAATGTAAAAAAGATAATCCTGAACGAAAATCCGGAGCAGTAACAATCAAAAACTTATGTTCCTCTTTACACATTTTCACTAAAACAATGCCAAATTCAAATCATGCAGCATAGAATCAGTTCTACGCAAACGAGTTTGGGGATGACGCAATAATTCACGTTTTATAATTCAACCATTTTAATTTTCTATTTTCAGATAACAAGTCCAAGGCCCAAATGATTTCCGAGCACAATCAAAAAAATAAAATTAAAAAAAGAGAGAGAGAGACAGAGACGAAAACACTTTGTTTATTATAGTTTATCCCTTATCATCGCCATTCTTTTTCAGCTTGGCTCTAAATCAGCGAAAACGGGAAGCAAAACGTCGTCCAGTTAATTAAATATCGGAACATGTTTGACTGGAGTTACGTTGTTTTTGTCGCCGATCAACATTTTTAAATAAGTAGACGAGGAGTGACTGAATATCGGAAGTAAGGTTACCAAAAGCCGTAGTTAGGATATTTTGCTCACAGATCCACAATTATGAAATAAATGATATTGGGAGTCCTAGTAGTAACGATATTTCGGTAGTCAACGGCAGACGTTCCAAATATTGAAAATTGAATGACCGTTAGATTTTCGTTGGTGGACAAATGAAAGCGCATAACTGCAGCTAAACAAAGTCGTCTCTCTCTCTCTCTTTCTCTCTCTCTCTCTCTCTCTATTCCTTCGGATAATAAATAATTTTCCGATCTTAAGAAACAATTCTCTACTGACATATTTTTTTCATCGCAATGCCTTGAACTTTTATACATGTACACAGACAGTTTGTGTTTGGGTCGTTGAATGTCGGTCATTACATAATTTGAGACGGTCTCGACACGCGAATCGGGGCGTCTACTTGGTTACATGTTTAACTTTCAACCCTATTATGTTTCACATACAATTGTATCACTAGACGCTTATGGATTAGATTTACGCTATTACTGTTTGATAACACCTGTTCCGGGTATCTTGATTTTTCGCAGTAATGGATCGGTCTAATTTTTTTGTCGCTAAAATACATGTGTTAAATAATTCTCGATTACGACGAATCAGATTGAAAAATAAAAAGCCTACCAACCAGCATATATTTTCTTGTTTGAACTATTCCTAAAGCCTTGCCAATGCATCGCAAGTCAGAATAAAGATTGCTGTGCATATACCCGTATCTCCCGATGTTGATAGCTATTATTTAAACCTTTTATGTAGCGATTATTACAAACAAATAACATAATTGGGTGTGATTAGCCACGCGGCAATCAAATTAACAAGGGTTAACAGATGTCAAACAATGGATTACACCTTACGGGGATTATCAGCGATACTGTAAATTGAACAAAAGGTAAGCGTGGGTACTTTGCCTTTCAACTTGAGTCATATAACGTAAATTTGTGTCCGAAAACTAAGGGACGGACAAATCCATTTGTGTCCGATTTTAGGGACAAAAAATAAATTATTTTTGAAAATGATTAATGGTGTCCTAATTTTTCGGGTGTCCGAATACTTTGGGTAAATATGGTATATATTATATTGTTCACTCAATGAATAATAAATTGATCTTACACTAAAACAAACAATTATCCTACATAAAACCTTGAACCTTGTTATGAGGTTTTGTTTTTCTATCAAAAATATCTGTGTCTGGTGTTGAGGTGAACGCTCTGAACATTTTAAGAATTGTTTAGTAGCTAAAACTGCGAACAACAAATAGAGAACTCTGTGACCAACAAAACTAATTGTGCAGTCCTGCTTACCTTACTTAAACAATAGCAACCACATGCAAATCTATGCACTTTTTCCTGAAAAGTTGGTTCATATGAAGATGAGACAATATTTCATGCTCATTCAGTTCACTCGAAGTTTAAAGTTAACAAAATTACAAGTACTACAGTTTGATGGCCGAGCAGGAAACAGTTATAACTGCCTATAAACATATAGGCAGTTACAACTGTTTCATGCCAAGCCATCGAGTTGCCCTTTGTGAAAATCCACAAGATAAATACAGTATTTTTTCCTTATGAATGTTTCCGTTAATTTGAGGATTCTTTAAACAATATTATGCTCTAAACAATTATTGCTATAACTGACAGTAAGATCTAAGTTTTAAGTAAAAACCTCCAGTACTAAAAGAGATCATGTGCACCTATAAACTTGGTCCATAGTCAACATGCATCAATGGCTCAGCACCAAACATTTTTAACTGCCTACTGTTTTACCCTGTGACATGGGTATGCCATAAAGCCAATATTGTCTGTCATTGAGACAACACAACATGGTTATGAAATCTATACTTTATATTCAAAACCTCAAAAGTCAGCCAAAACAGAGATTTTCACCTTTTTAAACCAAACCTATAGTACCAAATCTAGTCTGACCTAGCTAATTCTGTAAATGACATTAAATCAGCAATGAAATGTTAAAGAGGCCATTTATCTGCATGGCAGTCTAAATTACAGGCAATTTAGGAAATTGTCATCGACCAAAGTTGTGCATCTCTCTGTCATTTACAGGCTAAAAAAATCTGCAGTGGAATGTGAGCACACTTTAACCATTCAAATGAACCGTAATTTAAATTACCCTTTTAGATACGAAGTTGAGCATTTTAGACAGTTACAAATAATAGTTTGTATAAAACTGTACATGAAAGGAGACTTTCTTACTATTAGTTCAAAATTTCTGCACTTTTACAATTTGAATGAGTTTTCTTTATCATCTTTTGATTTAGACTGGTCTGAAAGATGATCATCTTGCAATCATTCACAAGTATTTTGTTTTTTGAATGTCTGCTAGGCTTTCTCCAATTTCAAACATGTATAACATCAAGGCAAGCTGAATGGGTAAATTATGTTTGCTCACAGGAAGTGGACCTGAAACAGTACCCCAAGTCGAAAGTCATGAACTTTAACAATATTAACCAAGGTTTCCTAATGGTTTCATTAGGAAACCTTGGTTAACATTGTGAAAGATCATGAGTCTGTTGTGGAACAATTATGGCTCAAATACCTTAAGAGAAATTTAAAGAAATTAAATAAGTAAACCTACCTTAGTTAGTATACCACTGACCGGGGCTATACGAGGGGGACCCATCTCCAGCTCCTCATAAATATGATCCCTATTCTCCCCTATAGGAATCAACTGTTCTACAAGTTGGTCGTTACTGTAGCTGCGCAGTCTGTGGTCCTGCTTGACACTTGTAGTGTTGTACCCAAGTTTGAGCCCGTCAGGTGACCATGTTTTACGTCGACCTTGATTGTATGGATAATGGTAACCTGATGAATAAGATGTCGACATTGAATGCATCAGCATCGGTTTATGTCTAGGGGTCAAGGTTGCATCACCATGTTGTGAAAGTTGCGACGTTGACACGGAACTTGATATCCTTGGAGGAGGTGGGGGAGGCATCAAATGCTGGCCATGTTTTACATGACCTTGACTGATGAGATGACCTTGAGAAGAATTGTGACCTTGACTTTTATAACTGTAGAGACTAGAGTTACTCTGTTTGCGCTGTAAGTTTGACTTCTTGTTCGAGAATTGTATCTGTGAATAATCCTCATTTATTGAATCCCCTGCAGGGTCATATTCTTTATGCATTGAAGGTGTTGGCATTTTGTCTGTGTATGGCATTTGTTGGTTTCTACAATTCCCGAAGTTTGGATCAAAAATATATTTCACTTCCTGTGAGTAAGTGCTATAATTCGACACAGTTGGGGAGTAAACATCTCTTGTAGACACTTGCGGTGAATATATATCCCTATTAGAAACTTGCGGTGAATATATATCCCTCAAAGATGTCATAGAAAAGTTTGGAGAAAATATTTCACTCAATTTTGGTGAGAACACATCAGGGTAGCTATTTTCCTCCTCCGAGAAAACAGCATCTGACAGGGAGTCATCTCGATAATGATGTGACCTTGACATTGTTAGGCTGATTGGTTATTGCTGGCACATCTGTAATTAGACAAAAGTTAAGGTATAGTAAGACAAATATAATTCTAGTGAGACAAATAGTTTTAGTTCAACAAAACCTTTTCTCATGCTGACCCAGGAACATTCCTACTTTAGTTAAGCCAGGTGATATAGACCTAGATTAGCCTGCAACTGTATCAACGCCAAGGTCAGGGAGACTGGAATCACCCAAAATTATAATAATAGAACAAACTAGAAAGCCATAAATGGCTTGAGTAGCTCCACAGGCTTGAAATTCTTGTAATAGCAAATCTCAGTTTTGACTAGATTTTTAAATATTTTGGGTCATACTGCATGATTTTGAAAATGATTTTCAAAGTTTACACTATATAATAAAATAACCTCCCCCCATAAAAGACATATTTTCATCCAATCACAATTATTTTTGTCTGCATTATAATGGGTCACCTAAGGATCATTCCAATGAAGTTTGATTGATATCTATCAGTTACATTCAGAGAAGATGATTTTCAAAGTTTCCACTATATATGAAATGACCTCCGTCCATTAAGTACATATTTTTCATCCAAACAAAATAATTTTTTGGTAGACTGATAAAGGGTCACGCCCATTAAATCCATGTTTTTCATTGGATCAAAAATTTTTGAACAACTTGAAAAGAGGGTCACCTAAAGATCTTTCCTGTGAAGCTGGTTGAAATACATCCAGTGGTTTCTGAGGAGAAGATTTTTAAAGAAAAAGTTTACGACTGGATGCATAGACGGACGGACATCTGACGGACACAACACCATGACAAAAGCCCCAATGGCTTTTGGCCAGTGGAGCTAAAAAATCAAGCTAGGTAGAGTTAGGGTTCTTGGCACTACACAACTTAATCATGAGAGAAACAAAACTGCCAAATTTTAATTCAATCTGACTCCTACATAAGGTGACAGAATTATGCTATGGTCAAAGAAGTGGATGCACATGCCTGCCCAGAAGCAACATGCTTGGATGCAACACGCCTGGATTGCACTGGTATCATCACATAATATTTGCTTGAAAATTAAACCTATAAACAAATCTTGTTTGAAGGGGACCAAAAAACGGCATTGATGCAGTCCAATCTTAGTCTATACCAGAACTCCCCCCCACCCCTCTTAATGTAGATGAATATTTTTGGTCTAGCAGTAGAGAGTTAAACTCATCAATACATTGCAGTTATTAAGTTTAAAGCCTTAAGGAAGTATAATTCTGAGAAACTTTCAAATTTCAAGGAGCCTTATTTATTTCAAGTTTGGTACTGAAGGACATTATAGGGAAAAAAGTTTACATCTAAAATATCAATTATATAAAGCATCCTATGAATCGAAACCACAAATATTTATGATTATTGCACATTCGAACATTCAAAACCCTATCTCTAAATCTATATTGAATATAATATTTCATCGCATACATTTTAATCGTGATGAAGAATTTTTGTTGAATAAGGATGTGAATCAGAGGAGATTTAGTTTTGGTTTAAATTAATTTATTTTACAGAAATTGGGATGCAAGTTCTTTCTTTCAACTTAGATTAAACCCTTTGGATTCTGCTTCCTGGAAAATTTACTAATACTAGCAGCAAATGTATGGGCAATGAAGGTGTCAAGACTGATAGCCACTCCCTGGTCTTCGGGACCTCTTGGTCAATTGGCTGGCGCTCTACCACTAGACCACAGACACCACAAAGACTTTTAATATTAATAAATATATCCATTCTGATAATTTTGTACACAGCCTGCCATGGTTGCTTGAAGAAAATTCTCTTTGCCACTTTCGTTTGAGTCAGTGTTAGTTTGAAAGGAAATACCACCACTTTTTAAAGTTTTCCTGTCATATTGTGCTGGCTGTAGCACATAACCATGGATTCCTTACATTTCTAAAAAACCTGGGACCAATAATTTTTATGTCAGCAATTACTTTTCTATTTGTTTTTTTTTTTTTATTTCGTTTCCTTTAAATCTGAAATTATTTGTCTCACTCTCTTTATAAGTTTTTCTTCACCAATCGAGATGTCTTCAAAAAAAATTCCCTAGCTTTTTATCTTGGAATTAATGTTCTTTGTGGAACTCATTATTCTGCATATTCAGGAAGTAGAAACTTTTTTTTTTGTTTGAATAGGTTTTATGCCACTTTTAACAATCTTTTAGTAACATTGTGGGGGCTGGAGCACCGAGCAATGTATTCCTGGTATTTCTCAAACCAATACTACTGATACATTCTTCCTTAGCCTCCAGCTGCTATCCCACATAGGCCTCTGATTCTCAACTGATTGGGTAGAGTCAAAGTGTCAGCACAGATGAGAGCCACCATCAGTAATCTAACCCAGGACCTTTACATTTATGGTTTGACAGGCTACATGCAGTACTACCACAACAGCTGGAAATAGAATCAAGTGATGATAAAAATTGTAAGAAATAAATTGAAATCTCATTTATATAGTTTACTTAACAGGCAATTGATATATTTAGTCTTAACAGTCTGATTTTCTTTTTAAAATTAAAAGCGTTTACAAATAACATTTTCAAAACAAATACCCACTCAGTAAGTACATCCAGCACTTTGATTTTAATGCAATTTTACCCAGGTTTTATTCAGCATTACATTTATGATTTATATACCAAAATCAATTACAGCATATCTTATAACTTGTTTGAAATAAAATTTCAGTCTGAGTTTCACAAATAATCTCACACCATTAAAACAAGAATCCTTTTTGGCAGATATACTACCAAGAAATGTGCCAAAAAATCTAAATCCAGGCATGAGATTAAAGTAAGCTTTGCTTTTGATTATTATGTTTTCTGGCTTCATCAAAACAATATGCTACCCTTTATTATTAACCCTTGTCATGCTGAACCCGGAATATTGCTGCTTTGCAGGAGCTATAGATAAACATCAGCCTGCACATATGTGCAGCCTGATGTAGGTCTACACCACCTGTTTCTCACTTTTATACCAGAATTGTCAATAGACTTGGTTTTTCAAATAAAAGTTGACCTACTGTAGGTACTTTCAGTACTTTTTGCCCTTCAATTTTTATTCAAATTTTTAGCCATAATTTATTCACCATGACAAGGGTTAAGACCTGTCCTGCGTTCAGGATGATAAAACAGTGCAAACTGTTTGCCAAGCATACTCCGCTTTTCACATGCATGCAATTGAAGCTTGGAATTTATGGAAAATAACTTTGTACCGTTTCTTTCATTCTGAGCTTAATTTGATACATTGAAGAAATAAGCGGGTCCAAAATAATAAGAGAAAGAGAGAAATTGGGTGTAAAAATTAAGGAATTTTTGTTCTGAAAATGTGTTCAAAAACAGTGTCTTCACTCATTTCTTTATTTCTTTACGTAGGTGAGTACAATCATGCAGTCTACAATTTTGTTAAGAGATGATTTGTTTCATTTGAAATTAACAATCTAGCTTTTTCATCTTGTTAATACCATTTTCCAAATTGATAGAGCCAAAAACAATAATTGAGAAAACAAGAGGACCAAGATGGTCCTAGATCGCTCACCTGAGTCTCTTTGACCCCTGGGACATCACATTAATTAAATAGGCAGCTGTCAAAAAGAAGATCAATACCATGGAACATTTTTAGCAAAGAGCAAGACAGATATGCCTTTTTGCTCTTTGATTCTAAGGGATGCACCCGGTCGGACCCCAAATGTGATCCCAGGGTCTTGATATGAACAAACTTGGAAAAGGTCAATAAGATGATGCTACATACTAAATATGAAAGCTGTCTGCCTACTGGTTTCAAAAAAGTAGATTTTTTGAAGATTTTCCTATTTTCACCCTTCGTGCTCAGGTGAGCTGAAAGGGATGCTCCCGGGTGGAGCCCAAATATGACCCAAGGGTCTTGATATGAACAAACTTGGTAGGGGCCCACTAGATGATACTACATACCAAAAATGAAAGCAGTGTGCCCTCTGGTTTCGATTAAAGAAGATTTTAAAAGATTTTCCCTCTTTGATTCTATGAAAGCTGTGTGCCTTCTGGTTTCAGAGAAGAAGATTTTTAAAGATTTTCGCTCTTTGATTCTATGTTAAAAGGGTTGGGCCCAGGCAAAGCCCAAATATGACCCCAGGGTCTTGATATGAACAAACTTGGTAGAGGCCCACTAGGTGATGCTACATACCAAATATGAAAGCTGTCTGCCTTCTGGTTTCAGAGAAGAAGATTTTGAAAGATTTTCATATTTTCACCCTTTTTGTTAAGGGTAAAGGGAAAGTTAAGGGTGGATTTCATTTATTTGAACAACTTTGGTAGAGCTTGACCCAAGGAACAACCCTGCCAAGTTTAAGCAAGATTGGCCCACTGGTTTAGGAGGAGAAGATGTTTAAAGAAATTGTGGACGACGGACGACTGACGACGGACAACGGACATTCTACGATCACAATAGCTAACCTTGAGCACTTCGTGCTCAGGTGAGCTAACAAAAAATAGAAAAGTACAAAATGCTTATTGTAGGCTTTTTTCACTTCCTTTTTGTTTAAATTAAACATTTTAAGATTTCTAATAATTTGAAAATTAAAACCACTAGAAAGGATTCCCAAAATACAATATTTGTGATCTAAAGAGCTTTCTTCTTATTTTTATTTGAGCAAGTTTAAAGTCAAAATGTCAAAAGTAATTATAAAAGGTGTCAAAACAATATTAATTGTTATCTTTAATGTGCTATCCTTTCTTTCTGTCTGGGTTATACCCTTTCCCTTAACATTTCAATTTTATTTCAAAATTTTAGACTAGTGCACCTGGTCCAAATTAAAAATCTGCACAAGACATATATATTGAAAAGTGAGATCGATTTGAAATGATACCATCTAATGTGGTAGAACACAAGCAATTATTACAAACAATTTCTTCTTCTACCACAATAATTTCTCAAGTATATATGTGTGACAAATCATGAGAAAAGGGATCATCTGAAATATCTGTAGATTAAGGTAGTAGATCCATAATAGGTCTGCAACCTTTCAGAAGTCATGAACTTTAACAATGTTTAACCAAGTTTTCCTTAAGATTCCATTATAGGAAACCTTGGTTAACATTGTGATCAACCATGAATTCCGAAAGGTTCCAGAACTACATGAAAAAGAGTTTCAATTAATAAAATGCAGGTCAATGATAGATCACAAGTAAAAATATATAGAATGACTATTCCAATATCAAAACAGTATTGATCCTTAGCAGGTCAGCCTGCGCATTCCATGTAGTTTGACCATGATTGGTACTTTTCACACCAGAATTTCATTTTTTTGCATGACAGGTAACAAATATATTTTTTTTGGTCTGGTTTATATTCTTTTTATCATACAAAACTCTAGACTAAGCTTTAATAATATCATGTTTTGGTCATCAATAATAATTTATATCCAGACTTAAATACAATTACTTAATAAGAACAAACCAAATCAATGAAATTTGCAGCCTGACACATCACCATTAATTTTTTTAACACTACACCAAAATTCAATTCAGGCCTTTCAAAACAGTATTATGTAATCCATTACACCCATAACCTGAAGTTTCTTGAAAATCCAAAATTGAAATTAAAAACAAGAAGTCAAACAAACCACAATCTATCACACGATAACACATTAATTCAACAAATCCACTGTTTATATCTTATAATTTCCCTCATGTAAGCAAACTTACAATGTAACAACATATTGTAATCTGAAAGCTGTAGAGAAAAAAAATTTAGTTCCGATATGACAATATACAAATTGTTTATTAAATTACTTGACTAAAAAGCATATCTCCAGAGCATTAACCTGAAGTAAATTGAAGCATCACATCATTTCCAATATTTATTTTTGTACAATCGATCTATGAACTAAATTATGAGTCAAAATCTGATCATGTTTAAATAAAGGTAATGGTAAGAAAAATCATTATTGATCACTTCACCAATGTAACAACCTCTCATGTCAATGTCAAATCTGGCCCCAAATGACCACTTGACCAGTGTCCAGTCAATTCTGAATGATCATTTGACCATATAGAATCGGGACTGATTGACCGGTTGACCATAATAGATTAGAGTTACTATCTACTAAAAGATCAGAGATACTCATCATTATTATAAAGATGTCATAAGGGTTCCCAATAATTAAAATCTAAATTGGATCCGATCAATGCATGTCATGACTTTAATAGTTTTAAATTTTATTTAGTTCACTTATTGGATAATTTTGGGTACATTGTATTTGAATACTTCAAAACACTTATTTATGAAGATGCAGCTGTGGAAGATCGCAGTAGAATAGGGGGTTCTGGGGTTCAAACTAATCCTACTCTGTAGCTTTGCCTTTATGATTTCTTCCCCCCCCCACCCCGTCCCGCCCCCTTGTAGTTACATTGGAACCCCCTTTTATAGGTACCCACAAATATGCAGTCTGATCTTAGTCTTAACACCTGTTTATCTTGTTTGACCAAGAAAGATATAAGCACACCATTTCTTCTGTATCAGAGCCTTCAGCACTTTGACATATGTGCAGGCTGATCTTTGTCTTATATGCTAGGTTCAGAAGGAAAAGTATCATCACTTTGGTTTAAGGTAGTGGAACCATAATAGTTCCACAACATTTCAACTCTCATGAACTTTCACAATGTTGACCGAGGTTTCCTAATGAAAATCATTAGGAAACCTTGGTTAACACTGTTAAATTCAATACTTCCTACACCTTATGGAACTATTAAGGGTCTACTACCTTAAAAGCAATATCACTTGTACCCCTGTTTAACATTTTATAATAAAGACAACCAGTTTGATAGTTTATTCAGTCAGGATATTCAGGTTTGTTTGTTTGTCTGTTTGAATGGGGTTTGACACTGCTTTTAACAATCTTGCAGTCATATTGTGACTAGAGCACCTAACAATGGATTCCTATTATTTCTCACACCAGTACTACCATGATTACATCCTTCCCTAGCTTCCAGCTACTATCCCATATAGGTCTACAATTATCAATCCTTTGACGGGAGACAAATAGTCAGAAAGGATGAGTGCGACCATTGGGGATTGAACATGGGACTTCTAGATTTACAGTCCCACATGCTACCAGCTGCAATATGACAAAGGAGGTGGGAAGTCAAGCACTAGGGCGTTGTAACCAGTGATTGAGCTAGTCACTCTGACTGTAAAATGTTATACTTTGTTATACCCACATTGTTATTATTTTCAATCTTCATAATTAATATTTTGACAGCAATAATTGTTTTGATTGACAGCTCTCAATCCAGTATCAGTCTATATCATTGTGTCAAGAACTGTCAAACAAAATATGACCTGTCTTACAAAATGCATGAATTACTTACAAGGTGGTCAGATATCACATGTGAAAACACTGAAAAAGGTTTTGTGAAAAGTAGCAATACAAATTGCCGTGTAACCACCTTTAGTCAATGCTTTTGTAACATTTACAGTTTTAAACAAGAGTGCCAGTGACAAAATGTATGCTTTCAGTGAAATTTAACATAAAGGTCTCTTATTCTATGACACTGTATCGCAAAATAGCAACAATATGGGCATGGTCACAAAATTAGAAATATTGCGTAAAAGTTTCATGGGAATCCATCCATAGGATTAGGTCAATGGTGTGTCATTGAGCAATGGATTTATTTACAAACATAGATATAAGCAGACTTATAGAGAATAACATGTCAGTGCCTTAAAATATCAATGTTATCTGGTCAAGGTTGGGATAATTTCTCACTGCTGAGACCAGATAATATTGATATTTTAAGACATTTACACGTAATTCTATTTATTATGCAACATTTTTTGCGCTTAATTATGATATACCCTTAAAAATCGAAGAAATTCAGGTGAAATTGAAGGCAAATTGTTTCTAATAATAGACTGTCTGATATCATGTTATGATATCAGACAGGTGATATCGGGTCAATACAAGCATTGCATGATAAGAATATAACACGGTATAGGCAGACAGAGATAATACCAATATAATACCAATATAAAACCTCTTTCAGCCGAGTACAAAACAAAATGGTTACTTAATTTATACAAGAGCCATGTCGGACATGGCCATCCCCCGCCGAGAAAGCTTGATAGTAAACTGAAGCCTAATAGATTAAGGGTTCTACTTTAAGAAATTAAGCCCCTACAAAATCTAAGTCTTTAAAATAACAAAGGGCAATAACTCCAAAATTATGCAAGCCAGAGTTATAGTTCTTAAGCACTGCACTCCTCTTCCATGAGATCTATCCACCCATAAAGTTACAAGTTGATAGCTAAAATACTTTAGGAGAAATGCTCCGGACAAAATCTAAGTCTTAAAAATAACAAAGGGCAATAACTCCAAAATTATGCAAGCAAGAGTTATAGTTCTCGTGCAATGCACTTCTCTTCCATGATTTCTATCCTCCCATAAAGTTTCAAGTTGATAGCTTTAATACTTTAGGAGATATGCTCCGGACAAAATCTAAGTCTTAAAAATAACAAAGGGCAATAACTCCAAAATTATTCAAGCAAGAGTTGTAGTTCTTGTGCACTGCACTTCTCCTCCATGAGATCTATCTACCAATAAAGTTTCAAGTTGATAGCTATTATACTTTAGGAGATATGCTCCAGACAAAATCTAAGTCTTTAAAATAAAGAGTTGTAGTTCTTGTGCACTGCACTTCTCCTCCATGAGATCTATCCACCCATAAAGTTTCAAGTTGATAGCTATTACACTTTAGGAGATATGCTCCGGACAAGTTTAGTGACGGAAAGACGGAATGACTGAATGACAGACGGAAAGCATTACTATATCCCCTCGCCGAAAACGGCGGGGGATAATAACTCCATACTCTTTAACCAGTTCCATGAAATAAAGCATACGAAATCTCCATATCATCAGTTTTCTGCTAGAACTTTGTAACTACAGCTTGTATAAAGCTGTAGTTACAAGGTTTTAGCAGAAAATTGACAATACACATTTATTACTTAGCCTTTGTCAAAGATTTAATAAATTGGATTTCTAATCAAAATATCCCTGACATTTTATTCAAAGGAAGCAGGTAATGATGATACCCTCAGGCCATTTACAACAATAACCTATAATAACAGTAACTGATCCCAGTCTGATGCTATCTGATAATCTAGAAGATAAATCTACCTAATTCCTAATGATTGAATCATAAATTACAATTTTGACCTTTCTGACAGAATGGTACTTCAAATTAAGTGCTTGAATCAGGAGTCTCTAAAGCGGCTTCATCCTTCTAATGCGTGCATGATTATATTCATGTTTTTACAAAAAGCATTGGCAGACAGTATAGACTAAGATCAGCCTGCATGGGCATGTGGTCTGATCTTAGCCTACAATGCCTGCTTTCTAGTTAGTTAAAGTGAGAAGTACCATGGCCAATCAGTATAAATTACCCAACTTCATCAAACAAGCTGACCTCTAATTTTAATAAAATTATTAAGATTTATCTCAACAATAAGGTGGCAAATTTTCACAAGTTTTCCCTGTTACACTTCTGGATCTCAAAGTATGAAAAACATCAAAGGGAAATAACCCAAAAATTTATGACAGTTAGAGTTATGGTTCTTGCACATTGCACTCTGTAATCATGAGAAGAATATTACTGCCAAGTTCAAGTCAATCAGACATAAGGTGACAGAGTTATCCTCTGGACAAAGAAGTGGATGCCATCTGCGCGCAGACATGTGATATCTCCCGATCTCGGCGTATTCTCCCGATATTTTACCCTTCCTCCCGCTCTCCCGATCGGGAGACCATTTCTCCCGACCTGAAGAAATTTGAGTCTGAAAAAAAATCGGGGAGCCTAAAATGCAAAATCTCAGGTCTGAAGGCTCGAATGGCGAGTGAGAAATCCAATATCAGTAAAGTGTTGTTTATCTGTCTGGAAGTGTCATCATTTATTGTCGTCGGTTAGATCAACCATTGCCGACAAACGGGTGCTTCTGTACCTATCACCCTTCACACTGTATACGAAATGAATTATGACGATCAGCAATATATGCCTTTCTTAGAAACAAGGTCTAATCCGGGGTGAAACGTCGTGACCCGATATTACTTGAAAACATAAAAATGGAGTGGATGCGAGTTAAGCTGCCAGTAATACCCGAAAGGGGAGTCAGGCAGTATATATAGATAGCTGTGATTAGATTTTTATCACCTATTTTGAAAAATTAAAATGGCTGTAAACACAGTAATTTTCTGCCGTATTTTAATATCCTATTCCAAAAAGACGCTAAAAATTTCCACTGTACGCGATAAGCGTCATGAAGGAAAAGGTCGAACATGATATGCGAAGCGACGCGTCACCCGACCTTGGTAAAATAAGGCGGCATCGCAGAAAAACCCTCGTGTCGAACCGCGTGATTGAGTAAAACAAGAAGCGGTCATGCTTTAATTTTGACGCAGATATATTCAGTAAATCTACGGATATTTTATGGTAAATTTATTAAAGAAATAAAAAGTTAAAACTGCCTCATTCGTTCCCGAATTGTCATTCAAATTTAATATTTGACATTGAAATTAAAGAAACATCGGACATTCATTTCTTAAATGCCACGGCGATTTCCCCGGATCCTCGCTTGGGTCGTTTGAGAGTATACACACAATTCATAAATGCGACCGTCTTTGAGTATGGAAGCGAATGGTCTAATCAAGTCATTTGTCAACACAAATGTTGCAGATTTGAGAATAGAAAAGGGTGGACTGGCTCTATCTTTACTGCTAACACATAGCTTCTCATAAAGCTTTTCAACATGGATTAATTTGCCGAGAGGTAGGCTAGCCCTTCACATTCCGATTTCTACCGTGTTTGTCTTTAACGTTCGCGAACTCGGAATATACTGTCCGTAATTTCATCTTTTATCGTCATTTTGCTATCAAAAACATTTATTTTTAGCGTAGTTCAATAGCAGTTTGTGCCAATTACGATTAATTGACCTGACTCTTCGTCCATCCATGCATCCATCGGACATCCATCAACAAGTATAAAAATCACCTAATCTAGTTATCGGATTTCATACACAAACTACACAGAGATGATCCTTAGGACAAGGCCTTTCAAAATATTTCACAGAATATCGTAAACCATGAAGAACTCTGGTTGCCATGGCAACTATGACGTGACAAAACGTCTCTAATAACAAGGCCTAAAATTTCATACTTTACAAAAAGCTTTATTGCATAAATACAGTATTACCGGTACCTAATTCTTTATTATAGAACCACTTGAAGTTCTCCCCAATAAAAATAAGCATTGTGTTTTGGGCTTAAAGATTTATCAAAGAAATTAAGAAAAACTTTAACAATCTCCTCCTAAATTGCAAGTCCTATATCTTTTAAATTTGGTTAGATATTATTTTCTACTGATTATCTACTAAAAAGACCCTTTATTGTGGGATCCTGAACTTTGCATAGAAATTAAAAAAATGAATTTGTAACATCTATTTCTCTTAAATTTTGAGACTGAATTCTGTAGCATTGCAATACTATCCTCTGTCAAAATACTTTAAATGATAAACTTCTGTTAGTAAAAAAACCAACCTCATATGGAAGGTATTATAATCAATTTTTGGTGTATATGTGCATTGCAAAATCCCCCTTTTTTAGCCACGATGCCCGTTACGCAAAATCTCCCTATTTAAGACCCAATCTCCCTACGAAAAGGTCTTAGTCTCCCTATGAGAGCCCATGGAAATATCACATGTATGTGCGCGCTAGATATCTGAACGCCACTTGTGATTACAAGATACATCCTGTCTTTTGACAGGCGTAAAAAAGGTCACAAATGCTTTCCTAACCAGAGATTTTTGCAACTTTCAACAAATAAATAGAGCATTTGATTCTCAAGTCAGATAAAACTAATTCTTAAACAAATTAAATAGGTTTGTTTGTAAAATACCCATAACATTTTTTTTTCTTTCAATTTAAAATTTGAAGGGACAGCACAAAACTATTACAGGTACCTTTTATATTTATAGGCACTTACAATAGTTTTAAACGTATCCCTCAAAAATACTATTTGAATTATAATTGGACCACCATCATATCAACTAGATAAGATTAGAAAATGTTTGGCAAAATATGTGGCTATCAAATGTAATTTCATTCCAAAATACTTTAATCTGGGATGTTAAGTACTTGCTATACAATTTTATGGCCAAAATAACTACCTTCCCCACAAATGTAATTTGAAATTCTTTTATACATTTTCATCATAAATAAAACCCAAGTTTTTTCTCAATGAAATTTACTTGGCCTAATTATTATGGAAAAAGTGAACATAATGTCTCATAATGCAGGTCAGAATGTCACCTATTCCAATTGCCATATATTCTCGAACATAGTTTTCATATCATTGGTTTAGTCAACCAAAAAATGTTAAATATTGTTAACATTAAATGTTACATGTTACATTGATGTTAAATCATTAAATATTGGTTGGTTTACACCAAATTGGGAAGAAATACTTTTAAGGTTAATACGACTTTTCTCCACTAGTCCATAGACAAATAAAAGTAGATTTCCAACTTGTCCAGGATCAAAATGAACTTGCTCGCAAAAAAAAAAATCATTAATTGATAGATATTGAGAAATCATTGTTTTTAATGAAGAAAATGCTGTATCCCAGCATTTTCTTCATTAAAGACATGTATCCCAGCATTTTCTTCATTAAAGACAATGTTTTACCCCTTTGATATAAACAATAGGATGACTTTTCTCCTATATCTTTTTAGTACTGTAACAAGATTTGCTCTGGTATTTACTTGTCCAAGGACAAGTTGCCTAGAAAAGTGTACTTGCCCGCAAGAAGAAAAGCCTCTGTTGGACAAGTAGGCCTTGGGAATTCCACACTCCTGACTTTGTATTGAGCAAAATCTGTTTCCACCTCAAAATGTTCCTATTGCAAAAAATTCAAGTAATACTGCAATAACATAAACTTAATTTTTTGGTATTCTGTCAAGGGTCCAAGGTCACTGTAAAATAAAGAAATACCATTAAAATTCTAAAAGAACCCCATCCCCTGCTTCAGACATCAAAGTCGGCCTTTTTTTGAGTATTTTTTCAGAAAACTTGAAGCCACTAATAAACCCCCACCCCAACCAACTAAAGGCCTTGATATTTTGAAGGATATGTCAAAGTACCTTTTCCACACCAAATTTTAAGCTTTTGGGTTTAATTAATTCAATAGTTAATAAGATGTGTTTGTGAAACACTAATGCCCCCGTAACAGCAATTTTTTTTCCAAAGTTTGACCTTGACAGATGACCTTGACCTTGTCACATGACCTTGACTTTGGTACCAGCGGATTTGGATCATTTAGATCTATCATCATGCCAAATTTGAGCTTTGTATGTCAAATACTTTTGGAGAAAAGGCAAAGGTTAAGTTTTTGGACAGACGGACGGACAGACAGACAGACAGACGGACGGATGGACAGACAGACAGACATGAGTAAAACAATATGCCCCCGATCTCTCGATAGGGGGGCATAAAAAGGATTTTCTTTGAAATTTTCTTTGATTTTCTCAGTGATCTATACTCCAGTTTATCCAAAAGGCTACACTTTCATGAATTATATTTATTCATAATGCAGTAAATCACCTTTTGTTTTGATCTCGACAATGCAGTCATAGTAAATCTCTTGCATTTAAATTGCCTTTTTTGGACAATTTTTGATGTCGTAACATTCTGTAGCCTCTATGAACCAACACCCTTCTAGTAGAAATGTCGTGATTCTAATAGTACCCTGAGATTTTTAAGGTATGAACAATCCTTGAAAGCCAATCTGTTTTTATTTGCATTTTGATCATTGCAGACTAAAGAGAGTAAAAGTTATCCTATGTAAATATGTAAATTTAAAATGTAAATTTCTCACACAATAACAGTAGATCAAAGTTTGATTAATTTTTTACTGGGGCCATATGATTCATGATGGGCTAATTTACAGTTATATGAGAAAGACTTCTCACATTTTCTTTTCTTGCTTATTGAAATTTAAGATTCAAGCAGCTGTTTGTTTGAAAGAATGGGCTATAACGGCACTTTCAGCCATCTTACAGTCATATCTCAGTGGCAATAGATTCCTGGTATTTCTCACTACTGTATCACGATTACATTCTTTCCTAGCCTCCAGTGGCTATTCCACTAAGGTCTTTGATTATCAACCCATTTGTGGAAGACAAATAGTCAGACAGGATGAGAGCTGCTAAAGCAGCTCACAAATAGATATAGATCCTGAGCAGACTATCGGCAGTCATTATCAACTCTTTGTCATGTTAAACCTTTTAATAAAGAGGAGGCATAGACAAAGATCAGCCTGCACATATGTGCAGTCTGATCTTTGTCTATTCCACCTGATTTTCCTATTAAAGCAGAAGTTTCATAAAGTATATTTTCAGAATATTAACAGACTCATAATGAGTGTATTTGGTGCCTTCAGCACTTTGATTTTCACATAAAAGTTTGCCAATGTTTTAATTAGCATGATATGGGTTAAAATGTCAGCAATTTGTTAGAAGTGACGTTCTGGTCTACTTTTTTGTCATCCAGTAATGAGTTAAAAATAATAATGTGATTTTTTTGATGACACAAACCAATAAAAATATTTTAGTTCACCTTGAATGTAATATCCTAAACAATAACTCTACTGTTTAACTCCACATAAATAAACTATTTGAACATCTGCTCTGGTGTAACATTTTTTATAAAACCTTATCATCTATGTTTAACAAATTATTCACCCGGGCGATCACAGCCGCCCTAAAATAACCCCTACAGCATGATTCACAAATAAGACAACCCTCTGTAAGTCACACCACCCTGGGAGCCCAAAATATTTATACCGCCCAATACTGTAATTTGAAGGTACCCGAAATGAAACCGGACAAGTTTTATTATGTCAGCGGAAAACCACAAACTTATCTATCAAGTTACACAATGTTTCATGGACAAAAAATCCTTGAAATTAATCATTAACTGGCAAACGTCACTGCATATGTCCATATAATATTGAGATTAAGTGATATTTGCCGTGCTAGGATCAAATTTAAAAGAAATAGAAATCTTACACCTTATATGTAACATAACATCAATTAGTGACAACTACTGTAGGAGTATTCTGCGTAATTAATGAACTGGCAGGGCGGGGCTTAACCGTGACGTAATTTGGCGAGTTAACATTTCAATAGTTTGGGTTCTTTCAAATTTTAGTCGGAAATCATCGCTAACGCGTGCAAATAACTGTATCCTAAAACCTAAAGGATTCTCGTGCTTTTAGAGAGTGAACACTTGTCATCGATTGGTTACCAAAGCCTCGTAACTTCAGCTTGGTTAAGCTGAAGTTACGAGGATTTGGTTACCAATCTATGATTTAAGGTCTCCAGTTATTTATGTCGACTCTCTTTAGAAGTAGGTTATTTTAGATAAAAGCTGATTTCCCCTAACCTTAAGTGCAACGACCCGTTTCTTAGGCTCCGCCCTGCCAGGGCATTTAATTTGGATAATATAATTTGACAGAAAATTTCCTACCCTAAAAGTTCTGATAGAGCCCCATGCTCTAATATAACCCCTTCTTCAGACACCAAAATAGTCTGGGTTTTTTTAAAATGAATTTTGAAAAATACAAGGCATTTTAATAATATTAAGCCCCCGCCCCCACCAAATCTATTAAATATTAATTTCAACGGATGGTAAATTGACATTTTTCTGACAAAAGGTTAAGTTATTTTCTTAATTCATGCTTCAATTAATTATTGCCTTTAAGATTTTCTTTGATTTACCGGAGATTTCCAGTTGAGAAGACATGGAAAAATGGCTAAAATGCAGCTAGTACACCCTCTCCCATGTACTTAGTAGGTTGAGGGTCTCATTTTATTTTCAAAATAACTGACTCACAAAATAGGAGTATCCAGTGCTTTCAGCACTCTGATTTCAAAACATTTTTTGCCAAGTTTTACAGAAGACATGACAAGGTGATAAGTCAAGGAATTAAATTACAAGACATTAAATTTCAAACAAATTTATATTATTGACTTACTTTTCAATTACCATATTTCTCCTAATAAACACCCCCAGGAGTTATACATAACATGGTCATGGAGCTTTTATTTAGTATGTATTTTCTGATTTTAAAAATAATCAAATTTATGTATTTAAGGACAATCTCCCCTTAATTTGAGGTAAATTTCCTCCAAACAATCATATAAATGATTGTTTAGAGGAAATTCATCTCAAATTAGAGAAAAAAGTCTCAAAAAGTTCCTAAAGTTTGGCCATTGAAGTAGGGTTTCTATGAAAAAATATAGGGGTGCTACTATTAGAGAGGTGCTATTATTAGAGGAAATATGGTAATCTCCTATAATTTTTCAGATGGAAATTTTGTCATCATTTTGGCATCCTAAGCTTGTTTATTTGTGTTGGTGTGTTTGTTGGAGTTGACAATGATATGACAAACTTATATCTATCCATATTGAAGAGATCTCCTTTAAACTTTGCATGTACAGTCAAACCTGTCTTAGCGGCCACTTGTATTCAACAAGCAACCTGTATTAAACAAGCGACCACCAGGTTCCCAAAAGTACCAAGTGCTCTGAAAATTACCTGTATCAAGCAAGCACCTGTCTTAAGCAATCACTTTCTGAATGTCTCGTAGGTGCATGCTAAACACAGGTTTGACTGTATGTTCATCATCACAAGAGCTATCCATACAATCAAGGGGATAGCTCTTAAGCATTTTTGTAAGAATTATGCCCCTTTTTATTTGAGCCTCTGCATGACATTTCCAACAATTTCAAACGTGCGCCAAGCAATGACTCTGGCCAACCTGTGAATCTGCACAGTCTGACCAGAGTCTTCACTTTGCAATTTGTAGAAAGATAAGGTCCAATAGTGTCCTTAGAAAGTCGAACAAACATCTGATTATGAGCCAGTCAAGGTTGGTTAATGTTAGCCCTTCAGGCACAAGTCAAATTGTTGGAAATGTCATGTGCAGGCTCATATAATTTGTTGATTTTTCCCATTATCCAGCACCATCAGCAGACAGTTGGCACATGTTCACTTTGCTCTTGTTGAATTAATGATGATATTCTGCACATAGAAAAAGAATAGATTGAACTTGTTTTATGTTTTACATTCAGTTTCATCCCTTACAAAAGTTTTGAGTTGTACAAGTTTCAGACCTCAGTATAATCCAGGATGATTGCCCTGGCAGGGCAGAGCCTAAGTATCCGTTTGATGCATTTGAGTTTTTTTATGTAATCCTGCTATCATTCATAATTTCTCAGTTTAATAGAAGATCAAGTTTCTTTAAATCAAAGGTTGGCAACAATACCCTGGTAACTTCAGCTTGGACACGAGGATTTGGAAACCCAAGGATGAAAATTTGTGTTCACTTTTGCGTAGCATGTGTATCCTTTTGTTTTTAAGATACAATCATTTGTTGGCGCTCATGACAGTTGTCGGCTAACTTTTGACAGAACCCAAACTATTGAATGAAAAATAAACTAGCTTAATCATATCACAGCTAAGTCACTCCCCTGTGCCAGTTGAAAAATAAGGCAGAATACAGCCAAGCTTTAAATAATGATCCATTACCACCCTTTGAGTGTTAAAAAGTTTAACAGTAAAAGCCCAGTCAAAATGTCATTGATACAAAAAAACTAATTTGAATACTCAACATTTTTCATTTCACAGATGGCTGCTTTCATCCAGGCTAGCTTTCTTTGTTTTATTCAAACACCTGCATGTGCTTGAATATCTAATTATCATTTCCCAAATCTTCCATCATTGATTACTAATAAAACCTTAATCAAAACAGTATTAAACTGTAATGCTGTCTTGGATCTGATTTTGCTGAATCTGTCCTTACAGCTATTTCAGAGCATTGTGATCCTGGAAAACAAGGAGACCTGCCCTGTGTTCAAGATGACAAAATGGTTCAAACTGTTTGTATATTGTACCCTGCTTTGCATGCAAGCACTCACGTAAAGCGTGGTATAATTGCAAACAGTTTTCATTGTTTTATCAAAGCACAATTCAAACTCAATGAATTATTAGAAGACAACACTAACATTTGAAAAACATGCAACATTGAATTTTTCCTCTCTAATGAATTAATGAATGTAGATATAAAAGTGCAATGAATTGGTCCTTATACTGCTTCAAGGGGGTACTAGTTAACCTTTATCCTGCCTTATCAACACAAATTTTGTAGCAAACTACCAATTTTTAAGACATTTTCACTTCTCTTGATCAAGGTTTTCCTAATAACAATTAAAGTAGAAAGCAGGCATTGAAGACTAAGATCAGACTGCACGTAAGTGCAGGCTGATCTTAGTCTATCCTGTCTGCTCATGGTTTGTGTACAGCACAAAAAAGTGGTAAGAGCAGAAATAGGGTTAAAGTTCTATATTTTTTATTTTTCTTAACCCTTTGCTGTTTAACACCTGCTTATTACGTGCCCGTGATTTTATGATTGAGAAAACATTGTGAAAAAAGAAGAAATTGCTTCTGACAAGCAATTTCTTCTTTTTCCACACTATTTTCTACCCTACTGAATGGTTATTTTTCAATTTAAATCCACTTTAAAATATGATTTATAAAACCTTTGAATTTCAACAGGTCTAGAATTTTGTAAAACAGGAAAGGGTTAATTGAATTTAGTTATTGTGAAATGTTTCACATTTGTGCAGGCTGATCCTTGTCTGCAGTTTCTACTTAAGGTAGTGGACCCGTAATAGTTTGGAAACATTTTCATACTCATGATCTTTCACCATGTTGACCCAAGCCTTCCTAATGAAATCATTAGGAAACCTTGGTAAACACTGTTTAATTTAAGTACTACTGAAACCTTGCGGAACTTATTTAATAAAGGTTCACTACCAAAAGCAGTAATATTCTAGGTCCAGCCATGACAAGGCTAATTTAAGCTTCATTGTCAGAAAACCATTTTTTTAAATCAATGGTGGGATGACCTACTATATCTTAACTGAAATAATTTTGAAAGTGAAATTAAACCATTTTAAACATTACCATTAAGGCATGATCTTTATATATAGTCAAAATAAGTAAAAATCTTCATACAAATAATCAAGACTTTGCAAGGAATATTTAAGCTAACGCCTATCACATTAAAAACCTTTTAAATTTTTCAATTGGTATTGGTGAGATAAATTTGCAAATCATATTATGTCTGAATCTTTATTGAAAAGCCTAGCATGATTTTGAATATTCATCTTAATTACTTTAAGTACAGTAAAACTTGCATTAAACATCCACCTACGAGACCATCAAAAAGTGGTCGTTAAAGAACATTGGTCGCTCAGTACAGAATTTGTCTAATAATAACGATCACGATTTTGACTGAAAATGTAAATAACTGGGAATTTCTCAATAATCCTATATTGCTAAAACTAAATAGAATCGTCTCACTGAGATGATTTCGAAAGAGTTTTAACAACACAGGATTGTTGGCACTCGTTTGAATTGTCTCCTTGAGGCAATTCAAATGAGTACCAACAAAATAGAGTTTGACTGAGAAATAAAGCTATTAGACTTTACCCCCTTTTTAGCTGTACTTCTGTAAATGTTCATAAAAGAATATGGATCATCAGAAACTGATTCTAAATCAATTTCAGTACAGAAAAATTCTAAATGTCAAAGGCTCCATAAATTTAGGTTTGTCAACATAAATTATTGTAAAGGTGTCATCAGACTGCTGTATTTTGAAACTATTTGTCAAATTTAACATTTCTTATCAAGTAGCTGCTAATCCCATGGTCAATATACTTACTGGTCTACCAGTGATGGTCAATAAAATGCTATTGACTTTTTGGTTACTGACCACTATTATTACTTACAGTACAAATTTCATTCAACTTGATCCATTTGTTTGAATTAGGTTCAGAAGCCATTTCAAACAGTATTTAAGTTATTACCGCAGCAAAGAACACCTAACCAAGGCTTCCTTTTGTTGTATTGGGCCAAATAATCATAGCATTCCATCCTTGTTCTAACCAACAGCTGTTCATCTCATTAAAATAGACATAATACTTGTTTTTCGCCAATTGAGGGAGTCAACTGAATGGCCTAAATGAATACATATCAAAATGGCTTATTATCATTTTATGCGTAAGCTGGAGGCTAGGAAAAGATGTAATGGTTGTACTGGTGAAAGAAACACTAGGAATCCATTGTTAGGTGATCCAGCCTCCGCGATATAACTGAAAAATGTTGAAAGCAGCCTTAAAACCCATTCAATCAATTAGTGTTTTGCTGATAAAAACACCCCAGTGATGTTGGGGCGGGGAACCAACGACCTCCAAATCATGTGTTGAGCGCCTTTACCACTAGGCTAAGAGGCAGTCACTTGCAACTTTGTACAAGACGATACAATAAGGTCAAACTAACAATGCAGGAGGTGATATTCTCTGTTTACTAGGAAAATAATACAGAGCAGATATTCTATTGTTTATTTAATCTTGTAAAACTTTTAGACTATGAGCCAGTATACACCCCCCCCTCCCCCCCCAGGGGGAATTTTCGGGACTATGTTTTTTTGAAAGCCCAATGTCTAACGAGTATATTCTGAAAGTCTGCAACTTGGCTGTTGGGGCTTTTAGGAGTTATTGAGGTCAAAGGTCAACAAGTGCACTTTTTCTATGAAAGAATGAATGAGCTGGATTTGAAATGGTATATTCAACTATCTTTTCATGAAATTGAGCAGGAAATGGTTCTAGATGAATCACTAAATATTTTTCTGCTAGGAAATTTCATTTTAGGGTAATATAATGATAATTTTTATGAAATCAAAGTACTGAAAGTACTGAAATCGGTTCATATATAAGAGATTAAACCATAGACAATAGGTCATTTCAGACCACAGGAGGATTTTTTCGTTATATTTTCCCATCAACTTAAACAATAATTTGCCTGAAAGTAATTTGTATCATTTGTCATTTGATTTCTATTGTTTTTGTTGGTTTTAAAGCTTAAGTCAGCCAGTGCATTTAAATGAATATCATATATTTACGTAGATAAATTGAAAGGAAAACTTATTTTTAGCTCACCTGAGCACATCGTGCTCAAGGTGAGCTTTTGTGATCATTGGATGTCCGTCGTCCGTCGTCCGTCGTCAGACGTCAACAATTTAAGTGTTTACACTCTAGAGGCCACAATTATGGACCAATCATCATGAAACTTTGTCAGAATTGTCTTCAGGTCACAAGGATTAACCCTATCGAAAATGGGAAGGATCCGTGCCATATCACGGGAAAAGGGGCCTAAAAGACAATTTTCTTGTTTACACTCTAGAGGCCACAAATATAGTCCAATCATCATGAAACTTGGTCAGAATGTACTCCAGGTCACAAGGATTAACCCTATTGAAAATGGGAAGGATCTGTGCCATATCAAGGGAAAAGGGGCCTAAAAGACAATTTTCTTGTTTACACTCTAGAGGCCACAAATATAGTCCAATCATCATGAAACTTGGTCAGAATGGTCTCCAGGTCACAAGGATTAACCCTATTGAAAATGGGAAGGATCCGTGCCATATCACGGGAAAAGGGGCCTTAAAGACAATTTTCTTGTTTACACTCTAGAGGCCACAAATATGGTCCAATCATCATGAAACTTTGTCAGAATGGTCTTCAGGTCACAAGGATTAACCCTATTGAAAATGAGAAGGATCCCTGCCATATCACGGGAAAAGGGGCCTTAAAGACAATTTTCTTGTTTACACTCTAGAGGCCACAAATATGGTCCAATCTTCATGAAACTTGGTCAGAATGTTTTCCCGGTCACAAGGATTAACCCTATTGAAAATCTGGAGGATCCATGTCATATCACGGGAAAAGGGGCCTTAAAGACATTTTTTTTGTTTACACTCTAGAGGCCACAATTATGGTCCAATCTTCATGAAACTTGATCAGAATGTTCTCCAGGTCACAAGGATTAATCCTATTGAAAATGGGAAGGATCCGTGCCATATCATGGGAAAAGGGGCTTTAATGACAATTTTCTTGTTTACACTCTAGAGGCCACAAATATTGCCCAATCTTCATGAAACTTGGTCATAATGTTGGTCAGGTCACATGAATGAAGCCTTTTGAAAGAGGGAAGGATCCATGCCATATCACAGGAAAAGGGGCCTTAATGATAATTTTCTTGTTATAGCTCTAGGGGCCATATTTTTGGCAGAAATGTCATGAAAGTTGGTTTTATGTAGAAATTATCTACTTAATGACATCTAGGGGTCAAATAGATTCAGGTGAGCGATCTAGGACCATCATGGTCCTCTTGTTTTAATTTTCTGCGAATAAAATGCATTTTGAGGCAACTTTAACAACTCAAAATTATTGAAAGTATCAACTGTGGCACCTTTGAGAGTAAACTGCATCTTCATAGATTTAACCAAAGAACTGAAATGACTGTATATCTTTGCTTATATACATGTTCAAACATAGGGAATACCCTTTTTCATTCTTAAAAGTGGAACATCCATTTTGCTTTCTTTTATATCTTGTGTTCCTTGTAAAAGTTCATGTTGGTGTCAGATTGTGTCCACTGTAGTTGTGCTTTATATTAGTTTAGGTATAGATATAAAAGCATTATAGATTTACTTGTATGTATAATGAAAGTATAAATAAAATGATACAAAAGCTAGATTTTGCGTTTTTTTGTTTGCATAGGCACTTAATCACAGTTTCTTATAATTAAAAGAGTTACTCACTGTCATTCAAATATTGAATGGTTTAAGCTTTAAAGCACATAACTATTACTTTTTTACAGATCAGAGTACTGAAAGCACTGAATGTCAAAGATAAAAAAGAGACCAAATTTTTATCTCTCAAGAGTCAATTCCATTTTCTTTAGTCTAACAACAGTTATTACAATTGTGTGAGTCTAGAAGGGAGCCATGGGGCCATGGGCTTTCTTGAATGTAAAATGGAATTCTTTCTAACCAACTCTTCGCCCATTAAGTGAACTTGATTATTTACAATATTCAAACCTTAATGGAAAAAGTTATGTTTCCAATGGATATTTACATTGTTACATTTTCCAAACCTGTTTCTGATGTACTGAATGCTATTTTTTTCTTCAAAATTTGTTTTTGTAAAAACATTTCATCAGAAAATTCATATTTTGTTTCTGTGTCTTAAGGCATATAGCCAATATTTTTGGAAGATGACCACCCTTTCCGGCAGATAAAAAGCAAGGGGCCTGGTAGGTCCAGTAAATTGCATAGCTAGACTGAATATCAGTATTCAAATTTAAGTTTATATGAATCCTTTTGTGAAACTTTTTCATGAAAAATTATCATATATATAGAAGCTGATCAAAATGATAGCTACATCAGCTATAAATTAATACTATTGATACTTATTACAGAGCTCACAAACAAATTTTTTTTAAAAAGTCACATGTTTTCTTAAAATGTATGTGCAGAAATCGTTTTTTATCAATGGCTCTTTGAAGATTTTGTAGTTTACAATCCTTTTAATATGCTTTGTGTGTAGACATAAGCACTGTTAGCATAAAGTATTTTTTTTGCTTACATTGCACACTAATCAGCCCAATTTACTCTTCAATTTAACAAAGATATGTTTATCTAATTTCTGAAATAAATTATCTTGTAAGATGAGCATAAACATTTTCAGTTTGGTAAGTGTGAAAGAGATATATATTTGAGGCTTTTTGTTCATTCAAAAATTCTATAGCGAAATCTAAAACTCCAAATATAAATTTTGTGGCCTCCCCACACTCTCTTCTTGCCAGATTTTGAATGCAAAATACTGTAAAAAGGTCTATTAAAATACGATAAAGCTTTCTTCCAGGATGTCCACTATGACTTGAATTTAACATGAGTGTTTGTTTTCTCTGTTTTTAACCAATTTTGATAATATCATTAATGTATATATAAATATGGATCATACTGAGTGCAAATTAGTAATCATTTAAATTTTGATGAAATTCTCTAAGGTTATGTTGCAATACTGTTGATATTTTGAAACTGATGAAACGAAAAACTTGATAAATAGAATTCTTGTTTTTTTACCTGCTTGACTCATTGCTCTCACACAAGTTTTTTCTTCATTTTCAAAATTTTTAACCTAAATTTCATTTCATTTGTAATTCTAATGCAATTTTTACGATGTTGCAGGCTTAAGACAAATCATGAAGTTTTATGGAAACAAAGAGAAGCTTTGGAAAAGAGATGTTTACAGAAACTCTAGATTTATCTTTTCTCTAAGACGAAGGAAAATTCATTGATCATATTCCAATATCATTTTACAAACCACTCTTATAAAAGAGTATGCGATGACCATCAGTTTGAATTAGTATTAAGCTATGTCAACTGGTATCGTTAAAAGGTTATAATGTTAACAGATTGAATGGTTTACTTTTTAGCACCCATTTCTATATAAATTTAAATATGATGCCCATTTTGTGTATGAAAACCAGTCATAAAATGCTAATTGTATTATGTCAATCCTCTTTGATCTGTTTCACTAATTGATGTAGGATATTTTCATAGTGGAAAAAAAATTCCTTGGTAGAAGACTTTTTTGCCAGATTTCAAAGCTTCCGGTATATTGCTTTGTAAAAAATGAATCTAACAAATATACACAAATCAGTTCAAATCTGAATAACTTTTTAACTAGATTTAATCATGATGTTCAGAATATTGAACAAACAAGAGAACTGACATTACTGACAAAGGGATGAGATATGTAATTAGGGTATTTTATATAAGGAAATAAAAGTAAATTGAAAAAGAAATTCAAGATTATAATATGCAAATCATGTTTCAGTACTTTCAGTGCTTTGAATTTCAACAAATAAGCCTGCTATCTTCAAAAATGTCTTGAAACTTTTATGAATTTGAATCACCTGTTCATTGAATTGAATCATGACGTTCAGAATATTGTACAAACCAAATAACAAATATTACTGGCAAAAGAGTGAGACATTACTTAACAAATGTAGTGAATTTGTCACAATAGCTCCCCTTTACCAGATTTTTTTATATCAATTATGGAGAAAAGCTAAGGTAAGCAAAACTAAAAAAATCACATATGATAGTTTCAAATCATTCAATTGTATAACAATTGTAAGTAAATTTGAATGGACTGGAAAATAAATTCCAGTTTATATTGTATTAAAACCTTTATAATAAAAAAGTCATATTTTGGTACTTTCAGTGCTTTAATGAGCTAAAATTAACTAATATGTTTACAGTTGGCTTGAACCTTTTTTGTAACTGTGTATTTTATTGAATGATTATATGCTGAACATGATCATTCCAAATTATAAGCATCTAATGACAATAAGTTTTACTTATATTTTAGTATAGTCATGACACTGGCATACTCAGGCCATTATAGTAATCACAAATTGGGCACATTTAAGCAAGCAATGTTTAAAAAACTTTGTTCATATGCTTAAAGGTATCCTCCAGCATGTCCAGACTAATATAATTATTGGAAAAGGAAGCAGAAAAACTTTTTAAATCATGTAAAATCTATACAAGCAAAAAACGTCGGTTTTCAGTACTTTCAGTGCTTTGATTTGCTAAGAATAAACCTGATATGTGCTCAAATGCCTTGAAACTTTTCTTTTTTATTTACCTTTAAGAATTATGTAATTCAAAATATAATTAACATCAAATAAAAACATATATTGACAATTGGTGAAATATGAATAATAGTATAGTTATAGCTTTGGCTTGATCATGCCATGGCTTAAATCAGATTTTGAACAAAATTCAAAGAGGAAATGTCTAATAAACTTTGCTTGTAGGCTTCAAGGTATCCTCTAGCATACTTAGAATAAAAGAAAATGTTATTAAAGACAGAAAAAGTATTTTTAAATCTTGTTAAAATCTTCATTAGCAAAGAAAATTGTTGATTTTCGGTACTTTCAGTGCATTGATTTGCCCAAAGCCTCTCTGAAAATCACACAAATGTGTTTAATCTTTGTAATAATGTTTTGGGTATTGAATTATGTTGAAAAAGGTCCAAAGAAATCATCAATTCAACAAAATAAATATAAATTTCTGACTAAAGGTTAAAATTTAAATTAGTGTGCACTGGGTGACCTTTGACCTCAATAATTCCTAAAAGCCCCATCCGCCAACTTGCAGACTTTCAGAATATACTCGGTAGACATTGGGCTTTCAAAAAAACATAGTCCCGAAAATTCCCCCTGAGGGGGGAGGAATCACCCTACTGGCCCATAGCCTATTTATCAAAATATCAAACATTGACTTGTGTAATGTTGTAAGTTTTGTTTACCTTCTTTGTGTGAAATAATGAATAACATGAAATCAGTTTTTTAAACAAGATTTTTTGTAGTGTTTGTTAAGATGCAATACAGAGTCATATGGCCATTAAATATAATTGATCTTAATAAACTACCCATTTCCACAATATCAGGGTTGTATCATGAGTTTATATATATGAATTTGATTATTTCTATATATCCGCTAATTTTGATTACTGTGATTGAAATGTTGAATTGACCACAAACAATTTTAGAATAGATTAAATTCAAATGTGACCCCAGTGGTCTGTTTAGTTGTAACGAATTCACACTGTTTATCATGTTTCTGAATAACATTCTCCAATAGGATAAATATGCCCATCAAAGTTTACTGAAATGAACTTTATATGTAAATTAAATATTTAACCTAAACTACCTTATACATGCAGAGGTACAGGTAAGAGGGGGTAAAGCCAGTCTAAAATCTTTAATTCTGAATGGGTACCCTCAATATAGGACTTAGTATGCAAGTATTATAAGTTGAAATAATCTAACATGAAATCCAAAATACCCCCTCTATCTGTAGCTCTTTACATGTAACATATTTTATTCAAAGAGTCTATCAGTTTTTAAGAAACAGAGAGTTAATTTTAACATGAATTAATCAAGCATACAAGTGACATTCCTTATAGTTTATTTATTATTGAGACTTCTATTTTTAAGTCATATTCTAGCATCTTAATCACAGGCCTGTGGAAAAGGTATGACTAAAATATAATTTTTTCACATCCATGAATCTTAATTCTCTTGATCCCATGAATAAAGAAGCCATTACCACAGAATGTTGCATCCAAACCACATTATTTGATCTCATATTGCAAGCTGTCTCATATTCTATCATCAATAAGACTGCTCAATAAGCATTTAAATCTGAATCCTTTCTTTCCTGTATTGGTACATGGATAAGACTTATGGATAAGACTTGTCTGCAAGGGGACATGAGCGTCCCTAATTTATTGGTGGGAAACATTATTGTCAAGAAAGATATTTGCAAAACCAGATTCGAACCCATTACCTCATGAATGATAATCCATCTCTGTGTTACTATGACAAAGCTATGGCAGATGACAAAACAGCATTGTATGGTTATGAGTAAAAGTGTTCATACATACTAATGCCAATTTTATTAGTGTGATATAGACATATACAGGAGCCAGACTATTTTATCTTGGCCATTAACAGGGAATTTTTCCGGCCTGTGACCTGACCTAATCTATAAACCTTGGATACAAAATGACATTACAGCCTAAATAGGGACAAAATGTATGCTCTTGTTTTTTGAAAGTCTGCTTACTGCTGCGGAGAAGGAGATTTTATCTTCTTCTGATCTTTCTTTTGCTTATATCTAATAATTTTATATCTTATTGAAGTTCAGGCCAGGGAAATATATACTGTATTTCTTGAACAATAGGTAAATTTTGAGTCAATCTTTAAGAGATACCATCAAATAAGTCATATTTCAAATAAAAAAGAAACTTACGGCACAGTAAAGTTGGGATAATATTTGTCCTACAGACAGATATACAAGCCTGGATGAAACCACACAAATGCCATAAAAATTTAAAGACACAGCAATATAATTAAGAACAAAATGGCATTCTGATATTAGAGACTGATACCCATTATATTGTAGCATGTCACATTTATTCCAACAGCCTTTTCATGAATAGAAACAAGGCAGTACCAGACCGGATTGTTCATTGTACAAACCTCAGAACACATCAAAGGACCAATCCTTTTGTTTGAGAAAATTTGGTTGCTACTGGTGTGTTTCATGATTAAGACAGCAACATTAAATTATTCTTCAATCCAGCCTTGCGAGTGAAAAAGTCAGAAGGAAAAAAAATAAGTGTGTTAGAAAGCCCAAAAGCTTTTAGAACAGCAAACATTACATAATAACTAGACTGTCACAAAGCGGTCTAATACAAGTGCTTGTCAAAAATGAAAAGCCATTTTCCATCAAAGGGCTATGTCAAAAGTCAATGGATTGTAACCAAAATATCACATGCACATCTCTGCTTGATACTGATCATATATCTGTAAAGTTTGAATGAAATTGGCCAATTACTTGCTGAGGAATTCAGCAGACATGAAGAAAACTACAGATGGACAGACTGACATGTACGAACCAACTGATCGGCAAGCTGACCCCTATATACCCCTCAAAGATAGTTGGGAGGGGGGGGGGGTGGGGGGATAATTACCCTGAATTGGCAGATGACCGGCCTTGTCAGATGACCTTGAACTTAAGATCAGCGAATAACTTATGTATTGATGAGAGCCAATTTCATCATATAATACCAAATTGAGCAAAAATCATTGCAAAAAGTTTTTTACCAGCTAAAAATAAAGGATAATTTAATCTACAAATAGATATAAATTTTCTGATCACCACAATATCAATTCAATACAGGCAATACTTGAAATCTCCTGGATATAAAACAGAGCAAGAATATAAACATAGCTTCATCAATTCTCTAGACAACATTTTTGGCGAGAAAGAATCTATCAAAACTACAAAACACTAACAGTGGAATGTCACAGTCTTGCTTCTTTTTGATAAACAAGAGCTGTCACTGTAAGATGACAATGCCCCCGACACCGCTTTGATTTAGAAGTTATGGCCAATGTTAAAGTTTTTGGACGGAATGACGGACGGACGGACAGACAGACGGACAGACAGATGGACGGACAGACGGACGGACGGACAAGTCAAATTTATGATGCCTCCCTATCGGGGGCATAAAAATAGGTAACTTTATTAGCTCTGCTGTTCAATGAACACCCGAAGTAAAGCCATGATGTTGTCAGAGTTGGTGTGGTGTCATCATGGTCATCGTCACGAAAAACTCTTTGAAACAAGTTTGTTTGTTTGAATGGGGTTTAACACCATGTTCAACAATCTTTCAGTTATATTGCTGTGGCTGGGCATAGGCATATCTATTGAAAGTAGTCTTTAAGGTTCATGTAAAGTGTTTGAGACCCAATTTTAGGGGCATTCATTTACCAAGAAAAAGCAGTATGTCCGGGAATATTATATATCAAAATGTAGCTATTTATGAGCACAAACAGTTGAAAAACATAAGACTGTTATAACTATAGCAGTATTGCCAAAACATTGTGGAAAAGGGTCATTTTGTACAGTACAAGCAACTGCATGACTGTTGGATAATTGGCTCATATTTTAACAAAGTCTAGCCTTAAGTACCATCCAGGTAGTGCTACAACCATTGGTATAAAACTCAGCTCCAAAACGTAGTTATGCAATCAATTTATTTTGACTTATTTTATAAACACATAAGTCATATAATTATGTCATTCTAATTTTGTAAATGTGTAGATCTTTTTAGGGTATGGTGTGTTATCATAACATAAATAGACATTAATTGTTTATATACCTGTAACGTTGTTTAGCAATATATCAATTTTTATTTCACAGCATGATGAATATATAGTAATATTGTAGATCATTGAATTAAAAAAAACTATAATTTGAAATAAATCGCAGAAAATATTTCACAAAATATTATGGTGTGATATTGCACCATACCTAACATCTATTTTGAAAACAGACCAAACCGGTTTGACATGTATGTTGACAAAATAAATGGAAATTGATTGTTTCAAAAGAGCCTTTTGAGACTGAGTTTTATATCTAAGATTGTAGCACTACCTGGATAGTACTTTAGACTGTACTTTCTTAAAATATGGGGCAATTTTATGCAACCGTCATGCAATTGCTTGTTCTGTACAAAATGACCCTTTTCCACAATGTTTTGGCTATACCGCTATAGCTATGGCGGTCTTATGTTGCCTAACTGCTTGTGCTCACGAATAGCTTCATTTTGATATATAATATACATGGACATACTGCTTTTTCTTGGCTAATGAAGTGCCCTAAATATAAGGTCTCAAACACTTTACATGAACCTTAAAGATAGTCTTTTTGTTGCTTTAGGAAATGGACAGAGACCATAGAATTGTCTGGGATGTGTGGCCAAATTAACCCTCCTCGGGCTGTTCACAGTATTTTCCGAAGGTACACATAGCCTTTGCAGAAAGTATGGACTAAGATCAGCCTGAAACTTCGTTCTTGTGAAAAAAGCTTGAGCTAGACTGGTAGAAAATGTCCCCGAAATTGGTACTTTCAAAATTTGTTATTTAGACCTATTGATAGAGGGGGTATTTTGGATTTCAAATTTGATTAGTTCAACTATACTTGCACAAATCCTATGTTGTGGGTACTCATTGGAATTGTCTCATGAAGAGGAATACCCACAACGTATGGTTTCGATGAGAAATAAAGATTTTATACTGGCACTACCACCTCTTATCTGTACTTCTGTATAATAAGGATTAAGATTCTTTTAGAATGCTTCCCCTGTGAAAAAGTTCAAGAACTGTTTCTTAAATGTTCTAGAATGTTAAAATTGCAATTCAAGAACTCCTAGTTCTTGAACTGGTTGTGGAATTTTGAGGACTAGTGAAATCTTTAAACTTCAAACATTTCTTGAACTCCTATTAAAGGTCCAAGGGTTTGAGTTCAAAAACTATTTCTAGAAGTTCAAGGAATAGATCTTGAGCAAGTTCTAGAACTAGGGGGTTTTGAACTGCCATTTAAACATTCTAGAATTTTCAAGAACCAGTTCTTTAATTATTTTGCAGGGGTTGCTGCTAAGCATAGCATAATAATCTAGCTATCATTCTGAAGCTTGACTCATTCAAAACATCAGCAATTAAGCAGGAAGTGTAATTAGCAATGATCAAAGAAAACATGCCTTCATTAACCTGTCTTACCTTAAGAATATTGATATGCACAGGTTACTGACAACACTTGCATGTCATTTATTTTAAATGGATCAATTCTCTTTATGAACACTTTAAGATACAAGTTTTAATTCTGTCCGACAAATTAAAAAGAAGTTTAGGATAACATACACTTGTACACATATGCATCGTTTCTAAATTAGTCCTTGATTACAACCTTATTATGGTGACAGGCATTTTTTTTTAATTTAAAAAAAAATCTTGGCTGGAAAAGGAACAGTACCAACATAATATAATTATGCCCCTCTTTTGCAAAGCTTGCTCTTTTATAGTGAACAGTTAAATTTAATGTTTCTGCTACCAAATCCACAAAAGCCAAGTATAGGCACCTGCAGGCGGTGTTCCTGTTTTTTGTTCACCCCACCACTAAGAAAAAGAGTGGAATTTTTTTAACCCTTGTCATGCTTAACCAAAATATTCCTACTTTGGCAGGAGGTATAGACAAAGATCAGCCTGTACAAATGTGCAATCTGTTCTCAGTCTACATCACCTGATTTTCCTTCTTTGACCAGAGAAGTTTGAAAATTATATTTTCAAATTAAATACTGACTCACTATAAGTGCCTGCAGTGATTTCAGCACTTTGATTTTATTGCAATTTTGCCATGTATTTTGTTTAGCATGACAAGGGTTATTTTCCAACATTCACACAAACACCCACACATACCTCAGTTTTGGAGACCTTAATTGAATCCATACATTTCACAATTAGATTTGAATTGAAGTCCATTACAAATTGAAAGCCTGTAGTGATCCTAGAGGTATTAAATCCACATTTAATATCAAATATTTTTCAATATCAAAATGTTATCTGAAAGCGCTCTGTGTGTTTGTCAAATTTTCTTAAAATCAAATGGTTAATATAGGAAGTATATCTCCAGCTCTTGAGGTTTTCTGAAATAAAAGTTTGGAGGCAGAAATTTAACCCTAGTCATGCTGAACCTGGAATATTCCTGCCTTTGCAGGAGTTATAGACAAACATCAGCCTGCACATAATGTGCAGTCTGATGTAAGTCTACACCACCTGTTTCTCACTTTCAAACCAAAATAGTCAATAGATTTATTTTTTCAAACAGAAATTGACCTACAGTTGTTACTTTCAGTACTTTTTGCCCTTTGATTTTGATGAAAATTTTTAGCCAAAATTTATTCAGCATGACAAGGGTTAAGACTATAACATAGCTCTCGCAGCAAAGCTCATGGAGACCAGGGGTCTGGTGTTTTACTAAATATTTTATGATCATTTTATTTGCAAAAGTCAAAAATTAAAGTTGCTTCCACGTTATTAACTTCATATGGAATTCTGCGATGCATCATCTCATAATGGAATGGTCTTCTAAAAATGATTCCAATGAGATATTGCAAGGCCAAATCTAACAACAAATGAAAATACCTGAGGTATGATTTGAAATTTTGCTTTGCGATTTATTTTTTCGTAAGAAGTTTATTCAAAAACAGGCCCCAGGGTTAGAGGACCGTGTTATATAGCTAATTAAGAGGACATGATATTCCCTCTAACATATGTGCAGACTGATCTTAGTCTAAACCTCCTGCCATGGCAGGAATATTTTTGGTTCGGCATGAAAGGGTTAATGTGCTAGCTACTGGTAAACAAACATCAAGAATTACTTCAAAAAATATGTTTTTTACAATAATGAAATTCTTACCACAACATAAATCCAACAAATAGCTCTTAAATCCTTTATGAACACTGTTACATCCACACAAAACTGAAAACACTGACAAGCACAAATGAATCGTACTCTGTCTGACGAGAAAGATTTCGATATTAATTTGGATGACCGAGCATCTTTGCGTTTTGCTGCTATCATTGATGATTTAAAGAAAGAAAAGTCAACCATGCATAGACATTCAATTTTTTATCGTTGGGTGAACTTTTTGTGTCCCTTTAATTGCACTTTCTCAGGTTACAGGATAATTTCTAATACAACATGCTACAAGACATGTGTAGATATAGATCAGACTGCTGGCTTCTCTTCTTAATGATACTTAACCTTGGATAAATTTTGGCTAAAATTTTGCATCAAAATCAAAGGGCAAAAAGCACTGAAAGTTCCTACTGTAGATCAATTTTTATTTGAAAAACTAAATCTATTGTCAATTCTGGTTAAAGTGATAAACAGGTGGTGAAGACTAACATCAGACTGCACATATGTGCAGGCTGATGTTTTTCTATAGCTCCTGCCAAAGTAGGAATATTCCAGATTCAGCATGACAAGGGTTAACAAGGAGACTTTAAATATTTTTTTATAGATAGATCAGGTTGAGCCCAGAATCATGAAGAGAAAACATATAGGAAAACGAAGAACACAGTTTATAGCTCACAGACAATTGTTTCATAATCATTTCTGATATTATTATTACCTAAAGCCAAGAATTAGATAATAAAGCAATTGCCTGTGTTATAGCCACCAGCCTTTTCTACATTTCCTGCTATTTCATCTATACTTTACAAAATAAAATTTTTCAATCTACTATAAATGGTAAAAAAAATGTCAGCCATCAGACTGTAAAGTAAAGGATTTTGATAGAGGACATGCTTTGATTGATGGGGCATGCTCAATCTGTTAGACAGGGCCAACCCTTTCAGTTGCCGGAAATGATATGGTTGTTTTTTAATATTGTAGGAGACTTTGATTGGATCAGTACAAAACTTACTATTTTTTGTGCTAGTAAGGACATAAGTGCTTGTTATAGCTTTGCTCTGACCCAAGATTTCTGGAGAGAAGTGAGATTAAAGTAGGCTAGACAACAACCACAAATGTTCGAATTGTAGGTAGTTTGTATCCTCTGCTTATTTGAACAGTCATTATCATAGTGCAGTTAAAAGCACTTTGGCCTCTGAATCAATATGGGGTCCCAGGCTCCATCCCTGACAGTCACATTCTTCCTTTTCGAGGACCTCTTGATTGACAGTCCTACGCACTACCATAGTGCAGTTGGTAGTGTGTGGGACTGTCAATCTAAAGGTCCTGGGTTCGATCCCTAATGGCGGCACTCATTCTTTCCGACTATTTGTCTCTCACAAATGGGTTGATAATCGTAGACCTATGTGAGATAGGAGCTGGAGGCTAGGAAAGGATGTGGTGGTTATACTGGTGAGAGAAATACCAGGACACCATTGTTAGGTGCTTCAGCCGTCGTGATATAAATGAAAAAAATGTTGAAAGTGGAGTAATACTCTATTCAATCAATCAAAACCTTTCTAACATTAATTAAGGGTTGATAATCTTAAATCTATCATGGATGAGAAGGTGGAGTCTGGAAGGGAGTCTTAATAGTACTGTTGAGAGTGATACCAGATATCCATGGTTTGGTGCTCCAGTCATAGCGATATGACTGAACTAGAGGCGCTTGAGCGCCTGATTCACTCCACAGGCCTGAATATCCTGATAATGACTATTAGAGGATGTAAAGCTGTTTAAATGAGAATAGAAGTGAATGAATGAACGAATGTTTATTTCAAGTAGATAAGGGTCATATGCTGAAATATTTTTTCATAGACTGATAAAGGATCACTAAAGAATCATTCTAGTAAAATATGGTTGAAATCCATTAATTAGATTCTGAGAAAATGATTTTCAAAGTTTACACTATATATCACATGGGGAAATGACCTCCGCCCATAAAATATATATTTTTCATCCGATCACAATAATTTTTACTAGACTGATAAAGGGTCACTCAAGTATCATTCATGTAAAATTTGGTTGATATCTATCAATTAGATTCTGAGAAAATGATTTTCAAAGTTTTCACTATATAACATATAGAAAAATGACCTCCGCCCATAAAATACACATTTTTCATCTGATCACAATATTCTTTCATAGACTTATTGATGGTCACTCAAGAATCATTCCAGGGGAATTTGGTTGATATCCATTGGTTAGATTCTGAGAAAATGATTTTTTAAGTTTCACTATATAACATATAGAGAAATGACCTCCGCCAATAAAATACATATTTTCCATCAGAGAACAATGATTTTTTGTAGGCTGATAGAGGGCCACTCAAGGATAATTCATGTGAAGTTTGGTTGATATCCATCAATTGGTTTCTGAGAAAAGCCACCTATTACCATATATGGAAATTAGCCACGCCCACTACAACCATGATTTTCAACCGATTAAAATTCTTTGAAGGAATCTGATAGAGGGTCACCCAAGGAACATTACTGTGAAATTTGATTGGAATCCATCCAGTACTTTATGAGGAGAAGATTTTTAAAGTAAAAGTTTACGGACAGACGGACGGACGCACGCACGCACGCACGGAGGACACCTCGCCATGACAATAGCCCGCTGGCCTTTCGGCCAGTGGAGCTAAAAATTAAAACAGAACCAACTGAATACTTCACAGACAACTTTACGAAATAAATCCCCTGAATTCAGATAGGCTAGTCAGAAAATATTTCGGAGGTGAGATGAATCTTAAATAACATATTTCCTCTAATGATAGGGCCCTCCCAAAAAGAAGCACCCCTGCATTTTTCACTAAGAAAACCCACTTCAAATGCCTAAATTTTAGACAGTTTTTTAGACTTCTCTAATTTGAGATGAATTTCAATACTTTTTTTCAATTAGAAAATGCATACTAAATAAAAGTTCCCTGACCATGTTTTGTGTAGCTCCTGGGAGTGTTTTTTAGGAGAAATACGGTAACAAAATTGAAATGCCATGAGATAAGGAAGAGAAAGATAACTTTAAATTACAAGGTACAATATGTAAGCTATTAGCTGAGTCTCAGTATATATAACAAGGACAAAACACTTGCAAAACCTTTCAAAAGCAGCCAAAGTATTCAAAACATAGAAAGGGTATTAGATTTAAATGAAATCCAATTACCAATTCAGACCACAAACTTTTTATCCTTCAGAAAAATGATAAGCTAAATATATTCTGTCAGTTTTGGAAATGATAACATTTAAATAGGTGGAGCAGGTAAATATAATTATAGACCACTTTGTCACCCGATCTGATTGTCGGTCCACTTTTTTCCATAAAGGATTCAATAAAATATATTGCCTTAATTGTAAGTTTTAATGCTTTACTGATATTAAAATGTATGTGGGCCCCTAGACTGGCTGCAGTCGTTTTTGTTAGCATTTTCAGAAATTTTTTGTTGTAGTTCTATTACAAGCCTCTTTAATCCAGGCTCATATTAACAAGTGCTGAACCTTCAAGGGACTTAGTTGGAATTGATGTAGTGACTGACACATTTAATTCCCTTTGAAAAAACACTGCGCAGAAGGAGTGACCTCACTGGAATTTACTTCCGGAGGTCGTTGTATGGTAAAAGTAGATCTTAAAGAAAAAATAGTTCGGCTTTAAAATGGCATTTTGAAGTGGAGAATAGTGATCCACGTGAATATTTATTTGATTTTTTGCTAGTTTTGAATCTCTTCTTTAATATAAGGCTCGTTTCGATCTTTTTTGTGCACGATTTCCATTCCGGGAGGAAGGATAAAGGACGGGGGCGTACCCGAACTAACTGTCCTCTTCATGGGTGGGAAAAAGACGGTGCCTCTACTCTCGCTTGAATAGCCCAAAAGTTAACCTGATTTGACCAAGTTTCTTTAGTCTCAAAAGATAGATCTTTGAATGTAGATGAAGCGCTAATGACGTAATATGTAAGAGAAGTGTTGTGGAATGCGTTGCAGCACCTTAAAGTTGAGCAATTTTATATAGAACAAAGAAGGCCAAAAATCGGGTGGGATCTGAAAAGGCCGGATTTTTTGAAAACGAATTTAGACCTCTTCAGATAGTTTCAAATGATGTAATCTTTTGTCAATAGTACCAAAAAGTGTAAAAAATGCAATTTTGTTGATTTTATTGATTTAAAATCGAATAATTAATTTTTGAAAAAAAATTAAGGAAATTCTTTGTAGATATTTCTCCTTACATTTTTTAACTTTTAACAAAGTTAAAATTATCATTAAGTCAGTTTTAGTGCTTTGGGAAGAAAGGATTAGTTTAATTGGTCAAGTAGGTGTAATTAATTGTGTAAACAATGCCATAGAATGGACTAGAAAACCCCTTACCCCATGTAACACCTGCGATTGAATGTAGGTAAAAATGCCAGAGGTAAAAATGCCAGAGGTAAAAATGTCAGAGGTAAAAATGCCATAGATAATAATGCCATAGCTAAAATGGTAAAAATGTCATAGGTAATAATGCCATAGGTAAAAATGCCATGAATATGAAAACTATATGATAATAAAATGACATTAGGAATATTTCTATGCAAATCTAGTAAATTAGCTTAAGTTTTCATTAAGACTTCTGTAAAAAAAAAAAAGCATTTTTGTCATAGCATAATTATAAAGAAAAAATTATTATAATATTAGTCATGTGAAAATGAAATAAATAATATTACATGATCAGTATAATATTTTATTAAAATTTCTACTTTAAATAAATTTAAAAAAAAATAGTATACAGTTTAAGAAGGAGATTTGGAAATTGTTTAGAAAGATGTGCCAAATTTGCCAACACATTACTGCAAAATGTGTAAAATGTCACAATAATGTGTTAAATTTACATTTAATTGTATCCTAGCTGCCTTATTCACACATTATACATATGAAAAAAATAAATTGAACTATATTATATCTATGTGAATAAATTAAGATATAGACATAGTTTATTTCTGTTATTTCTTATAATTTATTTATCTGTTTTCTTGTTTATTTTTGTATATACACAAACATTGTCATTTATATATGAGCGCATAGTTTGTATACCCTTTTACTTAATTCTATATCAAAGTCCTGAAAAAATAGAATGGAATTTAACAGATTATTTAAAGATTATTGTAACGGTTCCTTTTGTACATGAAAATTAAATTATTTTACTACTGACTTAAGTCTAGAAATGAAAGATATAATATACCTCTGGCATTTTTACCTATGGCATTATTACCTATGGTATTTTTACCATATTACCTATGGCATTATTACCTCTGGCATTTTTACTTCTGACATTTTTACCTATGGCATTTTTTCCTCTGGCATTTTTACCGCACACCCTGCGATTTGGTAATATGGGACTATCACACATAGGTGATCGAAAAAAAGTTTTTTCAATGCAAATTTTTTATTAACTTTGCTCAGAGTATTAGAAATAGACCTTTATTGGTAGTAAACAGGAAATATGCCCATTTCTTCTAATTCAAAATCCCCTTTCCAACTTGAAATTCAAACCCTTTATGCCAAATTGGTAAGTTTAATATCGAAAAGAGCCTGTTTCAATATCACTTTTCTGACGTTTGTCAAAGTTCATGGCAAAAAGTCTGTGCTAATAAGCTTGAGAAACATTTGTTTTTCAATGGTCATGCAATTAAAGGTGAAATTTTAGTAAGAAATGGTGAGAAAACGCTTACCGGTAACCCTTGCCCCAACAACGGTTTTTTCATGATTCGGTCGCAGGTGACGGACCCCTTTTAAAAGCGTTTTATTGAGAGTCATTTTTAACCCATTTTCAAACTGGTTTTCGCAATTGAATTAGAATGTTTTAAAACACTTTTTAAAAAGCAATTGAGAGACAAACACATTTGAATCAAGTTAATTTGCTAGCGGAGACATAGGATATTACTAGTCAAAATGGTCAATTATATAAAATTTGTCCCACTTATCGTGTCAAGTTGTTTCTTGTAAATTGATTGATCTTCCGTTCTGATTCTTAGATAGTAAATTCGTCATAGCTGAATACCTAAACCTGAATGAAATTCTCGACATAGCTTAAAATGATACAAGAGACCCAATTTCCAACCCTTAACACCCATTTCAGAATGGATATTTATTGAAGTGGGTACCCCCATTCCATGTTGTACAATGCACGATTCTTCTTCCCGTTTCGGTTTCTATTACCCTTTTTTGAGTTGTAATACAACACATCTGTCATGGAACTAGTCCGGCAGAAATCTAGCTTGACCCGGAAGTAGGGTTCAAAGTTTTTTTCTTGACTGATTCTTGTAGTTTAGGCCTTCCCTAACGAGAATCTGACTGATGACATCTTGTCATCATTGAGCATTTTGAGAAAATTGAGATGGCAGCCAGGACTATCGAATGCTACGCTTACAGCTCGGTAGATCACTATGAAACACTTTTGAATGGATTTTTTTGCTTTAGTTGATGTTAAAGCTCGAGATTATTAGCAAATGACATAATAAATGCATATTATGATATCAGAAGTGAGTATGGTAGTCAAGATGGCAGCCAAATAGAATAATTAAATGGCATTTAGAGTATTTCTTAAGTAAGCATTTTAGGGCTTCTTCGATAAGCATTTGTAAGTTGTTTTAAGCTCTCTTGAAATTAGGCTAGTGACAACTCTCTTCTATTGATACATTAATTCTTGATTTGAAGATGGCAGCCAATAAAGAGAAGATTTTAAGTAAATTGTGTTTTACTCAGGATTTTATAATACATTTTGCACTTGCATTAATTTTTTCAAGGCCAATTTCAAAGTTTTTTTACGATTTGACGCCTTAAATGATACATTTTGAATATTATTCGAGATGGCAGCCAAGAAATATAACCGAGAGCAAGTTTGAGGTTGCAAAATTAATTTAGAAAATGATTCGTTTTAACAAATGAAAAAATTAGTCATAATTTTGAAATTAGAAAATAATATAACAATATACAATGTATGTAGAATGACTGTGTTTCAAGATGGCAGCCAATATTGCATAAATATGGTATTACTGTTGATTATTACCTGTTTTGCTTATTCAAATGAAAATATTTGTAAATAACAAATTCATAGACAATCATCTTAACTTGAATTAACTGTCCCAGAAGGTCAAAAATGAAGCCAACAATACATCCTTTGAACAGGAATAACTAAACAGAAGTCTTACTTCACTTGTAGAATTATACATATACACATTCCAGTGAACAAAACATTACACCTATATATAACACCTATGTTGCATGGCAATTGAAAATAAAATTATATTTGTTTTGGAAGAAAATTATTGCACAACAAAATACATTTATCTCATATCTTTGGAATGGCACAAAAAAGTTGTATCTCGCTATAAACATAAAGGCAGTAGCAACTGGTTCATACTGAATCATAGATATGGTCAAATACCGAAAGAATATTCTATTATTAATATTTTGGGAAATTTGTACATTTTGTACTAATTTCAATTGAATTTAATTCTCTCTTTTTTTATCTTAATTGTTTATTTTTCTCTGGTTAAGTATGTATTTGCTACGTTGTGCTAAAGATTATTGATATTGTTTTCATAATAACCAACCTATAATCGCTCAAGTTTCTTTATAAAACACCCTGATGGATTCATTGTAGCTGACCTATTAAACCACATCCATATCAGTATGTATTGTCATATATGTTTATTAGTGGAAAAGGAGTTGTTCCGTTGAGAAACATTATAGCACTGCAAAAAAACTTTAAGTGGTAAATTTCAATTACATGTTCACAACCGTTTAACAGGTCATGTAAGCATGATTATTGACTATGCTGTGTTACCCTGGTGAATTGGTAATGCTTGAAAAGAGGCAATGCACTCGCTGGATTTGTCTTAGGGACTATTGAAGACCTTGTTCAAATTACATAAATATGGCAAATTACTAGCGCGCACATTGACTAAAAGTCTGATTTTTGAACGAACATCACATCCTCAGATGCCTGTTCTTATCTTCATTTTGCTTGCATTTGACATTTTACGATTTGGCAACAATATTGTGACTTTGCTGTTGACTATAATTGTTTTTCTCTTTTTGTTTAGTTCAAAAATTTCAACTGGGATTTATTTTCAAAGGAGCTGGCTCACACAATCATGAACGAATTGACCAAAAGGAAAAAGTAGCAATAATCACAATGATAAGTCAATATATATTATAATGCTCTGTCCAATTAAAAAGCATTTATTAAAGCAGTAAACAAAAAAAAAAAAAAAAAAAAAAAAAAAAAAAAATAAAATAAAAAAACACCGATTACAAGACTATGTCAGTAGACAGAACTAGCAAGTCTTATATTTGCAATGTAGGTTCGGAAACCTTTGCAACCATTCAATTAATGGTATCATTACCATTGACTCAGTACAATAAATTGGCAACCACTTTGTGAAACAATTGCCATAGTCCGGACAGTTTATTCGAGTATATGCTAGCGCTCATCAGCTTTTATGCCTACACCTTGCTGTAAATACCTCTGATGAACCTAAACATGTCGCTTTAGGTTCAAATCACTCAGTATACTAGAAAAAATTAATGGTTAGATAACTTTGAATATTATGAAAAATAAAACTCAATACCAGTCTCAGTTAATACTCCATCGTACTTACAATGAATGCAATCTACAATGTTATATTTTAGTACTCTTAGAAACCGTACTTTTAATGACGCAATTCTTTTTCAAACGCGCATTTAAATAAGCAAGCTAAAGGGTCTTTTTAAAACTAAGTTGTCATTTAGAAACCACCCATTTACTATAATTATACAAACATGTTTTGTCAACAAGTTCCCAGAGCTGGCACAATAGTTAAATAAATTTGATAATAAGTTGAAAGAAAAACAGCGAGTCTGCCATCTTGAAAAAAAGATATTTTAATACTTTGCACCTGGACGTACTGATCAAAGCTCGGGTATGTTTTGGCTATATAAAAAGATTATTATATTCTCATGCTTGCCATTTAAGTAAGTGTATTTATAATTCATAAACTCTCTTAATAAACTGCCATCTCGACTGCCAAACTGAATTTCACTGTGCGATCATTATTTCTGTAACTTGCTCATGCAGCAGTTCGATACCATCATATTTTCACATGGTTAGAGTTGTCTATAGTCATGTAAGATTTATCTAAAAAAGGTTTCAATTGTATCTTCAATTTTTACAAATATCCATAAACTACTTAATTAACACCAGTAATCATGCAGTTTTTTCCATTTGGCAGCCATCTTGCCAACTATTCTTAGTTTATTCTTCATTTAGGGTGTTCATTACACCAGGAAACTTCAAATTAGCATCTTACCAGTTAAAATACAAAAATTAGCTGAATTGTTAAATCAAAGTAGCATAGTAGTGCATGTATGTTTTTGGTTGACTTGGCTGCCATCTCGACTTTTTTCAAACTATTCCATGATGAAAATGCACCATCATCCAGATTTTTGATAGGCTAGGCCTTAGCTACTAGGAAAAGAGTTAATTGTAAAATTTCTTGCAAACGTTTAGCATGGAATAAAAACCTTATATTTCCTGGCTGCCATCTTCAAATTAAGAATTTGAATATTACTTGATAAGAGGTTAACTAGTCAGATTAAGGGCATAAACCATCTAACAAAAGTTTATTTAGAAAACCCCAAAACAGATTCAAAGATCCTTATATCTCGCATGCATCGATAATACTTTAAAACCATTTTGGAATTCGATTTGGCTGCCATATTGATTATTATACTCATATCTTATGACACATTATGCTTTTATTTTGTTATATAGCTTCAGATCAGCATCTTAATAATAAAAATGACCACTCAAATGGATTTTATATTTCAAAGAGAGTGATCTACGGAGCCGTTGGCTTGTTTTTTTGGTAGTCCTGGCTGCCATCTCCATTTTTTCAAAATGCTCAATGATGACAAGATGTCATCAACCAGATTCTGGTTTGGGAAGGCCTTGGCTACAAGAATCAGTCAAGAAAAAAACTTTGAACCCTACTTCCAGGTTCAAGCAAAATATGCCATATTTCTGCCGGACTAAACAGAGCTTTCTAAGAGATCTATGACATAAAACTATATTTTAAGAATTTAAAATGAGCTGGCTCTATCAGTTTTTCATTAAATTTCACCCCCAGTATGACTATTTTGACATGTTTTTTTGGGGTTGGTTTTCGTTTTTTCTACACATTATGTAAGTTAACGATGCACAAACTCTTAAAAGATGTTTTACATCCTGAAAAATTTAGCAAAGATTGTGGAATTTTGAATTTCACCCTTTACTCTTTACGAATCCCTTTCCCATTCTGGGGAACGCTGTTATATCATTTGATTCATGGAAGTAGCGATTTTTGAGGCTAAAATGTCTGTTTTATTTTCTCTTTCTCCTGCTATTTGATATCTTTCAACAGAAAACACTCTTTTTGCGCATATTTTTATGATTAAGTTCTAGTTATTGGCATTTAAATGTGATAATTACGAAAATCTAGGTCAAAATAATCTCGACCAACAATGATTAACTCCCCTTTTTATTACCTCGAAAAAAAGTTATGTTTATCATTTTTTTCTCAATAAGTAAGGAACGAGTATTAGTTCAAAATTATACTTTCAGCAATAATTCCCAATGGTTTCTTACCAAGAATTATTTGATTAAGTAACCATGGTACATCACAGATAACACTACTCCGAATTCTTGCCTTTTTTCGCATAACAGGTCATGTCGTAAAAGCGCCCTTTTTCAGTGACAAATGAAAAAATTATAACTTTATTGACTTAACTTTGTTCATAATACCCCTCAGCACTGACCAAAGTGATTAGAAGTTAGAGGAGTGCAAAAAGCTCTTAAATATAGGAGTGACCTCACTGGAATTTACTTCCGGAGGTCGTTGTATGGTAAAAGTAGATCTTAAAGAAAAAATAGTTCGGCTTTAAAATGGGATTTTGAAGTGGAGAATAGTGATCCACGTGCATATCTATTTGATTTTTTGCTAGTTTTGAATCTCTTCTTTAATATAACGCTCGTTTCGATCTTTTTTGTGCACGATTTCTTTTCCGGGAGGAAGGATAAGGGACGGGGGCGTACCCGAACTAACTGTCCTCTTCATGGGTGGGAAAAAGACGGTGCCTTTACTCTCGCTTGAATAGCCCAAAAGTTAACCTGATTTGACCAAGTTTCTTTAGTCTCAAAAGATAGATCATTGAATGTAGATGAAGCGCTAATGACGTAATATGTAAGAGAAGTGTTGTGGAATGCGTTGCAGCACCTTAAAGTTGAGCAATTTTATATAGAACAAAGAAGGCCAAAAAACGGGTGGGGTCTGACTAGAAGAGTCTGGCGGCCAGACTGATGGTCGCCTACCTGGCACTTAGCAGAAAGCATTACTTTAAAATTCAGAATTTGTACAATGCCAAACAAAACCTTTATATGAAGATCTCTTCAATCATGATGCAAAATACCATATTTCCTCTAATAATAGTGCCCTTCCTAATAGTAGCACCCCTACTATTTTTACTAAGTATACCTACTTCAAATGCCTAAATTTTAGAATCTTTTTGAGACTTCTTCTTTAATTTTAGGTGAATTTCCTATAAATAATCATTTATATGATTTTTTAGAGGAAATTCATCTCAAATTTAAGGGAAAAGGGCATAAAAGATTGATTTTAATGATTTTTTTTAAATTGGAAAATGCATACTAAATAAAAGCTCTCTGACCATGTGGTGTAAACCTCTTGGCAGTGTTTATTAGGAAAAATAAGGTAGTGACAAGAAGCTAAAAACCTCATAACATGGCCTTTCTTAAAATATTTTCCAAATTCACCCCAAAAAAATCTCTCTGGTGGGATAGCATTGATGCAAGAAAAATACAAGGAATATATATTTAGGTACCCTAGCTCCCACAAACTGAAATATTGTAGAAAGAGCCATTAAACCTCATACAAACACACAAATAACAATGGATAAGGTATATAGATATTTCAGTTTACAAGACTTTTGATCGATAATTAAAATATGTTTGCAAAAGGAACTCGAGTTATATATTGATCAACAAAACAACGCATCACTTTTCAAGGAAAATAATTTTACCCTGAAATCGATCAATTTACTGATATGACATTACTTTAGTTTGGCCGGCCACTAGGTACCCAATTGTGATGAAATTTATTCCTAAACTCATACTCAGTTCAGAAATGTGATAAAGATGTTTTCTGCTCGTGCAACAGATTGAATATATAATAAAGTTGGTGGAGTATTACAGCAAATAAAGGTGGTAATGAAAAACAGTGGGGACATTTATTAGATTAAGCAAAGTCTTGAGTTTGGCGGTAGCGAAAAAATGAATTTCGGAACGCCATCGCGCATAGTCATATTGAACCAATTCATTAAATCAAGGACACTTTCAACTGTCATGAGGGACAATAACTGGCCTATTGCAAGGTTCAAACATCGATTTTAACAGCTCTCGGTGCCATACTTTTGATGCTGACACAATGAGGAGGCTGCATTATAAGGTGACTAGACCGGAAATTCTTACTCTCTATGTCACAGTTTTTCAGGATTTAGTGGACTATTCATGACAGTGAAACACAACAACTATGAATCTGAGCCGAGTATCTAATCCTTCAGTAGCTATAGCCATATGTAACACCCCATGAGCAAGTCAATCTTATGGACCATTCAGCTCATGCAACTATGGACTCTCTTCGCAAACACCTTTTTTAAGTGATACCAATGTCTAATCTTTCACCAACTGGACTTATCTTAAGATCTAGCACATTAAATACAAGCTTGCAATGAGAGTGAAAAAAGAGCACAAAATTCCATGGATTTGAGTCAGATTTAAATAGCATGCACAGCTAATGGATAGCCATTGGGAGTAAGTCTTGATAAAATACAGAGATCCACGTTTCAGACACTCTTTGAGTACAATTTTGCACATGGATTCACATGCTAGTGACTATTTCTGAGCAATGGAAACCTTCTCTTATTTCATTTTTTTTTCATTTTAGGGGTTGTTGCCTTTATAAGTGTGTAATTCTTCAATGGGTATATATACATTGTCTACATTTTTGACATAAATCAATAATTGGTCAACGTTTATTTTATTATAACCATTCTTTAAAACTTAATAATATGAAAAAAGTTATATCTTAGAAATGAAGTGATGCATTATTTTTGTTGTTCAGTATATTATTTCGGTACACAATTATTTCTTAATCATATTATTATTATAATTGTACGATTGTTTAAGAAAGCTTACACAGAGAGTATATAACCTAGAAAGATATAAATACTGTAAATCAACCACCAGACAGGGTTCATTACAATTTAGACAATAAATTAGTCTGTCAAACACATTTATCATGTTGTAATTTTTAATTTGTATGCACACATTACATGGCTATGTGCACTGTGCATCCCCTTTTGATTTTCTATATGTACGCAGGAACAATTCTGGCTCAAAATATCATATGCAAAATAATTCATATAGCCAAATCTAATGAGAAATAAAGAATTGCCTGCAAGAAATTCTATCAGAGCCATGTCTAAATTTCATTTTGCTTTGAGATTTTTCTCTCATTCAGCCAGATTCAATTAGATTTCTGGCAATAAAATAAGAGAATCTCTCAATATCTCACCCCAAAATCATCCCTGTGTACGTGGGTCCAAAACGGCCCTTTTTAGTTCAGGTAATGGACCTATGATCTGGTATAGATTAAAGGTTTTTTGTTTGAGTCCAAGGGGCATTGTGCTGTGACAAATCAACACTCATTTGAGTAGTCAGTGCAGAACCATTCGATGTCATGGGTCACAAATTTACAGGCACTTTACAAGGATTAAATTTGTGGTTGCTAGTGTAATATGCAAAAAGATACAGCTGCTGCAATATAACTGCAATAATGTTGAAAGTGACATTACACCCCATTTCAACAAAAAAGTATCGTTTGTGCAGACACTGGAAAAATCAAAATCCTATTTCATGCCTGTTTAGTTCCTTGAAGTATTAGAGCTCTCATTACTAGTGAAGTTTATGACTGGTCAACCAATGCATATTCCCCTGTCTCAAATTACTTGATTATTCAGACCATTTCATCGGTATAATGTAGAGACAGGGCAGCAATAAAGTTATTGTAAAAAAAGATTTTGCATGCATTGTTAATTTTATCATAAATTGCCTGTTATGTTACTGCTATGAGCCTGTAAGTGACATTTCCAAAGATTTCAAATGTATGCAAAGCATAGCTTCTGGCCAGCCTGTGCAGCCACACATGCTGACCAAAATCTTCACTTTGCACTATAAAGATAGATAAGGTCTTAATCCATCTTCATGCAGTCATTATTTATTGTGTCGCCCCATGGGCGACAATCATTGTAGTATACTCATTCTAAATTTAGATATTTCGTCACGAGGGACAATTACTTTTACCTTAGAATTGCAATTGTATTCTACACAACGATTGTTTACAAGATAAAATTTCAAAGCAGTCCTATAAAACCTACAATAAATGTCATCTCATCTCGCAAAACAACGATTTTCATGAATATAAAGTATTAATTGTTTGATTTTGTCCAGATCACTTGATAGTCCCTTCTTCCGGTTTGCCCATAAAGCTTACGTCTAAACCCTAACCGATTAAACCGATATATAATTTGATGACTGGTTGACTCCGCCCATTTTCATCTCGGCCCTTCGGCAACTCGGCCCAACGTATAACTCGACCATATTTTCGATTATTTCTTCAGTACTTTTATCACAAATACAAGAGTATTCAATCTTCATTCATTTATGAGGAAACATCGTTCGTCCAAAAATTGTACATACTTTGGGAAAATAATCTGTATTACTATAAACTATATGTTGAGGCCGAGTTTATTGGGCCGAGTTATTCGATGGACCGAGTTGACTGGTACCCTATGACTTTTGATTACGAAATGAAAAAAACTCGTTTTTATTCGTGTTTTCTCGGGTATCTTCGGAAGGTCACATTACCGACCACGTGACCATAGAAATCATTACGTGAACTAAATGGTAGACTAGTAAACCTGTCCCATCTACGCTACCCTCAAACACTGGGACAGAAAAAAAATATTTTTTACCATGCACGTTTCTGCATGGTAACAACTACGCATGCGTAAGGATGGAATGGAATTTAATGGAAGGAAATGACTTTATTGTATAATATTCTAGCGCTGTTAGTTTACTTATAGACTTTTTAATTCGATGATTAATGTCCTTTAATGCCTAGAAAAAAATCAAAAATGAGTAGGTGACGTTACGAAAAACTGCTTTTTACACCATTTCTTTATAATGTAGCATTAGCAATCGTTTGCAACGGGCATTGAGAACTACTGATTTAAGATAGTGGACCCGTAATACTTCCGCAACATTTCTAAACTCATGATCTTTCACAATGTTAACCGAGGTTTCCAAATGAAAATCACTTGGAAACCTCGGTTAACACTGTTTAAGTTCTTTACTTCCGAACCTTTGCGGAAATATTACGGTTCCACTACCTTAATATTTCTTGTTACACGAATCGGTTACATGAAAGAGTATTATTTTTGTATTTTTTACGATCGGTTTGTTTGTGGTTGATAAGCATCGGAATCTTGAAAAGAAATCCATTTTACATGAAAAACATAAAATTTCTTAATCAATCTTTCGTGATTATTTTGTAACTTTGTATATAGAAATCGGTGGCTTTCACAGATGAATCAGTCATAAAATCGAAGTTCTATTTTCTATAAGATCAAAATATTTAAGTGGTAATTTTTGTAAATTAAATTTTTAACTCGTTACCAGACGTCAAAGGTTCGAAATAACAACATATTAAAAACACATCACGACATCAAAGATTTTTTTTACTGACTGCCAGAGTCGTATATAACATGTGCTCGTGATGCAAAATATTCATGAACACCTATCAGACAGCGCAAAGCGCACAGGACTATGTGAAACGAGTCAACAAATTCTTATCAGCATTCGTTTAAAGATGCAATAAAAGTATGAATTCTGTAACTAGGTCCCGGCTTTTTTTTTCAAATGCATATATCATTTTATTGGATCTGTTAGATATGAGGGGGAGCCCAGATGTTTCAACCCTTAATTTTGTCTGGTCTATCATATCGTTTTGTAAACGGCACTTGTTCTTCAATAATCAAAACTTTGTCACGTTACTACAGGTCAAATAAGACAGTGGGAAATGTAATCTTTTTAACATGCAATCACTTTGATTTTTCGCTTTCTGAAATTGTCATTATATTTTATATTAAGAACAACACAAAAGAGTTGAACAGGTTTTTTTAGACATAATAGACCAAGATCAGCCTGGATAGAGATGAAGTGTGATCTTAGCCTTAAGCAACACATTTTGCTTTCTACTTAATTTCTGTGGGGAAATCTTATGCCAGACTTTGCTATACGATTATTCACAAGTTGGTGTAGTAGAGAATGTAAGATCCTTTCCCATCCTGTTATCTTGGCATTTTTCACATTTTTTTTTTAAATCAAGTATCTTTTTATATATCATTTTAAATCTAACAAAAAAAAAAAAAAAAAAAACACTGATAGTATCTATGTTTTATGATTTTTTTTCCTAATGGGAAAACATTTAAGTTTGGAAAAAATCTAAGACAATTTTCATACAAATGTAAAACTACATGGTAAAGTTCTTGATTTTTAAACATTTTTACCTGTGCATCATAGATAATTTTGATAAAGGTGGATTAGAGTGAATCTGTATTGAAATACCAAATTATTTAGATGACAAGTTCCACTTTTTAGCTCATATAAGCACGAAGTGCTCATGGTGAGCTATTGTGGTCGAGTTGCGTCCGTCATCAAGTTGTCCGTCAACATCTTGAGTGCACTCTAGAGGCCACATTTTTGGCCCAAGTATCTTGAAGCTTGGTCAGAATGTTTGTCTGCATCAAATCTCGGTCGTATTCTAACTTGAGTCAAGTGGGGTCAAGTGAGGACAAATTTTTGGCCCAAAGGTCTTGAAACTTGGTCAGAATGTTAGTCTCCATCTTAGCTCGGTCAACTTCAAAATTGGGTCAAGTGAGGTCAATGATGGGGACAGGGAGTCAAATTTTAGTTATACGGGAAAGTAATGCAAAGTTCGGGCGCTTTGGCGCTTTTTCTAACTAACGCGTTTAAAACATTTAAACGACCAAAAACAGAGAGAAGAACATTTACCGTCAAAGCTTTTGTTTATTTTCTCATTGGCAGCCTACATGGATAATGATAATCTCGTGATATTTGGCTATTTTGTTTTATTGTTTATTTAAATTTATTTACTTTTTTTCTAAGATTTTATTTCTGTCGATCTTTATCAAAATTTAAATTGAAGTAAATGTAAAATTAGGATAAGAATCAGCTTAACATTGAAAAAGTAGGACAATTTTGCTTAGAATCTCATCTGAATGACATTTTCTTTTTACCCTCTGTAAATGAGGTCATTCTGCACTTTGGGGAAGTATGACGCTACTTATTCCCGCTAAAACAACGTCCTTGTTTTTGAGTTTTAACGTCGGGGTGAAAAGCGGGATAAGACTTGAAAGAGAAGAAATCTATAGCAATGCTCGCAGTTCAGACTTCAAAGAGAGGAAATCTATAGCAACATTCGCAGTCTAAAATGTAAATGCAGCTAATTCAGCTTAAGCTATGTCGGCTAACATATGGTCTGAATCCCATCCTTTAGGTTTTGGACCTGACTACGGACCCATGAATATTGAGTGTTCCGACCTGATGCACTTGCTATAATACGTGCGCTCATATTTAAAGAACCCCCTTGCATTTTTTTACAAAAAAAATATCTGTTTCAATTTCAGTGAGTATCTTTCATTCATATTAGGCTAATTTCTTCTGAACAATTATAAAAATTGCTGTAACTGAGGAAATCAATCTAGAAATACATGTATATGTATACATGTATGTATATGAGAAAAAAGCAAATAGCCATCGATTTTGATAGGTAGCCTATTTTGTCTGCTGAAAATAAGTTTAAACTTAGGTCAAATTACTTTTCCCGTCTATAGGTTAAACCTATCATTATTTTACCTTGTGTTTACTCTACAGGCCACATTTTTCGCCCAATTGTCTTGAAACTTTGTCAGAATGTTTGTCCATCAATCCTTTGTCAAGTTCGAAATTGGGTCAAGTGGGATCAAAAAAACTTGTGTGCACTCTAGAGGCAACCTTCTAAATGAGTTCACCCATTTTTCCATTAGCCATTTTCCATTACTCGGCTAACATTTTTTTAAAGGCGACACATTCACTTTGCTGTACATTACAGCAATTTTTTACTTGTTATTATTGGATTGTGTCTTTGTCAATGCTTCTTAACGTTTGTAGCTCGCAGAGGTGTGAAATTATTGGAAATATCACACACAGGCTCCTTTATAAAAACCCAGTCAGATCTACAGATAGAGAGGGTCAGTATTTTGGATTTCAAAAACAAGTATTTGAGCTTGTGTGTGACATTTTCAACAATTTAAAACATGCCTGAGTTGAAAACATCAGGCAGTTTTGACAGTTCCACAGTGCAACAGGAAGATTAGCTGTCTCTGAAGACACTTCTACATCTGATTTATCTACAAAATGCAAAGCAAAGGCTCTGGCCAGACTGTGCAGGTGCAAAGGCTGGCTAGAGTCTTGGCTTGGAAAGAATTTCAAATTGTTGAAAACATCACACACAGGCTCATTTAAAATACATGCACAAAGCCGACGGTTTCATCCATACAATTCAAATGAGTACATAAACTATAGTGTTTAAATGAGACATAAATATTTAAAACTGGCATTACCCCCCTCTTGTCTGTACCATAGTAATGCCCCTGTCATGCTGTATATAAAAATCTTGGCAAAATTGTATTTAACTCAAAATGCTTCTAGCACTGGATTCTAGGTATTCATTTTGGCAAAAATAATGTGTAAGCTTTACTGTTCTTGTTCATATCGTAAAATCAGTTTGAATACCAAGATTAGACTGCATTTATGAGAGTTGGGATTGGGGTGGGAGAAAAGATACTCAGTTTGTTTGTATTTCTCACAAAGCCTTGGTCTTTTTGTTTATAAAAAAACGTTCAGCTACATTTTGTAAAAGTAAATGTAGTACTGGGAGGGCCAATGTAATTTGTTATAAATCAAATAGTAGGAAATGTTTCCAATTTGTCAGAATTATTCCAGAATAAATTGAGGATGTAACATTCAGGATTTATTCTATTTGATTTATGAAGAGAATACCAGATTGTGAGAATTTGGTAGAATGTAAAATTCTTTTATCATTCCCTGTCATGCTGAACCCGGAGTAATGAAGTTACAGCTTTGGCAGGAGGTATAGAAAAAGATCAGCCTGCACAAATGTGCAGTGTGACCTTAGTCTACACCACCTGGTTCTCCTTTCTAAACCATATTACAAAAATAATTTCTTTCTCACAATTGGCACTAGATCCACCAGTACTCTCAGCACTTTGAATGTAATTCATTTTTGTAAAGATTTTTATCAAGCGTGACAAGGGTTAAGGGCTTCCAGCTACACTCCTTACCCCTATCTCCAAAAGTTTAACAAAATTATTAAATGCTGTAAAGACCCTGCTCACCTCACTAAAGGCATGGCTGCCTGGTTAACATTAATTTGGTTGAAAATAAATAATGTGCACTTATAACATGTGCACAGATTATCTTGACATCCAGAGAATATCCAAAAAGGTCAAACAAAATGGAACATCCTGTGTAAATTTCATGAAAATGTATCATAAATGAAGGTGAAGTTGAATTAAAAAGATGTGGACATACAGAGGCACAGACACAGAAAAGATCGTTACAAAGATACCGTAAAAATTCTAATAGAGCCCCATGTTCTAATAAAAGCCCATCGCCCTTTTTATCAGGGGCTAAAATTGACCATTTATGATGTCATTTTACAAAATCTTGCAGCCTTTAATAAAGGTTTTATTGATTGAATGGAGTTTAACGCCGCTTTCAACATTATTTCAGTTATATCGCGGCGGCCGGAGCACCTAACAATGGATTCCTGGTATTTCTCTCACCTGTACTACCATTACATCCTTTCCTAGCCTCAGACTGCTATCTCACATAGGTTTACGATTATCTACCCATTGGTGAGAGACAAACGTCGGAAAGGATATTTGCCGCCACCGGGGATCGAACCCACGACTTCCAGATTGGAAGTCTTATGCCTAACCAACTGCGCTATGGTGGCGGCTCCTTTAATAAAGGCCCATTCCCAAAAAATCAAAGTCACAAAAAATGTATGCATGTTTTCCCTTTCAAATGTTAATATTGTGCTACAGATTATGTTAATTATAGGCAAATGATAGAGAAATATTGTTGTATTTATTCATTTTTTACCTTTTGTTTTGGTGATTACTAAGAACTTGTAAATAAATAGCATTTGATTTCTGCCATTCTTAATTGTCTTAACAAATATCGAAGGATCAGTGCAAAAAAATGTAATCTTCTATATATGTTTATAGGAAGTTACAACTTTTTTGTGCCAAGCCATTATGTAGCATGGTCTCTAGTAAAAGCCCATCCCGTAAATGGACAGACAATACATTAACAATAACATTACTGCCATCATAGCTCAGTGGTTGCATGTCAGACTATCATTCAAAAGGTCCCGGATTTGATTCCTGACAGCCGCACTCATCCTTTCCGCCTATTTGTCTCTCAACAATGAGTTGCTAATCTTACCTTAAAGCTGCTCTTTCACAGTTTTTCATACAAAAAATACAAAACTTGTTCTTAGATTTGGAAATGTGTGTATTTTTAGACGATTCAGAATAGTCCAAGGGCATTGGAGCTAAAACCAACATATTTCAATAATTTTGTAACTTATTTCTTCGAAACGGCAAGATAAGTAAGGAATCCAGTCTATAGATTTCCAGTCTAAAAGTTCTAAAATCATTATTTTCCGTGAATAATCTTTCATTTTTGCTGGTAATGATATGAAGTTTCAAGCTGTCAAATACTTTGACCTTTAGCTTTGATTGAAACATCATAGGACAAACATATGGAATTCCCATGCGTAAATAGTTTGCTCGAAATTGAAAAGTATTTTTTAAGGCGTTAGGAGTTGCTTTATTTTTCAGAATGATTTCCGCTTAATTCAAGAATATCAGTCTTTCTTTCCATGCATTACCAGATTGAATCTTATTATTTCAAAGCCTTCAACATGATGAGGTCGTTACTTCCAATTAATTTTTACGAAAATTTTCAAAAGCACATTTTCCCGATCTGTGAAAGAGCAGCTTTAAAATGTAATGGTAGAACTGGTGCGAGAAATACTAGGAATCCATTGTAAGGTGCTCCAGCAACGCAATATAATTGAAAGCAGCACTAAATTCCATACAAACAATTTACAACATTAGATAAGAGGTTTGTGAGCCAGGAAAGTGGAAGTGATATAATGCAGAGCTACAGATAGAGGGGGTATTTTGGATTTCAAATTTAAATATTTCACTAACTCTAGCTTAAATCCTATCTTGTTGGTACTCATTGGAATTGTCTCGATGAGACAATTTCAATGAGTATCCACATCATAGGGTTTTGTCAAGAAATAAAGATTTTAGACTGGAGTTACCCCCCTATTATCTGTACCGCTGATTATAGGCTGTATAAGCCATAACAATTATTCACTTGTCACTTATTATGAAGTATAAGTTCTTCCTTTGAGTTTTTCAGAATGCTTACGGTATTCAAATCAACAGTTTCTGTCAAGTTCTCTTAACTTGGATTAATCAAATTTCTTGCTATTCTGCTTCCTTCGTAATGATTCTCCAAATATGTGCACGCAGGAACTGACATACATATATTCTCTTGGAAACAATATCACATTTAAAGGGATGTTTAAGTGTTGAGTAAAAGAGAAATATATTTCTATTTTAAAGCCATGCTTAGTATCTTTAAACCTTTCATACATGCCTGTTTCAAAAGAATAATTAATTCCATAATCAAAGAACAAACTTTAATAGAGTGCCAATTTTATGTGGTGAGATTGATCCGGAATTGTTCTCTCTGAGCCTATATAAAAATTCCTCTTGAGCACAATTAGACTGGCGGCAGTCGTTTTTGTTAGCATTTTCAGAATTTTTTTTGTTGTAGTTCTATTCTATTTCATGCCTCTTTAATTAAAATTCATATTTACAAGTGCTGAACAAAAACTTCTTTTTAGAGACAGGGGACTTAATTGAAAGATTTGTAATGATTTAATTCCCTTTGAAAAAAACACTGTAAAGAAGAGTCTGCAGCCAGACTAGAGCACAATGTGCTCAGGTGATCTAATGATAAATACAATCACATATCACAACACTCAGCTCAGCTTACCTAAAAATTTCTGATTAGGTGGCCAAAAAAAAAAAAATTTGCCTATATAAATTCCAGAAGTTTTTCATGAACTCACAATAAAAACACCTGAACTCCACAGAAACTCCCAAACAAACCACCAGATACTGTTGTTCTCAGACAACTTACATTTCCCATGGTAACCATAAACAAGTAATATGGACCAATATTCCATCACAATTTATAAGAAAACCCCATCCCCTTCCATCCAAAGATTTTTTTGTTCAGTATAAACCATTCCACCTTAATAACCTTCTTTAAACCTAATATAATTGAGCCTGACATTTACATTGATTTCAAATGTGTGCCTGGCAAAGGCACTGGTCAGGCTTTGCATCCCCTTAAGGTAGTGGACCCGTAGTAGTTCAGCATGTTTCTGAAGTCATGAACTATAACAGTGTTAACCGAGGTTTCCTAATGGTCAACAATGGTTAACAATGTGAAAGATCATGAGTTCTAAAATGTTTTGGAACTATTATAGAACCACTATTTTATGCCTGTTATATCAAGCATTGTACAAACAATTAAGAGGGACACTTAAAAGGTGTGAGTAAGACCTTTGATGAATCTTAAGCCCCTGTCTCATTCTTCCTCTCTAGCCCTTTGTAGGTAAATTAGGTCTCAAAGTGTCTTCACAAAGAATTGATTGATTGATTTAATGGATTTTTACGCCGCTTTCAACAATTTTTTCAGTTATATACTGGAGCACCTCACAATGGTTTCCTGGTATATCTCTCAACAGTACAACCACCACATCCTTTCCTAGCCTCCAGCAGCTATCTCACATAGGTCTACAATTATCAACCCATTTGTAAGAGACAAATAGTAAGAAAGAATGAGTGCCGCCGTTGGGAGTCTTCACAAAGAAAGCAAATCTTCTGCTGCAGTACTGTCTAGCTTGCTCATTGTATATGCCTTAAATGTGCATTTGTCAAATTGTTCCTTAAGATTAAATTTCTAACAACAAGTAGTTTTGTTTCTTTTATATTGACCTTGCTGTCGTTTTTCATAGAGTGCCATAAACATCCATTCTTTAAGGGAGACATAGAATTTTAAGTGAATTCTACTCAATTTATTTATGATTATGGCTAATCAAGGAGTTATATAAACAGGATGCAATATGTAAAAGCAAAATCCAATCAAAGACTAGGAGCATAGTGCCATGCAAAAGAATAGGATTTCAACTATATCTCTTTAAAAAAAAATCCACAAAAAATGCAAAATTCAAGAACTGATCAAGACTTTTCAAACAATCATAGGTGTAAAATCACCAACTGCAAAAAAAAGCTAGTCCCTGCAAGGTTTCAGCAAAGTTTGATCTTTAAGAAAAGTTATTTCATATAAAGTTCCTAACTGAGCATACTGAACCTATTTTACCAATTCAAAATTCCAAAATATAAAATTTCAACAAATATTTAGAAGACAAGTTCTATCCATTGAGTACTAGAGTCAGATCAATTGGTCAACATAATGATATATATAGATTCACCTACTTTTTTTCTCTTAACAAATTGTTCCTGCCAGGTAATTATGTTATTTAGCATCTCCCTAACTAGTTTGACATACGTTTATTTAGCCAAACTTTCTGACCCCACAAAACATAAATATTTGTAACATTATAGTGTGTTCACCTGCTTTTATAATCCATAACCATTTCATCTGTTTTTAACATGGGGCCAACTTATTTCTGACCCTGGGCAGGTACTGTTGCCCGCAATATCAAAGTTTCTCTCAGAAAGCGGGCTACCAGCTCTAGACTTGTCCACATATCGACTATCAGAATAGCCTAGAACAGGCTATTCTGATATTTGACAGTGAGACCAGTCTACACCCGACACGAAAGCGGGCGAGAAATAAGTTGGCCCATAGATACCACGACATTCCTTCCACAAAGCTTTAATGTTTTGGTTTTTAAATGGGCTTACTTATTTCTGGCTCAGATTGGGTTTGTGTAGTAAACTGGTAGCTCACTATACCAGAGTATCTCTCAAACAGCAGGCTACTAGTTAAAGCCCAAAGCTAGACTGCTCCCAATGTTAAATATCAAGATAACCTTGAAAAGTGGGAGACCTGTGTATGCGCGATCCAAGAGCTTGCCAGAAAAAAGTTGGCCGGATGTGACAAGTTATGCGTTGCCCATGTTTCAGAAGGATACAATAACACTGTTTGAAAATAAAATCAAACCCAAACTTCTCCAGTTTTGTAAATGTTATGTGTTAGGATATTAGAGACTCTTGTCATGCTGCTTAAAATTCTAGGCAAATTTACATTAAAATCAAAGGACTTAAGGCAATGGATGAAGTTATTTTGAGTAACTTTTTAATATGAAAATACAATTTTCAAACTGATCTGACTACAAAGAGACACCCCCCTACACACACACACTTCCACCTGTTTGGGGGGGGGCATAAAAATGTTGACAATATTTCTTTCAGGGTTAGAAACAAGTACCAAATTTACTAATTGAGTACTTGGTCACCTTTCCGATTGAGTACTCGAGTACTTGGATGGAATTTATGAGTTCTGGTTATTGACTTCAAACATAGTGATTAAAATACAATATCTGTAGAAAAGGAAAGCAAAATTTGTTCAATACATTCTCAGATAGTGTCTCTGCTTTGTTCATAGTTATTACATATCATATTCAGTTAGACCAAAACAAATTTTCAACATGATAAGCTTGAAGTACAAGGTTTTGGCAAGGTAATAAAGCATTCTGTTGTTGATCCAAGGAAATTTTGTTAAATTAACCACGAAAGAAAAAAATATTTTAATGATACAAAGCGTTTGGAAGCACTTTTCTTTGTTTTTTTTACTTTCCGATTAATCGATTAGTGAAATAAGTAATTGATACTCCATTTGATCCAGTACTCATTTAATCGAGTAATCTTTCTCATCCCTATTTTTGGAAATACATTATTTTTTACCAAACGATAAAATAGCTTGAAAGAGTTCTCATAGCAATGTAGACAGATAAAAGTGCATCTGTTTCTCCGAAATGCAGGTAATCAGAGTTTTTCCGACAGCTCGGTAATTATACTAAATTACCCAAAACTAACAACCCATCTTTCAAATAAAGAATGTCTTCTGTAATCAATAACTAAGCCTGGCTTTTCTAAGAAAATTGGAGGAAAGTTAACATTTCTTTTCTCCTAACTAGTCTATAGCAAAAAAAAATATATTTATTTATTTATATATATATACCAAGTTTTATATTTCAAACTTACTAAAACAAGTTTTATTGAATTTGAAAAAAAAACAAGATGTGTTTGTGAAACACGAACCCCCCAGAACAGCATTTTTCTTAAAGTTTGACCTTGTCACATGACCTTGACTTTGGTGTACAGCTTTGTATGTCAAATACTTTTGGAGAAAAGGCAAAGGTTAAGTTTTCGGTTAAGTTTTCAGACAGATGGACGGACGGACAGACAGACGGACGGACAGACGGACATGAGTAAAACAATATGCCCCCGATCTCTCGATACGGGGGCATAAAAATCTTGTATTAATTATCCTAATGGAAATAACTATGTGAGAGTATTTTCTCTATATACAAATGTTTGATGAAAATGACTGTGAAATAAATCCATGCAGGGTTCATCCCAAAACAATTGTAAGTGCCTATAAAAAATATAGGCATTTACAAAAGTTTTAGATGACACACTAATTGTATCATGCTGAAAAAAATGACTAAAATTTAAAGAACATCTTTATGTACACTATCTGATCAAAATGGAAAAGCAGCAATATTTCCATATACAAATTACCCAAATGACGTCTTTCTAACCTAAAGCTCTTTCTCAGACACAAAATCAATAAACAGTAAAAGTCAATCAATCAGCAAATGCTAACTACCAATTAAGGGGATACAATTCAATTTAATGGCCCTTTTGACAGGCTTCCCCCTCCCCTCTCGGGAACAGAGCTTTCAGCATTCCCTCGTAAATTAAGAAAAATGCCAAATAAGGAATGATGTCTCTAAATACGATAGAACTGCCAGTGGGGGTTTTGGAGATACAAAACTGTGTGAAAAACATAAACTTTAACCCTTTTGACTAAAGTTTGCTTTAAATAATATTGACAAAGTATAAGGAAATCAAACTTGGAAAGATATGAAAAATATACCATTGGATGTAGACATAGGCATATCTAGGACTTTGAAATTTATATGCAATCAGAAGGTGACAACTAAAGAATACATAGGATAAAGGCGATATGAGGACTCATGACAAAAGATGAATGCCCTACATCCGCTCCCTTTTTATGGTTTGAGCTTTGATGAATAATTAAAACATTGTAACTACAGCTTGAATAAGCTGTAGTCATGATGTTATGATCATTCATAAATGACATTTTTCAAAAGAGGATTTATTTCTTTTACGCACTTGCGTAATGGGTGTTACGCCCTTGGTAGAATATCCAGAACCATAGATATAGCAAAATCCCATAATACGTCCCGTCTTCGACGGGCGTATAATAAAGGGTGATGAGAAATTCAGACGGCCATCCTCATTTCATAATAGCACCCTATTATTCAAAACATTATTTCATGAGAATTTCACAGCCAAGAGGAATGTTTAAGGACTTTTTTTCAAGCTACATCTGCCCCTTTTAGAATCCTGAAAATGAGATTATTTGGTGATGCCTCAATTTTGTAAAACTTCACCACTTTTTGAGAACATAGTACCAACTAGTAGTTTTTCAAAACGGTTAACCATAGCAGTTCACTGCATTTATATTACGAGCTATACAAGACTTATGATAAAATGTCAACTTAAGGTAGTGGACCCATAATAGTTTTGCAACATCTCAGAAGTAATGAACTTTAACAGTGATTACAGAAGTTTCCTAATGATTTTCATAAAGAAACCTGGGTTAACGTTGTGAAAGAATATGTGATCCGAAATGTTGCTGAACTATTATGGGTCTACTACCTTAATTAGCAAAACTAAAGATCTAACATGGCCAATATTCTTCTGAGCCCATCTGCAGCTTACATAACCATTTATTGATGCCTAAAATATGTACAGAAACAAAGGGCATGAGATCTTGAATAGGTCATAAATAAGATTTTCTTCCATCCAAATGACCAGAAATCTGCCTTAAAAGCTTCCCTGAAAGATCATCAGTAAGCTGAATTTATTTATAAGGTCTTGGTAACCCAATGACAAATAATTTTCTTGTAAATGAAAAAATTCAAGAAAGTCATGTTAACCTTTGGCTAAGGACTTTCATGTATAAGTGTCTTAAAAAGCTGCAGAATACTTGAACTTGCAAGATTAAGCCATGATGAATCTCACACAATATATCGTCGATGTAATTCTTAAACCTCCTAACTGCAGCTTGATCAAAGCTGCAGGTAGTTACGAGGTTTTAGAAGAACAACAACGATAAAAGACAATGCATGCTAAAATGCAATTATCATGTTACAGGCTTATAATACAATGGCAGTTTAACCCATCAAAAGTATCACAGATCCATTTGCTATAATATAACACAGTTGGCAACCTAAATATAGTAACTACAGCTTATTCAAGCTGTAGTTACTATATCTTGGTTGCCAGAAGACGATATGATGGTTGACCTGTGGACCTCTTCTCATAGCTCAGTTACCCAGCATTCACAATGGCCATAATGAGAGTTTAAATGGACATTGAGAAAATGAAAGGCTGCGGTCTAACTATAATAACAACGGTCAAGATGTGGCCAAAGTGGTATTTGTACTAAGCACATAATTACATTGGTCAACTTAGGACAGTGGGAGACTGACCTCTGATTATTATCCACCATATAAAGGAAATTATCTTTCCTAGTCAACAGAACTACAGATTGATAGAGGGGGTATTTTGGTTTTCAAATTGAAATATTCAATTATTCCTTACTAAACCCTTATATTGTTGGTACTCATTTGAAACATCTCATTGAGATGATTCAAATGAGTACCTACATCACAGGGTTTTATTGTAACATAAGTATTTAAGACTGTCTTTACCCCCTCTTATCTGGACCACTGCTGTACTATTTATTTACCATGAGGAACCATGTAAAAGCGGGTATAGATTTTTGATAATTTCACTGGTTACATGGCGAGTTTATCACCTCATATATATATATATAATCTACCGTTATTTCCAAATATCTACCAAAGAGTATGAAAGAAATTTCATATAAATGTGAAGTTGTTTCCCTCTCAACTTCAAATCTGTTTCATACGGTTTGCAGACAAGATTTTGGCAAGAATAAGTGGCAGATTAAAAACCCGATAACATTGCCAAGCTGCTACCATCTTCCCAGAACATTTTACTTTCTTGTCTTCAGATTTACAGATATTTGTGAAATCAAGAAGCTGTTAAAATTACTTTTTGATCCATCAACAGAATCATCCTGTAGGCTTGAATATCAACCTTTTTGCCAAATTTTATTTTGTTTCAAGCAAAAACATTTCAATTAGTCTTGCTCAAGTTTATATGGAAATAATTAAGTGAAAAGCAGACAATGTGAACTAAAATCAGACAGCACGTCTTTATAGACTGTTCTTACTGTAGTCTGTTTCCCAAATCTTTGTATCTGTTGCAAAAAGCATGTCATATAACAAAAGAAAAATTTAGGTGCCTTTTTATATACAGTCACTAACTATATGTAGTTTTAGAAGAAAGTTCTATAATAAGTAAGTTTTAATTTAAGTCCTCTACATTAGCTACAAACCAAGGTAACTAAGAATGTCAAATTGTTGCCAGGCAGCATGATTGTGTCCTTTGAGACCGCTGACTGATATCCAACATTGATCCTCACGATGGACAATAGATGGACAATGGATAGTCCACTACAGGTTTGACAAATATATTGATGACCCTGCCCCCTATATTATCCAGCAGCCCATTCACAGTACAAATTAACTCAGTATGAATACAAAATGTTTGCACTAAACCCTTCAATCAAGCGACTAACACATTTGACTTGGTGTTTGAGCTACAAAGGGGTATAAGCAGATCAAACCCACAGAAATGTCAGATTCTTGGCTCCAACAATCAGAATTAAAAACAATTAATTGCAGTATTTGCCTATAATTGTTTTCTTTCAAACTGAATCTAATGGGTAGAAAAAATAATTTCAGAAAGTATCTATACAAAAAATTCCATAGCCTTCAAATTCATCTTGAATTTTTAATTGAGGACAAAGTAATAGCTTGGCAAAATTATTGAGTGGAAAAATTGGTTAAAGATCTTAATTATTAATTTGTTTGTCGTACTAGATTATGTAGTATCTCTTAGTCATGAAGAACCCAGAACATTCCTGCTGGTGATACAAAGTTCAGCCTATACAAATTTGTAGTCTGATCTTCGTCCATACCACCAATCTTAATTTGAAACCAAAAAAAAAATTATCGATTGATTGAATGGGTTTTTAACACTGCTTTTAGCAATCTTTCAGTTACATTGCAACGGCTGGAGCACCTAACAATTGATTCCTGATATTTCTCACAGTCCTACCATTGCATCCTTTCCTAGCCTCGAACTTTAATCCCACATAGGTCTACGATTATCAACCCATTGGTGGAAGGCAAATTATTGGAAAAGATGACTGCCGCCATTGGAAATCAAATCTGGGACCTTTTGAATGATAGTCCATAGCTCTACCAACTGCGCTATGATGGCGGCAGAAAAAAAGTTATAAAAGAATAAGGACTATGAATTATATTTTAAAAATATATCTTGACTCACAATAAGTGCATCCAGAGCTTTAAGTGCTTTGATTTTGATTATTGCCAAGGTATTAATTCAGCAGGACATTGTTGAGGTTAGGGTTAAGACAAAGTATAACAATTTGCACAGGAAAAAGTTAACCTTTTCCAGCTCTTTATCAAAATTAACCCTTGTCATGCTGAATCAAAAACCTTGGCAAAATTATACATAAATCAAACTGATGAAAGCTCTGTATTTCCTAATTGTGAGTCAGTGTTTGATTTTGAAAATATAATTTCTGAAACTTTTCTGGTTTAAAAAGGAAAATCAGGTAATATGGACAAAGATCAGACTGCACAAATGTGCAGGCTGATGTTTGTCCTTACCTCCTGCCAAAGCAGGAATATTCCAGGATCAGCATGATAAGGTTTAAGACCGGTCAAAATTCAAAGAATTTGCAGACAACTATAAAAATTTGGTACTATAATTGTAAGGAAACCATACTGCCGTATGGTGTGTTGGGGTTTTGTCCTGGAGGGGTTTTGTCCTGTTGGGTTTCTCCTGCACTCCTACCGTACAAGATAGAAATATTTGTGGAAAATGAAGAAAGTTTGTTACAAGCAATTTCTTCTTTTGCCACAGTATTTTCTCAAATATACAATCCTTGAGATGCTGTATGTCTAAGGGTTAATTTGCTGAAACAGTTCAGTGTACTGCCAAACTTAATTATCTGATAGTTATGCTTAATCAAAACTTGGGTGGGGTAATCAGAGTTCATCAAGGTTCAAAATATGGTCTGAATTTAAATCTCCTAATTTCGACAAGTCTGGAAAAATTAATGAGAAGCAAGTGAAATTTGATCTTACGCATTTTTTCTCAACATAAAACCAGACCCTGATTGACAGCCAAACCAAATATTACCAAAAAAATACTTATCATTTTGATACAAAGTGCATTGCATGTAGTTATACAAAAATGGTAGCAAAGCCAACATTGAATACCAATGCCACAGCTTTGTTCATGTAGTCCTGCTTTAATAGTTTAAGCCTTTACAACACACATAATCAAAACATAATCTTAACAATACTGTCACATAACTGCATGTCTAGATACATCACCAAACCCTGAAAATATGTTGATGGCTCAGGGTGAAACAGTTGTACATCCCTATATGTTTATGGGGAGTTACAATTGTTTCCCACTGAGCCATCGAAATTTATTATTATTGTGCAAGGTCACATGAATGGGAACATTTTGTGAATGTTTCATCCAAATCTATCAATAAATGTAAGAAGAGTTGCGATCAAATGATATTGTGTACCTACTGTCAAAAGGACAGTAGGTGTAGATACCAAAAAAGTTGACCACCTTCAGCCGCTGTATATTGTATAAGCTAATAGCCAAGAGAATGTTTCTTTTTGGCAGGGTATACTAACAAAGATCAGCCTGCATATATGTGCAGTCTGATCCCAGTCTTCATCATCTGCTTGTCTATTTTAAAACTGATTTGTCAATAGATTCATCGTTTTAATGAAATAACAACCAAAAATATTTGTTAATTCTGTGGCAGAGCTTACAATATACAATTTGACATTGACAACAATTGAGCTTAAGAAAATATTGTGGGAAAAATATTGTTTCATCATAAATAATTTTTTCATGAGTTTGTCCAAAAATTTAACAAACAACAGTGGCAGATTCAGAGGGGGTTTGGGAGGTTCAAACTAACCCCCTGTAAAGCCAAATTATTTCATTTTCATGCAGAATTCAATTACCTTCCTGTGATTCATGACTTATTCTGGCTAAGAACAAATTTTTGGCAGATAGAATAGACTAAGATCAGTCTGCACAGTTATGCCGTCTGATCTTAGTATACACTATCTGCTTTCTTTTTGTTTTTGTGGAAAAATCTCAAGGCAGACGCATTGAAATGTCCAAAAGATTAGATATTTGTTTAAATAAATTTTTAATCCAGAAGGGCATGATTCAAAATTGCCATATCATAGGATAATGTAGCCCCGTTTTGAATGTTCGAATCTCCTTTACAGAAACCCTGGATTTACCACTGAACAAGTGCCTTTCAAGTCCTCCTTTTTATATTTATAAAGTCTTGTCATCTGGTAATGGGATTCAATTACAAGCTTGCGCAAGGTGAAAAAATTTCACACACAAGCATTTTGATTAAAATCAAATAAAATACTACATTGTTCAACAGTTTGTCTCTTTTGTTAAAGCTACAAATAAACCACTTTACCTGCCCGCCTATCCATTTTTTAATCAAACACAAAAAATTCCGAAATTAAACGGCAACAAAATACATTGGGTACAGTTACAGTCTCATTTTTTTCATTAAACGAAAAAATGTGAATTCAGATTTTAAGAAGTGTAAAGTTCACATTTCGAAAAATGAACACACACTCCTCTGTTTACGCAGCTCCATATGTTGAGAAAATTTGAAACAGCACTATTTAGTGTTATTTGCAATTTTATGAGAAAACCTGCATTCACAACATTTAGACTAAACTTTCAAGAGATCTCTAAACACTATAAGGCCAAACGAAATTAACTCAATTTTTCTCCAACACCTCTTATGGAGGCTCTTTGAGCAATAGGATCTTGCAAGGACATCTCCATTTTGTACAAGTGTGGCTTGAATTTCTCTGTTATGATAATGTATTTCTCCTAATTAATGCTCCCTGGAGCTATACATAACATGGTCCTAGAGCTTTTATTTAGTATGCATTTCCTGATATAAAGAATTATTAAATTGATATCTTTGAGGCCCTTTTCCCTTTTACTTGAGGTGAATTTCCTCTAAACAATCATTTATATGATTGTTTAGAGGAAATTCATCTCGAATTAGAGAAGAAGTATCAGAAATATTTGTTTCAGTGTGATTGTAACCAAAGATTTCATAGCTTAATGAAGCTGTAGTTATGACAATTAAATTAATCATCCACCGGAATATTCATTGAATGAATGGAGTTAAACGCCACTTTCAACATTTTTTCAGTTATATTGTGGTGGCTGGAGCACCTAACAATGGTTTCCTGGTATTTCTCTCACCAGTACAATCACCACATCCTTTCCTAGCCTCCAGCTGCTATCTCACATAGGTCTACGCTTATCAACCCATGGTGCGAGACAAATAGTCCGAAAGAACAAGTGCTGCCGTCGCGGATCAAACACAGGACCTCTAGATTGACAGTCCGATGTGCTACCAACTGCACTTTGACGGTGGCATCAACCAGAATATGTTAAAAACAATTCTGGAAACTGTCACCCCAGTGTTTGTGTTTTGATTGGTTAACCCTTTCCCGTTTTACAAAATTTTGGACCAGTCCAAATTCAAAGGTTTTGCAGACGAAAATTTAAAGTGGATTTAATTTGAAAAATAACCATTCAGTAGGGTAGAAAATTGTGTGGAAAAAGAAGAAATTGCTTGTCAGAAGCAATTTCTTCTTTTTTCACAATGTTTTCTCAATCATAAAATCACAGGCATGTAAAAAGTAGGGATTAAACAGCAAAGGGTTAATTTATTTTTTGATTGAATGATTGAAGATGTATAAATTACTTTCTATTAAAATAACATTTTTCAGTAACTGACAAATACTCTTTTTTAATCCAAATTCAGCTAAACCACAATAGTTCTTCCAGCGATTAACAACATTATAGTTTGAACCACAAAACACAATTAAGACACACAATTAAATTAAGAATAAGTCTTTGTTTAGCTTAATTATCCAATGTCTATACTTGTCTTTGTTTATTAACCATTTCCATTCAAAAAGGGAATTTATCCAAGATTTCCAAAGATAACAAGTCATGCTGTGATGGTTCTAGTGAATAAATGTGAACTCTCTGAATTGGTTAAGTACTGTTTTTTTTATTCAATATTCAAAATAATATATCCCAAAAATCATCAACTAAAATTATTTATCAAGTCTTCTAATCTGCAGTATTCCTTATTGTTGCATCCTTACTGAGGCAGGATTTGAATTCTGACAGAGTAACATATCCTGGAAAAGATGTCAGATCAAATACGGAAATGGACAGAAAACAAAGAAGAAAAGATGTATTACTACCGTATTTCCTATAATAAAAGCGCCCTCCCTAATAGTAGCACCCCTACATATTTTACTAAGAAAACCCACTTCAAATGCCTAAATTTTCTTGAACTTTTTGAGACTTCTTCTTTAACTTGAAGGGAATTTCCTCTAAACAATCATGATTGTTTAGAGGAAATTCACCTCAATTTAAAAGAAAAAGGGCCTTAAAGATTTAAATTATAATGATTTTTTAAACCAGAAAATGCACACTAAACAAAAGCTCCTTGACCATGTTATGTATAGCTCATGGGAGCGTTTATTAGGAGAAAAACGGTATATGAATACTGATCTAGGGAATGGGATCCTCTAACTAGAATTTTGGCAAATATATGGTTAACAGTTCATGGATTCAGCAAAATTTAATTTGAGCAGTGGGTGAACATGATGATGCAACTTCAACTTTATTCAAGTTGTAGTTACAACAATTTTTTGTCTCTAAATAAGGAATAATAGAAAATAACTTTTAAAGTTGACCCATCCAAATGACTGTATTGCTTTCTTAGGACAACTGGACTGTCAAGCCCACAAAAAAAACATCTGGCCTTGAGCTGTGGCTTTGATCTGAACTAATAATGAAAATTTCTTCTAGATGACAAATCTGCTCATATCAAAGAATAATTGTTCCAAGTTATTTTGAAATCCATCCATAAATGTAACAGTAATTCAAACGGACCGATGCATTAAGGTTGTGGACCCGTAATAGTTCCACAAGGTTTTAGGGGAGTAATGAACTTTAACAGTATTAACTGGGGTTTCCTAATGATTTCATTAGGAAACCTCGGTTAACATTGCAAATTGAGAACATGTGTTCTTAAAGGTTGCAGAATTATTACAGGTCCACTACCTTAATACACTAATAAATACACCAACTGCTGATGCACATCAACTTACCATAGCAACGGTACTGTGTCTCAACTACCACAAATGGGCTTGACAAAATAGTTTCAAAACACTGTAAAGTGCTAATTTCTTACTTTATATGCAAGTGCACATGCAAAGTCTGGCACTATTTCCTAAATAATTTTATCTTTTGAATTATTTTTTTGTTAGTAAATAAATGATTGTAGTCATTGCATGACTTGAAACTAACTATATGTTTTAGTTTGGCCTAACAGTATTGTACCACAGCAGAAATTGCAAGCTTTGAAAAAACTGTTTTTCTCTCTCCAATAATAACACCAGCTGTTTTATGGAACTGTTTTATTTCCATAATTTCCTGATTTTTCTCAGAGAAAACTCTCATTTGATGAGGGTTGGAACTACTGCCTGTGATCAGATAATAGGCACAAAGATAGAATTTTCTGCTGCTTTGAAACCTCATTTTTCACTCATCCCCTCCAAACATATTTTGGCTACCATTAACAGCTAGCCTCCTTCATGAATGTTTTTGGAAATATCTGGAAAATTTGAAACAGAAAAATGCATGATATCTACATAAATAGATGCTGAGTCCTTAAGAAAGGGAATGTCTATTTGCCATAATCAGTTGGTTTATGGTTTAAATTATTTATTTTACATTGAATGGGATACAAGTTCTTACAACTTACATTCATCCCTCTCGATGCTGCTTCCTGGAAAATTCACCAGTACTAAAATTGCGCCTAATGTGTGGGCCAATTATGAAAGAACCAAGATCGATAGCCACTCCAGGAAATTGAATTCAGGACCTTTGGGTCAAGGCCAACGCTCTACCACTAGACCACGGACACCACAATTAGGTGTACATAATCAGGTAATCTAAGACTAAGTAACATTCCCCAAATGAAAAAGCATCAAGGGGGAGGGGGAGGGTGGGGGGGGTTGGGGGGGGGGGGGGACTGGGGCTACTCTATTAAATAAACTGTGTGTTTTTTTCTTTCCTTTTATTTCATTTCACTTTGAGCAGTAAACTTGACTGAGAAATCATCAAAAAGAAATTCTACACTAAAAGAATAATTTATTATGTCACTCAAAAACATTTACAATACATTGTGAATCATACAAGTTATATGCATAGAGCATGAGAAGACAGATTTTTCTGCCTGTCTGGGAATGGCAGCAGTTTTTGTAATATCTCTGTGAATGTCTTCAATATGCACCAACCTGCTACTATTTATGACAATTTCTCCTTTGGTTTTGCAATCTACTAAAGACTTCCTTTGGGTATGTTCTGCCAGACTCATGAGAGCTTGGTAAGGACTATCTAAACTATTTTTTGTCACATTTTTTAAACCTGTTTATTTACAACCAATTGGGAAATATATACATTCTCTTTCATTTGTTAAGGTGGCTCAAAATATTTAAAATATTGTATCTCTTTAGCTAGGTTTCAGTCTTTATTTTTTTCCATGATGTTAACACAGTTTTATGTCTTTTTGTGTAGAAGTTGCTAGGTCAATGATAAATACGCTGCATGGATGTCAAGGCAACTCAGAACTGACTTTTTGCATTTTGGAAATATCAGATACGTTACCCATAAAACATAAAATGTCAATGAAACATATTGGACAAGAATGATGAAAATATGCATGTGAGGAACAATCAAGGTAAGAGCCATATTTCATTCAAGGTACTTAACCCAATCTTATTTTGGCAGAAACCCCATTGAACAGGAATTCCAGACATAAGAGTCTACATGGCTTACCATGAGGCCCTGATTAGAGCTGCTAAAATCTCTACAAAATTAATGTAGTCTGAATACTGGTATACAATTAATCCTTGTCATGCTGAATAAATTTTGGCTAAAAGTTTTAATTAAAATCAAAGGACAAAAAGCACTGAAAGTACCAACTGTAGGTCAATTTTCATTTGAAAACTAAATCTATTGACAATTCTGGTTTGAAAGTGAGAAACAAGTGGTGTAGACTAACATCAGACTGTACTTTATGTGCAGGCTGATGTTTGTCTATAGCTCCTGCCAAAGCAGGAATATTCCAGGTTCAGCATGACAAGGGCTAAGATATTGGACCCATAATAGTCCTGCACAGTTTTGGAAGTCATACACTTTAACAGATTTGACCAAGGTTTCCTTATGATATCCAAAATGTGGAACTATCACGGGTCCACTACCATTTTACTTGCCATATTTAGAATAATCTCCAAATTACATGTATGTGAAGTATAGACTTGGATCAACTTCTCAGTCACAGTCTGCACAGTTTTCACTTTTCACTCTGACGTAGCTGTAGACAAACTTTGTGTAAGACAAAAAGCAAATATGCCTTTAAATATTTAGATATTGTGAAATGAATTGGAATTGTGTTTCTATTAATAAGTACATTTACTCTTTTTAAAAGAAATATGACATTCTATCATGCAGAAATTGTTGTCAGACTTAACAGTAGATGGCTAACCTGCTTAGTGTTTAACTTCAGTCACAAATAAAATTGTTGGAAATGTCTGGTACAGGCTTGATACTAGAAAGCCATGAATGGCTTGAGTCGCTCCACAGGCTTGAAATTCTTGTAAAAGCAAATAATTGCAATCCAATAAAATAAAGAACTCTGATTGGTTTAAATCGCATCACGTGGGGAAATCCATTGCACTTTATTTCTGTATAAAATGCAATAGGTCTTTCGGGAAACCCCCGAAATTCGATCTGCAAGTCCTGTGTTGTAGGAACTTGAATTAACCTAGTTCCCGATCATCAACGTAACATTGCTATTCAATCTATTATGAATTAATATATTTTCGAAAGAATTTACGATATCAAGCATGCAGTTCTGATTCTGAGCCGACCTAAACTTAGAAAACAGCGAGTCGACGAAGACCTTCAAGCAACCCTCTCAACAAAGACCGACCACGCCGTTTTCGTTCAAAAATACATACTAACTTGGCAGAAACAAGCTTATTTGTCATAAGTACCTCTACGAATTTTAATGTTGTCTTTTATTTGTGTATCATTTGTTTTACTATATGACATTTCACCTCGATAGCGAGATAAACAATACACGATCGTAAAATAGATCGTGTTAATTTATACGCGCAGAAAGTAGACTTGAAGCTTTAATGTTTGGCTGAGTATTTTAATAGTTTCTTCGATCTAGATGATTGCAATTATAAGGGACGAGTGTCTTTTTCACTGCGTTTATTGGGGTATAAAGTGCAATTGCCTTAGCACAAGGCTTAATCATAACGCCCGTAGGGCCATGTGCTAAGGCAATTGCACTTTATACCCCAATAAACGCAGTGAAAAAGACACTCATCCCTATAATAAATGTTTTGACTTGATTTTTAGATATTTGGGGTTCTACTAATGTTGAAAATGATTTTCAAAGTTTGAACTATGTAACAGATAGAGAAATGACCTCCGCTCTTAAAAGACATATTTTTCATCAAATCAAAATGATTTTTGGCTGCGTGATAATGGGTCACCCAAAGATCATACCAAAAATTTTTGATTGATATCCATCAGTTCTGAGAAAATGATTTTCATAGTTTCCACTATTCAACTTGTTGAGAAATGACCTCCACCCATAAAATACATATTTTTCATCCAATGAAAATAATTTTTGGTACACTGATAAACGGTCACTCAAGGATCATTCTAATTAAATTTGGTTGATATCCATCAATTACATTCTGAGAAAATGATTTTCAAAGTTTCCACTATATAACATATAGAGAAATGACCTCCGCCCATAGAATGCATATTTTCCATCCAATCACAATGATTTTTTGTAGACTGATAAAGGGTCACCTAAGGATCATTCATGTAAAATTTAATTGGTATCCATTGATTAGAATCTGAGAAAATGATTTTCAAAGTTTCCACTATATAGCATATAGAGAAATGACCTCCGCCCATAAAATGCATATTTTCCATCCAATCACAATGATTTTTTGTAGACTGATAAAGGGTCACCCAAGGATCATTCATGTAAAATTTAATTGGTATCCATTGATTAGAATCTGAGAAAACTCACTTTTTACCATATTTGGAAATTATCCACGCCCCTTAAATCCATGATTTTCATTGGATCAAAATTTCTTGAACAACTTTAAAAGAGGGTCACCCAAGGATCATTCCTGTGAAGTTTGGTTGAAATCCATCCAGTCGTTTCTGAGAAGAAGATTTTTAAAGAAAAGTTTACGACCGCACGCACGCACGGACGGACGGACGGACGGACGCACGACGGACACAACGCCATGACAATAGCCCCAGTGGCTTTCAGCCAGTGGAGCTAATAAGAATTGGATTCAGAATTGTAAAACTCATTAAAACAGCAGTTGTCAACAGGAAACTTTGCCATTGTCCTCGACATTTTTGAGCCTACAGTATTTCCCCAAATAATAGCACCTTCCGAAAAATAGTTGCTCCCATACTTTTTTGTACTAAGAAAACCCACTTCAAATGCCTAAATTTTAAGAACTTGTTGAGATTTCTTCTTTAATCTAAAGATTAATTACCTCTAAACAATCATTTTTTATGATTGTTTAGAGGAAATTAAAGGTAAAAGGGCCTAAAAAACATAAGTTTAATGATTTTTTTTTAAATCAGAAAATGCATATTAAATAAAAGCTCCCTGACCATGTTATATATAGCTCCCAGGAGCGTTTACTAGGAGAAATATGGTATATGCATTACTGTGTGCAAAACTGTCTGTATGTACACTTTTACATCCCACATCAATAATTTCTCACAAGATAAATGGATAAGTAATTAAGATAAGATCGTTCAAAATAACTCATGAAATTAAGATAACATCAATGTGTACTCAATGCACAAGACCTGATAAGCAAGATCAGTACAAGCATTTACATCTGCCGATTCTTTGCCTTATTAAACCATTACTAGGTAACAGATAGTGAGAACAATTCAAAGACAACTAATTTTCTACATTAAAAAAAAGGACACACAACGATTTGGCACCATTTAGCATCAATAATGCAATTCTGAAAAAAGAAGACTTATGCAGCACGACTCTGGTTAAGTAGTCTCCATTTTGGATATATGAATTGCCATAATTTTATGTTTAGATAAGTCAATATCTGAGAATCCTTTCACTATAAAACTTCACTCAAAAGATTCAACCAGGATCACTACAGTAGAACTATTAAGTAATTCGTTTTTAATTAGGAATATTAAACCAATTCATCAAATTCAATCATCAAAATAATAATTTAAACTTGACACTAGGGCTGTGATTTCCTTTACATTAACAAGACTCTACACTTCAGGGAAAAAGACTAGCTATTTTAACTTAGGGGTCCAGGTTGCAAAAATTCAACATTTAACTCAAGGGATATGGGTATTTTCTCCAAAAAATCTAGGAGCCCAGCCAAAATCTAGGGACCATGGGTGACTGGGCCCCTGTCAGTCTTTCCCCTGCACTTTTGAGAAAAAGGAGTCAAACGGCCACCTACTTTGAAATCAAGGTTTACAAGCTCAAATTAGGGAGTCCAAATTTTCGTATTTAGGGGGGGAAATTGTGGAAAAGAAGAAATCGCTTGTAAAGTAAAAATCAATTTCTTCTTTTTCCCCTATTGTTTCCCCAGATTTATAAGATGGTTTCTTTCAAAATAATTAGTAGATACAACCACATGTTTGATATATGCAACAGCTTTCGTATCAAAAAGATCTGCATCTTTGACGAATAGAGTTTAAGGGTAGAAACTAAGGACATTTTACTGATCATTTGTTTGAGGAAAATAATAATCTATGACCAAGGAGTCCATCAGTTTCTTAATTTGCAATATAAAGGAGTGCTGTCTACAAAATAAGGAGTCTCAGACTCTCAGACTCCTTTATAGTGTCGAACCCTGATTAAGCTAAGAATTATATATCACTAGCATACCATCGTTGGGCAAACAAATGTGTTACAGAGGAATCCGCTTAATAGCAACACCTATTTGTCAGAAGAAAAGTTACTATTAAGCGGATGTTTCTATTATCCGATAATCGCGTTTCAGTCAGTATCCCTATCTCAGAAGTGTACGATTGCATCGTCGGCATTAGAATCAATGCATACATGTATAAAATACGTCTACATTTTGCCAGTTCAGATCGATTGCTTATTTTTGTGTCCCATTTTAATTGTATGAACATTGAAAAAAGTAGTTTTGATATTTATTTCCGTCTCTACAATCAACCAACGTCTTTCAAATCTCAAGGATGCCGGATCGGTAAGATCGGTAAGTTCCGACGTGAATAGCTGAACATGTTTTGAAAAACAAATTACCTTTTTAAAGAAGGCCAGCTATTTGTAAAATTCCACTATTTATGCAATTTAATAAGGCTTTCGAGTACACACGAGAGAAAAGCATGTCGTTGTGAAAACACAGACGCCCTCGACTGGGTCAGGAATTTCGCAGCGCGTTTGAAGTCTGGTAATTCCCCGAGAAATTTATAGACGTGACGTCACATTGAAAATGGATCAGGCAAGAAAGCTAATGATTTTCTCGCGTCTTTATCACTCGGATATTTTGATAAGGATTATAATTTTAAATTTGAAGTAAGTAATATTTCGGCGCTATGAAATCTAACCGCGGCCATATTTGCAGGCGCTATTTGCTTTTATCAAAAAGATTGAAAAAAATGGAATAAAAAGACAGGCGCGATGAAATCGGTCGTCTAAATAACTGTCGGCAACACTCGAAAAATTAAAGAAAATGCAAAGCAAAGCATTAGTTCAAACACTTAATCAACACGGTCAAATAACAATAACGAATCGGGTAAAGGTGCGATCAACAACTTGACATGTTGACGCGTCTATGTGTACTTTCGGACTCGCGGCGACGCCGGGAAATCAAAGTCAAACTCGTTAATTTGCACGTAATTATTTCTATGTCCCGATGTAAACTCCCGATAGTTTCTTATATCCGATAAAAAAGGGTCCTGGTGCAAATAATTTGTTTCTATTATCCGGGAGTTTCTATTATCAGAGTTCCGATTATCCGACGAATTTTACATATGCTAAAGAACAAATGGTTTTGTGCTGGAGGAAAAGTTGCTAATAACCGAAAATCCCTATTATCCGAGTTGCTAATAAAAGGATTCTACTGTACATGTATCTAACTATGTCATTTTATTTGCCCTCCAAATCGCTCAATCATTGGGGATACAGAATTTGTAATCAAAATTTGTAAGCAATGTTATGTGATTAGATTTTGCGTTCATTTTCACAAAAATATATTATTCTGTTTCTTCATGTTTATAGTTTCAAGGCAATTTGACATAAAATAGATAACGATTTGACTTACCCATAATTGTTAATGTCAAGTGTGCGAGTCTAATCCATACAAAACAATAGAAACATAAATCCTCTAATAGAACAAAAACTTATGTAAAAAACTTCACAGAGAATGAGAATAAATGTCTGTACATATCAGCAACAACCTGCTAATATCTCTAATATATTCCCAAAGTCTGAGAAAATTCTGACCTTTCACGAATGTGAGATAGACCAAGATAGACAGACCTTCCTTGTGAAATATGAGTACTTCTGTAGAAGTATCAAACACACATGCTTAATGATGTAGATAGGACATGCTGGGCTTAAATGAGAGGCCCGTACAGGGTAACTAAAAAGTCGTCACTAAATAGGACCTGCTGAACTTTAATGAGAGGCCCCGTACAGGGTAACTAAAAAGTCATCACTAAATAGGACCTGCCGCCACCATAGCGCAGTTGGTTAGGCATAAGACTTCCAATCTGGAAGTCGTGGGTTCGATCCCCGGTGGCGGCAAATATTCTTTCCGACGTTTGTCTCTCACCAATGGGTAGATAATCGTAAACCTATGTGAGATAGCAGTCGGAGGCTAGGAAAGGATGTAATGGTAGTACAGGTGAGAGAAATACCAGGAATCCATTGTTAGGTGCTCCGGCCGCCGCGATATAACTGAAATAATGTTGAAAGCGGCGTTAAGCTCCATTCAACCAATCATCAACTAAATAGGACCTGCTGAACTTTAATGAGAGGCCCGTACAGGGTAACTAAAAATAAACCAGGAAATATGAGATGCTTACACTAAAGAGGCCCTGTCAGATTAACTGTAAAACCATCAGTAGGTTCATTATGTGTCTTTTTTAATGGGATCTTGCAGGTTTACTTTAAAGAGCACCATGATATAGATAAAAGATGCTGGTGTTAAAATGCCTCTGTACCATTTGCTGGCTTGTAACATTCAATCACTAGCAATCATTACTTATCCTACTTAATTATTGATATTGCATAATATACAAAATATAACAGCACACCCTAAGAACTGTTACAACGGACAAATACCTCTGCATGAAAACATGTTAAGGATTCGCAATGAAAACAGTCATGATTTCTGTTCTCACGGAAAACAAAAACGCTACATCTTTCAAAATAATATCTTTTGTCCATCGAATTTAAAAAAGACAAGTGTAGCTATTACAGTCTGATACCCCACAAAATCATTTACTTTCATATCTTATCCTACAAATAACTAGAACTTTGAAGATAAAAGGGAAATTAGAAGTAATGTGTGTCATTTTTCAAAGTAAAGGCATTATAAGCTTTTAGATTGCGTTCATATTGGAAATTCATGCAATTTCAAACAATAATTCCAATCGAATAATTGGTAATATTTTTCCTCCCTTTTATCACAACTGAAAATAAAAAAAATCGAAAAAATATAATAAAATATATGTTACGGTGCATGACAGAGAGTGTTACAGTATAGTAACTACATCACTAATATAGGTTACAGATTCTTATGGAAAACATTTCTTATGATTTATGTATTTAAATGGGATTTATTAGCTATTCAAGCTTTGATTTCATGTCTGTTCGTATGTCTATCCGTCCGCCCGTCTGTTAACATACACTTATTTTCCCAAAAGAGTCCACAATCTCTTTCCGATTTACTTCAAACTTTCACATAATGATTATACCAACATCAGAAGGAAACAAGAAAATTTGGTTACAATATACTCGTTGTAGCATTAGAGTCAGGAGGGTGAAGTATTAATGCAAAAAGAGCCTTATGATAATTGGTGAAATTATCCCATCCATTGAACACAAATTTAAAAACTGGTTCGATATCTAGTACAAGAAGTTCAAGAACTAGTTCTAGAACTGGTTCAAGAGCTAGTTCGACTGTTCTTGAATTGCCAATTCACGTTCTTGAACCAGTTCTTGAATTTTTTCGCAGGGAAGGAGGCGTTAGAGCGTTCCAGGCTTTGTGGCCGTCCTGTGATTTAGAAAAACTAAAAAACTATAATCAACTAGTAATTCGGCGGGTCTATCCTCTCAGAAAAAATTTTAGATCAGAGCATGGCTAGCGGTTTTCACCTTTTTTGTACAAATCTCGGAGATAGTTCAAAATGTTTGATTGACTTTTTATATAGACCAAATAAAGGTTATTTTCCCTTCAATTCAAATTAGTGTCCATTTTCAACCAAAATGCAAATCAGGACATTTTTGTGCTTAGATTTATATTTTTGAATAAATTCACTTCAGGATTATATTTTCCTGAATTTCAAAAGCAACTTTAACCACGCACTTGGCTGATGGTACCCATTTGTAAACAGGTCTAGGTATAAAATAGGCACCACGATCCATTTGAACATTTTTTTTGAAAACAGCAAAAGTAGATGCATATTGGAAAGTTTCATACTGGAGAAATGCTGGGCGAACAATTTTAACACCGTCATTTGTAGAAGAGATTTAAACCAATGATTTTGAGAATGTTCAATCCATTTCGATTTGGGGATTTTAAGCTTACACTTTCTCGACAAGATACCTTTCATTTAAAGCAGGTGAATGTTTAACGATGTTGATTAAACTACCATGTGTAGACATTCGTATAATTAACATTTGCGAGTGCTTTCTTATCCTGAATGTAAGACAGATATAATTGAAGGAAGGAAGGAAGGCACACTGTTTTTCATAAATTAAAAAGGAGAACAGAGTGTTATTTTTAGATAAATATCGCATTAAATGAAGTTTTGGGACTTTTCTTCCGTCTACCTCGTATTTCGCAGAACAGATCTAGATATAATATAATTCGGATCTCGTTGCGCTTTCTTTTTGTGTTTTTTGAAAATCCTGGCGTCAAGAAAACGGGGATTTTTGTATGCAATATCAATGACAGAGGTTGTAACACTGTAGGGAAGATACTGTAACATACCAAAAGAATTATGCAGAGTTCGTAACATACTCATAAAATTGAAATAGTGCATATAAGTTTGGAAACAGAAGATATTCCTTTTAGATATCGGGTATAATAGAGAAAACTAAGGTGTTTTAACGCCAAACAGATAAAAAAGTTTCAGTATTTCTTCTTTCTCTTCTAAAATTCTAAAAAGAAGTAGACGAAACACTGTTTTTCGATCAAATTTACATCAAAACTCTTTTTTACCGAAATATCAATATCAAAAATATTTCGATCAGGATTATTCATATTCTCAGGAATGGAATAGGAATATATAAAAAGTCTAACGTGTCTTCTGGATGTACAAATAACGTCGAAACCGACATGTATTTAAACAAATTAGCAGACGCCTTAACAGTTTTCATTGCGAATCCTTAACATGTTTTCATGCAGAGGTAATTGTCCGTTGTAACAGTTCTTAGGGTGTGAACAGGTTCATCCTTAGTGCTTGACTGGTGAGACACTTAAAATGACACTTCTAAGTTTTGTGAAATCAGACAGAAAGACAATGGTAAAACAATACACCCCAAGTCCATCAATGTGAGAGCATAAAAATATAAAATATTTGAAGGAAATTGTGGTTATAATGGTCTTCAGTTCAAAATAAGTGTTTTGCACTTTTCAATTTAAAAATCTTTATCATTAAAACATCTATTCATTTATCTCCAGGTTTGCTTTCAATTGCTTTTGCTATGCAGATGTATTTTTTTTTCCTATCTATTTGCAAGGTATTACACAATTTATAAAATACATGTGATGAACAAGAGCATTTCCTATGATTACCTTACATTCAGCAGCATGATATTCAGGATATTAAATACAAGAAAGGTATCCCAAGGGCAACTCAGGAGTTGAGCCTACAAAAGCTGGATTTCATGATTAGACCTTGACCTATGACCTAGGAACTGCCTGGCCTTCTGCCCTTGGAGCTGAAAAATCATCCATAATGACATAAATATTCAAAAGTTGACAATATACTCCAATTTTCAAGCATATATCTTAACAGGGATTGACACTCACACCTGAGATTAAGGAGTCAATTAAACTCCTAACACATGAAATCAAGGAGACCAAGCTCAAAGTAAGGACTTCAATTTTCATAATGGAAAAAACATTGTGGATAAGAAGAAAATGCATGTTATAAGCAATTTCTTCTAATCCTCAATGTTCTTCCAGAGAAGAGTTTTTTTTTCTCAAAACACTACATGATGCAAGCAAATGTTTTCTTCAACAACTTTTGTAGTGAAAAGATCTACAGTTTGGCAAGTGCTAGAAAAGACGCTTCTCTGTGCTTTTGATTTTTCAAAATATTCTCATATGACCCTTGAAGTCCATTATACTCCTTACTTTCAAATGGAAAGAGTCCAACTGGTAAACAAGGAGTCTCGGACTCCTGGACTCCCCTTAGTGTCAAACCCTGCTTGAATAATAACAGTGCCATTTAGGTACATATTGATAACAATGGTACGGCTTTTGTGATGTTTCTGACTTTCTAGCTAATATGGCCAAAATGTAAAGCATGCTAAATGAGCATTTCTAATTAAGACAATCATAGTAAAAAATTTGAGTCAGCTGAATTTATTTGATCAAGATGTAGATTTTAGTATGACTATTTAAGAAGATTTAGTGGTAAAAGAACAAAAGCAAAATTCCTGTAATCAAAGAAAGTTGTTTATCCTGTGTCCGACAGCAACATGTGATTGTAGTCCCTAGATTGCTTCTTTTCCCATGATAAATTAAGTATCAGTAACAGATTGTTTATTTAGAAACACTTCAAATTTACCATGGCCTGAGGCCCTCAAACTAACAACCTATGAAAACTTGGAATTTAATCTAGCAAGTTTTTCTCTGGGGAAATAATCAGCTTATCAGCCAATCTGGCTTTCTAAATCTACACATACTCAGTGTGGTGAAAACCCGATAACAGGACCACATGTAAACACAAACCCATCAGAGGTCTAAATAATATGAAAATAATCAGCTAAAAAGTCTATTTATGGAAACCAACTGAAATTTAATGGTGTATTCATTAGAATTTAATGGGTATAGTCATTGCATTTAAACAATACATCACAATGAAGAGCTGAATTGTTAATAGAAATTTCAGTTAAAATCAAATCTTTCTTGCTAGATAAAATATTGAGGATACATAATAATGAGGATATATATAAGGAATAGTGTTTTAGCTTTATTGATAATTCCTTATAATGCTATATCAGCATTTTCTCTCTCTCTAACATATACAAGAATAGTGTGTACAATAAAAAATACCCCTTTAGCAAATTTTCAAAAGGTTGACCTTGAAGAATTACCTTGACCTTGTCTAAGGAACTTTGAAAAGGACATAGACTTAAATGAGCATCTTTTTCATCATTTTGTGAACAAAGAAGTGCATTTTAAATAGGCGCATCTAGGACTTTGAAATATTTACACACTCAGAAGGCAACAACCAAAGAAAACATATGATAAAGAGGATATGTGGACTGCGACAAAAGATGAATGCCTTTCGTCCGCTCCCTTTTTATGATTTGAGTGTTGGTGAATAATCAAAACATTGAAACTACAGCTTGAATAAGCTGTAGTTTCGATGTTATGATCATTCATCAATGATATTTTTCAACAGATGATTATTTATTTTCCTCACTTGTGTAAATTGCGTAATGGGACTTAGGCCCTTGCTTTATCTTGAAAAATAAAACACCTTCGAGCAGAGCAAGAAATATTAGTTTTTGATAAGTTTAAACCTGAAAGAAGATGGATAATTGACGTCAAATGACACTGACCTTGAAATCAGCAGATAAGCATGATGTGGAACTGTCATTATTCAAAATAGGAGGACTATGTAAATTGAATAATGTGAAATGTTCATCTTTTTTTTTTAAACTTCATTGTTTGGGCCAAGTTTTGTGGACAGCTTTACCTAGAATGATGGAGGGCCAGAAATTGATCATACATGGACAACAGTAAAACAACATGCCTCAACTTATAGACAAATAATATGGATTAATAGTATTAGCCTGCACAGAGATACAATCAGGGCCCGAGGTTATAAAACTTTTCTCATGCTCAATTCAAAATTTTTAAAAATTTCATTTTGAAATTAAAGCCGTAATTCTGTTTTAATACTCATTTTAATGTATTAATATAAAAGATAATATTAATAAGTTGTTTTAAATAACAACTTATTAATATTACCTTTTATTTTCATACATTTATTTAAATTTAAAATTTGAGAAAATTCTCAGTTGAGACATGAGATTAGTTTCATAACCTCGGGCCCAGATCTTTGATTGAACTGCTTCCTTAAGGCAGTGGACCCATGATAGTTCCACAACGTTTTGGAAGTAATGAACTTTAACAGTGTTAACCAAGGTTTCCTAATGATTTTCAACATCAATGTCAACATTGTGGAAGTTTATGAGTTCTGAAATGTTGCAGAACTATAATAGTTCCACTACCTTAAATATTGTGGGGAAAACTTGGCTTTTATTTCGATACAAATTTTAAATTCCACATGAGAAAGGTTAATGAGCTTACTCTGGGTAAAATGTTACCTCTTTGATTTCTTCCACTAAAGTTGATCCACAATGGCACAAATATTCAAGTTAATATTCTGGACTAGACTGGAACATAACTAGCTTGGACAGGGGACTGGCTGTGAAGGTCCTTTGATCTATGTATGGTGTATGCCTTTGTCCATAATCCTACTGATACATGAAATGTCTGGACCAAGGTTTGTCAGAAAATATCCAGAAATCTGCCCAGCTTGAAAGCAACTTCATGCACCATGAATTGAAAGGATTCTGAAAAAAGAAAAAAATCCAATTAATAAAGTTCAATATTGCATAAATTGTATGTTTTCAGGTCTTCGAGGCATATACCTTAATGGACAAACCCTCGCATATCAAGAGAAAACTCAGAATAATCAGTAAATTCACTTGCCTTAATGCCTGGCTTTTTTTTTTTTATTAAATATCTTTGATCTAGGCCTCTACACTTTAATCCATTTCAACAATTCTTATCTTTATCTGCAATATTTGTTTGTCCAAAAAATAAGAATAAATGCATACTGCTGAGAAATCATAGATCTATAAAGGTTTGTTTTTTAAGAGTATAAACTTTGATTAGTAAAATGCATAAAAATAAACATGTCTGAAAAAAATCATACAGAGCGTAACTAAAGACATTGATCTGATTCCCACATAAAATTTTGGTACTTCATAAATTTACCAAGCAACATTGGTATAAACAAAAGTAACAATGCAATGCATAATACAATTATTTCTGCGTGAAGGGCTAGTTTTAAAGCTTTTCTAAGAATTTTTTGAAAATTACTGATTCAATAAATACTCAAGTTTTTTTCTTTGGGCAATAAAAGCTTCAATTCATATTTTTTTATTAGTAAATATTTGCAGAGACCCTCAAAATGCTTTAACACCCTTGCTTTTTGTACTTATGGTTTTTACCACTTTTGGGGTCTCTACAAATCTAAACAACCTCAAAAATGTAAATTAAACCTATAAAAGATTCCATCATTGAGTCAGAAATTTTGTTGTCTGGTAATGGATACTAGATGGTTTGTCCATACACATCTGCTATTGAGCCGACATTAAAAAATTTGATTTGGAGTCATGACCCTGACCTTGAAGCCACCTGAAAATGTCTTTCAAATAGCATACATACTAACGATGGAGAAAATAGTTCCAAGTAGTGATGGGTAGGTTAATCAATTATAATCAATAATCAGATGCTTTGGGCTTTTAATTGTGATATAAATTGACTAAGAAATTTCATAATTGATCAATCAGTTCCTAACACATATATGAAAGCCATTATATATTGTTTTTGAAACCGACATCAGTTTGATGGCTCAGCCTGAAACAGTTGTAACTGCCTATATGTTTATAGGCAGTTACAACTGTTTCATGCTGAGCTTTAAGATTGGTAGAAAACTCTGCAGAAAGAGTCTTTAGGTCATAAGTTTTAACCAAACTTTCACACTCTATTCCTCAAAGGATGATACTGGGAGTGCTTATTAATTTCAAGGAAAACCATTGTACAATCGATTATTAGTTAATTTACTCTTCAAACTAAAAGACGATTATCAATTGTGAAATCAATAGCCCAACACTAGTTATTTTTGAAATCTATCCATTAATGTTGGATAAATTGTACTGACAAAGCATAAAAGACGGATTGATGGATAGACTTACAGACAGCAAAACGAACTAATACCGAGACATCTTTGTCACAATGACAGCTTGGTGGATGTGCATTAGTGTGTCCGTCAGTTGGTCCCAATGAACAGACAGACTTACTGACAGACATTCTAATGCCCATTCACCAAGCTGTCACTATGACAATGATGACTTGCTCACTGCAAGCGGGCTCGACAAAAATTGCAGCTCTGATTATTTCCAAGAATACAGGGTTTGTCCCAGACACATTTAGAAACCAGGGCAAACTTACATAACAGTGCCTGACACCTCCTGTCTAATCCTTTCTCAGCATCTCAATTTGCTGGAAATCTATTTTCTGGGAAAATTCTCAGTCTTATCCTTATGCCAATATGAATACTGTCTTGTCCTTTTTCAAGAGCTTGAAAGAGTATCATTGTTTTTCATTGACTTCAAGAACTCAAGCCTTAATCTGGATATGGAATTCATTATGTTAAATTCTAGAACACGTAAGCACAAGTTGTGTTTTTGAAACACAATTTTCCCCGGAACACCATTTCAGAAATATTACCTTGACAGAATGATGACCTTGACTTTTTTCACGTGACCTTGACCTTAGTATCTACCACTAGGTATGAATGACATCTGTAATGGACATGCCCAATTGGAACTTTTTATCTTGAATATACTTCAAGAAATAAACAACATTACTTTTTTTTAGTTCTTTAACCTTGGCATATGCCATTGACTTTATGGTATGACCTTTACCTTGGCAACAGCAGATGTGTATCATTAAGGTCTATTGTCATGCAAAATATGAACATTGTGTCTTGAATAGGCTGGAAGTAATTGCCAATGTTATTTATTTTTTTTTTTTGTTTAATTCTTTACCCTTGACCTTAGTATATGGCCTCAACCTTATCACATGACCTTGAACTTATTATAAGCAGATGAAGCTATATAAATTAAGAGCTATGATCATTTCAAATATGAACAATGTACATTGAATAGACTGGAAGAAAGTTCTAGAAGGTAGAATCAAGATAGAAAAGAATTGCAGAAAGTTCAAGCCTTGAATCATGTATCAAAAATTAGTTCAAAATATTTATTTCCAAGTAAAATTAGATTTAAAGCCTAGAATAACATGCATCTCAGAGTGAAGATATCCGTTTAACCCTTTCCTGTTTTACAAAATTTTGGACCTGTCCAAATTCAAAGGTTTTGCAGACAAAAATTTATAGTGGATTTAATTTGAAAAATAACGATTCATTAGGGTAGAAAAAAGTGTGGAAAAAGAAGAAATTGCTTGTCAGGAGCACTTTCTTCTTTTTTCACAATGTTTTCTCAATCATAAAATCACAGGCATGTAAAAAGCAGGGATTAAACAGCAAAGGGTTAATTCTTGGTGTTAAGGTTTCCCAGGAAATATACTGGTACAAGCAATAAAATTTATCACAGTTTTCCTATTTTTTATCTCCAATTTAATCAGCAAGAAGATAGATCACATCAAATTTAGGTCATAAAAATCAGTTTCCAAAAAAGGAAATTTCTGAGGCTAGAAGCTTAAATTTCTCTTTTATACTGCAGACTTTGAAGGTCTCAAAATAATAAAGCAGAATAACTGGTTTTATCTTGGAATGCTCCCAAACACTTTCAGATACAATTTACCAAACCAAATCAAGGGGTCAGCACAATTAACACTTTTGTAAGTGCCTATGTATTCATAGGCACTTACAATAGTGTTGCGCTGACTCCTCAAAAATACATAAATGGGTAAATAGACAAAACTACAATATTTTGAGCTGACTCATCAACATATAAGATGGAATTTCATGGAATGAGGCATTGTCTTCCAGTTTAGCAAAAACAACTACAATAGCTACTAGTCACAAAGCAGACTAAAACCCTCAGGAAATGCTGGTCCACAACAAAATGCCATTTTTATAACTCTTGTCAAAAGTCAATGGACTGTGAGTAACCAAATTAGGACATGGTTGCAAGCTGATTTTCTTTTTTCCAAAGTGTATTTCCATAATAGTAACATTTCATTCTTCAGTATTTGATATTCCAGGTTAGCTATCTGAAAACAAAACTAATTTCCCAGAACCTGTGAGAGAGAATTTTGCATTAATACAGAAAACAAATAAACTGAGTGATTATATTCAATTTCAATCCATTAAATGCAAGAATTTTCTTTAAAGACATGCATTTATATAATCACATTTCCAGAGAGAAATGAAATTTAATATTTTTGTTTCCATGGTAACAGAAATTCCATATATTTTGGTTCTCAATTAAAGAAAGGAAGCTGTAAATTACAAGACACATTTTAGCTGTGAGACAAATGCTTTTATCACAAGATTCTCCCAAATGCATTTTGAAGCTAAAAGTAAGACTCAGCAGAATAATTATCATTGAAAAGAACAATTAGCTGAATTTTCCTGAATAGGTAGGAGGTCAAGACAAAGATCAGCCTGCACATACCTGCAGTCTGATCTTAATCCACACCACCTGATTTTCCTTTTTAAACAAGAAAAAATTTCAAAATTGTATTTTCAAAATCAATTGCTGATGCACAATTAAGGTGGCAATGGACAGCGGCCTCCCGACTCGATAAACCGGAAGTGGGTTTTCGTTTATTGTACGGCTCTTTTTGCGCGTTGTTTAAAAAGATCGGTTTTTGTAAGATTCTACTTATGCAAATAACGTAGAATAATGATGGTAAAACTTCATAACTTAGCTTCTTTTCAACATTTGATATTAATTGAATGACTGGATCATTAAATTTAACAATAAAAATGCGTTAAAACTGTCATTCGATTAGGGGGGGGACACTGAAAAATAACGAAAAACTTTCTTATTTGCATGGAAAGGTATGCTGAATTTTTTTATCAAATAAAGGAAAACTTTGGGTTATAAACATATCGGAAAATAAGAAAAATTCATTGGGTAATTTCTTCAAAAAATAGGTTTTTGTGGCATTTTTACCTAGTAAAATTAAGAAAATTAGTGCATTTTTAACTTTTGAAAGCAAATTGTGCAAATGCAATTGATCAAAGAGAAATTTTCTTGTCAATAGCCATTATGTACATGTATAAGGTCTATCAAAATGTATTTGTTTTATAGCTTTTACCTAGTACAGAGTTTATACTAGACCTAAAACGAATATAACCGTTTTACTAAAAATTGGCCTATACCACTCAAGGGCAGATAACTCCAGCATGAAAACGAACGTGGAAAGGTACCTTCAAATTTTGATATAATGACTACACAAAGTTAATCTACAACATATGTGACCAAGAAAAAATTCATTGGGCGGAAAAAATTGACCCCATGTGTCCATTGCTACCTTAAGATCACATTATTTTTTGTAGACTGATCAATGGTCACTCAAGGACCAATCCTATAAAATTTGATTGATATCCGTCTATTAGATTCTGAGAAAAATCACATATTACCACATATGGAAATTAGCCATGGCCATAAAGCCTTAAAAATTTTCATGGGATAAAAAATCCTTGAACAACTTTGAAAGAGGGTCACCCAAGGATCATTCCTATGATGCTTGGTTAAAATTCATCCAGTAGTTTTTGAGGAGAAGATTTTTAAAGAAAAAGTTTACGACAGGACACACTGACCAAGCGCCATGACAATAGGGCAAGTGGCCTGCGGCCAGTGAAGCATAAAACAAATGTGTGGAAAGTAAAAAATTGTTTGTTATAACAAATTCTCCTATTTCAACAATGTTTTTCTCAATGTAAAATCCTTCATGTTATTAAAAGTTGGAGATTGTATTAGGGTTAAAGCATTTTTGTCTGATATCTCAAGACAATCTTTGTGAGAAACAAACAATATTATCATTCTATCTATTGAACCCTGTCAATGATCCTAAATGACAAAATCACCCAAATTTGTTTTCAAACCCAAAAGCCCATATCATAGACATAATTGAGGGGAGTAGTCAAATACCCGTCTCATGTCAAATTTAAATTTGTTCATTTTTGGTACATTTCTTGCAAAATTTTTCCATACAATATTTAAATAAACTGCAGGCTGAGTAGGCTAAGTTCAGGGCCCGAGGTTATAAAACTTTTCTCATTCTCAATGCATTTTTCTTTTCAAATTTCAATTTGAGACTAAAGCAGTAATTCTGTTTAAATACTCACTTTAATGTATTCATATTAAAGATAATATTAATAGGTTGTTATAAATAACAACTTATTAATATTATCTTTTATTTGCATACATTTATTTGAATTTAAAATTTCAGAAAAATTACAGTTGAGCCTCAAAAAAGTTTTATAACATCGGGCCCTGATTGCAAATCTATACAGACTGATCTTTGTCTAATTACTGTCTGCAAAAGTAGGTACATGTTGTGAATAGCAGGGTAAGCTTTAACATATTTACTAAACTAAACCAGCTGTTTGACATATTCACTTAGAGCTTTTACTTAAGGCAACCCCTGACCTAATGGTTGTGGGTTTGAGTATTCGAAAACCGAGATGAGAGAGAACCTAGAGGCTAGGAACAGATATAGAGGTTGTACTGGTTTGTGAATTAACCCTTGTCATGCTGATTCCTGAATATTCCTGCTTTGGCAGGAGGTATGGACAAACATCAGTCTGCACATATATGCAGTCTGATCTTAGTCCATACAACCTGATTTTCCTTTTTAAACCAGAAAAGTTTCAGAAATTATATTTTCAAAGTCAAACGCTGACTCACAATTAGGAAATACAGAGCTTTCAGCACTTTGATTTATATATAAACTTGCCACTTTGTTTTTCATTCAGCATGACAAAGGTTAACAAGTAGATAAGTGCTCCAGCTTCTCAGTGATGTGACTTTAATACTTTTAACCCTTGTCATGCTGAATTAAAATCCTCTTTCAGAATTGCACTCATACCAAAGTACTGAAAACCCTAGAATCCCAGATAATCTTTTTTTTTAGAAGATTAAAATCATTAACAACTCTGCCTTGAAAGGGGACAGACAGATGGTGTTGACTAACATCAGGCTGCACATATGTGCAGGCTGATGTCTATCTATAACTCCTGCCAAAGCAGGAATATTCCAGGTTCAGCATGACAAGGATTAAAAGTCTCATAGAATCCCATAAAACCTGTTCAAATAATCATTTTAGTCACAACTCATCTTCCAAAACTTAAAAGTTCCCAATATTACGATCTTTTGAAATAGCTATAGACAAACTGGTCTCAAATGAAAATGTGCTTGTTTTCAGAGTTAAAGATAAGTGGGGGCGATCCTTTGTTATGGGCACTCATCTAAATTTTCTTGACAAGATGATACCCATGACTACCCACAACAAAGGACTTGCACAAATATAATTGAATTATTATTTGAAATCAAAAATACCCCTTTTTTATGTATCATGCAATTGAAATGTCAGTTATGATGCTGATTCAAAATTCAATGACTTATCCATTTGTTTAACGGAATTCAATAATTAATGTCAAACCCAAGTTTAAATTGAAATGTCATTTGTATAATATTTCAAAATACTGTATAAGTCATTTACTTATTAATAAATCAAATTCATCAAATAGTTCAATTGTAAATGAGTATATTGTTCTATCAACAAGAAACATAAATAAAGTTGTATAACTCGAATACAGTATTGTGACTTGTGATTACAGTACACTTCTATACAATCGACAAGTCAAAATAGCGTACTTTTCTTATACTGTAGGTATTGTCCAAAATCTACATGTATTGACATAACTAGGTGGTTGGCACAGGATAGACTAGTACTACTGTCGACTTATGAATGTAGCCGACAGGTATACACTTATTTTTTGTCCATAGTCTAGAGACCTGTCCATGCATGAAAATTCGAGTCTGTTATCTAAAACGAGACTCCGCTCTGTAGCAAAAATTTAAGTGATAATTGCATTCATACATTAATCTATGTGTTAAAAGATTTCATACTGGCGATAAAACTTTAGAGCAATAGAGATTATCTATAAATGTATGTTTTCTTTGTGGACATTACCTAAAAATCAAACTTTAAACGAAAGTCAAAATGGCGACCCCTCCTGACTTGTTGTTTACAAACAATTCATTAGCCAATCAGAAGTGCAAAGTGCACTTAATATGTCATCAAATACTAAAAAGCCAATACCCTGTGACTGGTTTTTGGTGACTACCTATCGGCTTCTATGATAGTCAACGGTGGAACAAGTCTAGGCACAGGACAACTGCTGTTGAGCCGGCATTTCAACAGTTGACTTGCATTTTAACAGTTGACTTGCATTTTAACAGTTGACCCTGAGCTGTGATGCTATCTGAAGATTTCTTTCAAATAGCACATCTACTCATGATGGTGAACAATAGTGTCCAAGATGGACAGACACAATAATGCTACCACTTTTTTATTGTGACAACTATGTCTTGCTCACCGCAAGTTACTAAGGTTCAACAATACAACAGAGGTGAAAGTATGGATGAAATATTTTAAATTTTAAATCCCAAATACCCCCTCTATCTGTAGCTCTGATACAATGGAATGAAAATACTTATTTCTCAGTGAAGATTGCTAATACAAAGGCAAGGTCAAGATACAAAAAAACATGCTCTGATCATAGCTTAATTTACCTATTTCATAAATATCTGGAAAGGCCAATTCATCTTCACTTCACAAGGGTTGATAAAGCATAAATAGTACTAATTCCTTGAGGATTGCCATACTAATTCAATATTAAAGAAGTATTCTTTCAATTTGCTCTGTAAATTGGCTTAAGGTCAAAGGTCAATTCAAGGACAAGTTCTTGCCAGCAAGCTTCAGTTTATATTAGTTTTGTCATTAAGGCATCAAGATAGGAAGTGTGTATTTCCTTTTTATTCATTGTCCCTACTGTAGCAAATACCCATATAAGTGACGAAACAGAAGACAATTAGTTGTTACAGGGGATTGTGCAAGGATACATGATGAAACTGCTGCAGAGAATCACCAGGGTCCTAGGACATGCTTGATGTAAAGCACCAACACACAGGGCCTTGGTTTAATGCCTCATCTGAAAGACAATAAGTTTGTTAGTGTGCCATCGAGGTAGAGGAATCCATGACATTGAGCTTCAATTGTTTTGAACTCGGGTTCTCTAATGACTAAGCTAATCACATTGACTGGGGGGCTAACGCATTTGGTACTTACCATGGTTTTGGGTGGACCCATCAAACAAAATTTCAGTTGGACAAACTCTGCATAGAATTTCTTAATCAGCATGATTGGTAGTCTTTTCAGCTTAAAATAGTTTAAACACTTTTAATGTGTTTCCATGTTGATGTAAACAGTAAAGGACAAAGTCAGCCTGCATATAGGTGTAGTCTAATTTGATAGCTCAGCGCAAAACAGTTGTAGCTGCCTATAAAGGGGCTTCTGCTGTGTGTGACATTTCCAACAATTTGAAATGTTGGGGAGGCTCAAACATTGAGAGGCATTGACAGCCACAAACTTTAAAAATATATTATGGGATAGGCAGTTACAACTGTTTCGTGCTGAGCCATTGAATTATTGTAGCCTTACTAACAGTTCCTGCTTTATGAATGATCTTAGCCTACACTTCCTAATACATGCTTATTTTCTTGTGGCAAAAACTTCATCAACCCTAGTTAGAAATGCCTCACATATTTATTTTATTGAAATATAAATCAGCTGGATTAGGGTTCATTGACTTGGCTGGTGAGTACAACTTTCTCCCATTCCTATCTTTGATATACATGTAATAACAACCCAGCTATTTTGAATTAAACTTTGGATAAGGGATATCTTGAAAATGACAGAAAAAACGTGAATACATAGAGATACTCCATTATCTATCTCATATTGATATTTTCTGGCCAATCTACGACAGTAATAATTGGGTTCGGACATGGAAAGAAGTTATCAATTTTTCATTACCATTTCATGGATATTAATTGGTTTTTCCGCTGTCCATAATCATTCATCGTTACTGTAGTTAGAGCCATCTGTATTTCCTGGTCAATTTTCCTTACCTTATTTGGTATTAACCCTTGTCATACTGCACCTGATTTCCTGTCTCCAGAAGGTGGTATAGATAAACATCCTTTCATAGCCAGCTGCTCATCTCAAATCTAGAGGTTATATAAAGTTCAAAACTACCGTAAGTGCCTATATATTTATAGGCACTTATGGTAGTTTTGAACTAATCCCTTGAAATATGATTACAATAAGGCTCATTAGTGATAAACACTTTTTTGGAAAGTGTGAGTGCATTCATTCGATACCGAGCTTGGATCCCATTAATCTAGACTCTTACACTATAACAACTGTACAACAACTGCAAATTATCAAAAAGGTATAATGTATTAGCATCAACACAAAACAACTTTGGTTAAGTTGCATTTGTGATGTTTTGGTAACCTACTGACGGTCATTACATGGCACAAAGTATAATTTGGCGGGAAAAGTCTTTGATTGACAAACAAGTTGCTGTTTTAATCTGGTGTGAATTTTCTGCATCATTAATATTGTAGGAAGTAAGCAACAGTCCAAAATTATGTCAGGATTTCCTAGATGTAATTGATTTGGCAGATATGAAATATTGCAAATGTCAAATTTAGCAAACAGATTATTTTGTATATATATTTCAGAGAGAAATTTCGGTTTGGCTATGATTAGCTCATGCTTCATCTCTGTGTTCAAAATGACAACACAGTGCAAACTATTTGCAAATTATACTGTATTTTCCTTAAAAAAAACACACCAGTGTACAGGTCACATCTGTCTTTTTTGTAACATTTAAAGCCCCCATCTGTGGGATGCTTTCTGAAACGCATGAAAATGATCTTAGAAAACTATTTACACAAAAACTAGACTTTTATTCAAGACAAGCTTGAATTTGTCATTCCAATATTTGGTAATGCAAATGATTATGGCGCGATTATCTAAATATAGGCCTAACCTGATGAATATTTATGACCGAAACATTTCGGGACAACAATTTGAATACCACTTCTTTACTGGTCCTGCACATGGGCGTATTTCATGTGACCAAAATCTCATTTACATATTTTACCTTATCTGGCAGATTAAGGGTTTCACAAAAAAGCAGCAGTTAGTTGATTGATTTGTATTTTTATGTTACTCATCTTTTATTAGACTTAATCAAGAAAAAGTATTCAAAGATTAATCACGAAAGAGAGATTTTTTACTCTAAACGCAGACTGGGGCTTTAAGAAATAGAAATCACTAAATAAGCCAAATTAAGCCAAACCTGGTTTTAAGCCATAGCCTATACTTTTTTATTTATTAACTTTAATTTTTATTCACACTGGTTGACATGATTTGATCTGTTTCCTTTTTATAGTTATTTTTGAGAAATTCCCAAGAACTCCCTTTTTGCATCAGGTTCATGACATATCCAAAAGGGCGATAATTCTTACAACCGTAGATGGTGTATGGTTTTACACTCATTCTCACGAGAATTGGGATTTTGGTGTCGCCGCATTTTTAAAAGCCTAAAATATATTTTATGTGATCGTTTGGTGCTTAATTTGATAGACCTCCATGAACTTAGTTTATGCACACTAAGAAAATGATCGTGGTTGACGTTTCGGAGACAAGAGATTTGTTTACATGTGCATTTTGTAATATTCGATACTGTCGCTTTTTCATTTGATGATTTTTGCTCGTACACTTAGCCGAGATGCCTATTTTCAGAACAAAGATAATCTTTCAAACATATCGCACACATGTCCTTTACCTCTAGAAAACGCGCCGTGCACCGTATCGGCCAATTTCAATAATTATTGAGCCAAAACCTGGTGTCGCCGAAAAAAGCAAAAATGAAGTAATCTTCGATTCCGAGACTTTGAAGGGGCTAATTTGATGGAATAAAGCCTTAAAATCGAGCAATTTCTTTTTCTTAGCATGCTGAATTTACGCTTAAAAAATAATGTGTTTTAATTATAATAAAGAAATTGACACACAATTCCTTAAACCAGTTCATTCAGACAAGGGGTCTTCTTGCAATGAACTAATGTAATCTTCGATACTAGGTTTTTCAATATGTTCCACAACAAAATCATAACGTATCAGATCATTAAAACATGTAACATAACCAGTATAAACAATTAACACTTAGAAATGTTGCATACAGCGTTCAGTGTGTTAATTATGCTGTAAAGCGGCGATTTTTGTAATCATCGAGACCGTGATATTCGATACCAAATTTAAATGCCTACGAAAAACTTTAACCGAAACACACGAATAGACCAGATATCCGTTCCTATGGTACCAAAAAATACAAAACAACATTTCTATGATGGGTAAACCTAATTCCCTACCTTTAAATGCTGCAAGAATGCCTTTTTGTAACTTTCGAGACCGTTTGAATATATTTCATTGCAATCGGTATTTCACGGTGGTACAATTATTATTTGTTTTTAATCGGCATTCTTAGTCTTGAGAAATAAAAGTTTGACCCGGCCATCATTGCATTTTACACTTTAGCATGTTTGAGAAACTGTAATCTTCGATACCGTGAAAATTGGGCAGAAAATAAGATGCTTAAAGTGATGACAAGTCTTTGTGAGTGGGTCAACCCCGATGTGTGATGTTCATTAGTATTCAACCATAAAGAAGTTAATTTGCGTTTTATTTTTAAAGAAATTTTGATGTTTAAAAGGTAACTTGCCAATGTTTTTTATATTCAGATTATCTCACCTTTTTGAAAGAGACTAGATACCTAAAACCATTTATTTCAAAGCTTCAGATAATTTTTCAACCAAGGATGGTTTTATAAACGATTTAACAGTTTTTGGGGCTATGGGTCATCATTTAAACTGCACTCGATAAATCATGAGTAATCTTCGACACAATATACCTTATTCGAGCATTCAAACAGAAAATCACAATTTTGCAATGAAACAGAAGGTAAATTCATTATTTTTATTTGATACGTATTCCAGTTGATTTTACGACGAACCTAAACTTTAGAATGTTATCGTGCACTTTGAAAATAAAAGTGAAAGTCGGTGTAAAATTAAAAATCTATATTTGAAAAGGTCTGTCACCGACACACATTCAAATATCGGAGAAATATCCGTTTCCTGAAAGTGAATGTAACTATAAACATATTAATATGCAGAAAGAACATATCTGGTTTGAAAGAGAATCAAAGCAAAAGATAAAAATTCTTTTTTAAGTTTTTTACTTTGATAACACTGCGGCAAGGGTACAAGTAACAAATATTACGTGATGAAAAATGTCAAAATAAGACAGTTACGCGCTGCTTAATAACTTTTTTTCCTGTCGGACGTAGTATAAAAAAATTCACATCATTATAGGCTGATGTTTACTTCATCTGATTTTAGAAAAATTAGAGCGGTACTAAGATTTTCATTTTTTGATTTTTTAGAATCCCAAAATCCCAATTCTCATGAGAATGAGTGTTTAACCAATTCATTTAACATCAATTGGGAAACAATTTTTACAACTTGGGTTCATCCCTCATGATTCTTTCCTTCAAATGGACCAGTACTGGTGCCAAATATGACAGTGGGTGAATGAAAGCATTAAAATCAATAGCTTCCTTGGAATCAAACTTGGGACCTCAAGAAGGCAATGTTCTACCTCTCCATCATGGACACTAATAGAGCTATCCCCTATAAAGAGTTGGCTTGCTCTTGTAATGGAGGATACACATGCCAAGATTCAAGAAAATATCTTAAATAATAGCAAGGTAGCAAATTGTCACAAGAAACACCCATTACACTGCTGGAAGTCCAATTATGAAAACAACAAAGGGAAATAACTCAAAAATAAAGCTAGGTAGATTTACGGTTCTTATGCACTACACCCCATCATCACGAGAGGAACATAACTACCAAGTTTCAAGTCAAGACATAAGGATACAGTTTTATACTCCAGACAAAGAAGTGGATGCCGCCAGCCTGCCAGAGGCCCAAACACCACGGTGATGGTTGATCACATAACATGTTCCATCTTTTGAATGAAACTTTTTTGTTCCAAACTTTGCATTCAGATTAGCAGGCAATTTTAAACCCTTGAAGATGAAGCCAAGTTTTAAGTGATTTGATGCTGATAATTGAATGCCAAAGTCTGAAAAAAACAGAGGGCTTATCAACAAGATGGATAACATACATAAGCAATTCAATTTCAATCTACTGTTCAGTGGCAGTTCTCCCAGTTGTAGAAAGCAGTTAGTTTGAAATTATTTAAAAATGTTGTATATGATGAATAGCCCAAGAATGCTCAAGGGTGTACTACATAGGATACCAGGTCTGGGGCTCCAAATTTGGGAACAAATGTGTGAATGATCTGTTAGGAAAAATCATCAGTTGTGTTTTTTGCTTGGACACTGAAAATAGTTGAAAGAATCTCAAAAAACAAACAGAAATGGGTTTTTAGAGGCAGTTAATAAGCTGATAATTAAAGCAGGGCTAGGGTTTGACCCTTAAACCTGCGCGCGCAGGGTCTTTACTCCAAAAAATATGATGGTCTTGCCTCCCAAAAATATGATAACATCTATTTTTGACCTTAGAAATTTCTTCCAAGGGGGTCATTTTGATCCCTTTTGAGATTTTTTTAAGGGCAGGGGTTTTGCTGCATATTTTTGTCTGGGGCCTGGGGCCAGTCAGATTGGGAAAAATAGCAGCGTTTTACCCAAAATTGGGAAAAATTAAAAAAGCTTATAAATCACATCATTTCTTTATCATTTATTAAAGTCATCAACATAAACAGTCTCTGTTTTGATACACCTAGCATCAAGGGTATTTGACACAATATACAATGATGGTCTAAATTATTCACACGAAAATGCTAAGCTTTTCATTACGCATTTGTATAATCAGTGAAGTTAGTTAAATTTGATGCCACATATCCCTGTTTGAAGGTAAAATGCAACCTAAGCTGAAAGGGATTTGCGTAAAACAATCAGTTTTTGAGGAACTTACCCTCCAGCTCAGAAGCTGTCGAGGTAGAAGGAATGGCCTCTGGCTGTTTATCTGTGGCCTTGAAAGCTTGCATTTTAAACATTGTGTCTATTTTGGCACATTTTTCGCCACTTTTGCCAATCTTTTTTCGGTAATATTTATCATTGTGCGACATTTTGCATCCGTGGATGCTGAACGGTTACCCTTAGTTACGGTAAAAGATTAAAATGCGGATCACATTTGTCAAGACGGTAAATTTCAAATAATGACTATTCCAAGTGAACAATTCTTTAGAAAACAGTTGAGTTTTTATTTCAACTCATGAAAACAAAAACTGCAAACAAAGTAGTTAAATTTCGATGCGAATACTGGAAAATTATTATTCCTCTATAACGGCAATGGAAGCAGCAAAATAAAATGGCCATTCATTCTAGACTGGGTCACGTCTCTGATTATTACTACGGTAAAATACACAGTAAAACAATGGGTACCAGTCTAGCCGATATCATTCAGCGTATTTCGGTAATCTTAATGGAAATGTAAACAAAAATACGGGACTCTCTCAGTGGACAGTTTATTCATTCGTGAGTTGTTTCTTAAGATAATTTTACAGGCAAGGATGGCAGTTCTATGTATCATTCTGTGTTGCCTTAATCGGGGGAATTTTAGATGTTTATTGGGCCTAGAATTGGGAAAAAAGATACTTTTTGCCATTTGGAATGGGGCCGAATTTCGGCCCCAACAATCGGCAAACGAGACCCCTGAAGGGTCAAAACTTTTAAAGGATCATCCAATATACTACCTTAAATTTTGCAAATCAATTGCTTGCTTTCTATTTCTAAAAGAAAGGGTCAAATGACTCTTAAACCTTTAAAATTCATACATATGATTATCTCTTTCTTGTCTTTGACCCCTTTAAAATCATTTTGACCCCTAGAATTTAATGGTTAAGGGGTCAATGACTTCCTAATTACAACACAACACTAGCCCCGTTGAAGCACTTTGCTTGTTAACAAATGCCTTGGGAAAACCTTGTAAATATTGAAACACCGGTTTATGAGGAGAAAATTGCATTTTTAAGGAAAAACATTTTCAGTGTGGTAGGGGTCAATAATCTGCCCTATATTCTTAGTGAAACAAACCCTTCAATGCTTAAATATTCAATTTGAAATTTTGAAAGAGCATGTAACATACTTACTATACATGAGTGAATGCCATCAGACTTCATCTATCTATAATTTCAATATATTTCAATGCTGCAATACAATTTGTATGTGGGTTGAATGTATGCTGCAGTACTGTATGACTTGATAACAATCCATAACTTCAAAAGTCAATCCATTCTGTACATCAAAATAACTCAAGTACCTGAAAAAAACAGATTGCTGTCATCATTGAACTAATAAAGCTTCCTTAAGTGCATGTCCCACATGTGAATTTGAGTTTAACCCTTGTCACTATGTATGCGGCATTTTCCTGCTTTGGCAGGATGTGCTGCCTGATCTTTGTCTACATGCCTGATCTTTCTCTTTCTTTATCTATACAGTATAGACAAAGATCAGGCTGCACATATGTACAGTCTGATTTAAGTCTATTCAATCTGGTTTCCATAATTAAACCAGAAAAGTTTTTAAAGAATATCAAAAAAGGTACTGACTCACAAAAGGGCATTTTGAGGGGTCAGCGCAATGCTGTTTTAATTGCCTTAGTATTTACATGTATTTAAAAGCACTTACAATTATAGTTTTGCACTGACCCCTCAATCTGGTGCTTTTGGCCCTTTGATTTCAATGCAATTTTGGTGTGGACAGCAGTTATGCCCTTAACTATCATTTTAATATGAATGAACAAAAAACTGTTGATATGAAAATTTCATTTCATGCTATTTCATTAGTACAATTTCAAGGGAGACAACCTTGTATGATCAATCAATTATCATTATGCACAGTTTTTCCCCTTCTAAAAGATGATCATGGCATCTTGGGTGCATTTATCATTAAGAGTCTGATTAAGATTTATAATATGAAGTATCTTCAGATCAAGATTTTTAAGCAGCTTTATAAGAAAATGTAGCCTCAACAATGTCAAATGATTTCAAACGAAAAATCATTTTTTGAATTATGTCTTAATAATATCATTAAGAGTGATTTTTTTATCTCCCTTCTAAAGCTTGTATCTCTGCAGAATTACTTTCAGTATAAAATATATTATTCAACTATATCTCATTCATTGTTGTCATCTTAGTGATTAATGTTCTGGTGATCTGTCCTGATTTTTTTCATAGATGACTACTCCTTTGTTCCAGGCTTGAAAAGATTGATCTTGGGCTTCGACAGTATTCTTATACATTTGAAGAAAAAATGGCTATTGTTATGCATTCGGTCACATTTCTTCATTATTATCATCCAAATCTTCTCCTTGTCTTCTAAAAGTGTGAAAGCAAGTGCAAAACTTCCTAATGGCCTAGTGGTATATGCTTGTGTTTTCTAGAAAAGAACCCACCCCCCTCTAAATTACCACCACCGCACACACAAACACGTCAATGTTGGACCGTCAATATAAACTTACTTCTTCCTGGAGATCGTACAGAAGATCTTCATGATTCTTAATTCCGATGTGGCATGGTTTCAAAAATATTTGATCTTTGAAGATCTACGGTTACTTGGTTAAAACCACAGGGCATTTTTAGCGTTTTTTATGTCTTACATGTATACATCATAACATAATAAAATATTATAATAATAATATGTATAATAATATCATATATACATGTAAGACATAAAAAACGCTACAAATGTCATGTGGGCCTACCGATCAAAATGTCGTCTGCAATTTGAGCGGTCATGTTAATTTTGAAGAGGCCAACAGAAAGAAAAGAGACAAAAGGAATAAAAGGAATTTCGTGAAGGTCTCTTCAACAGTGACGCAATTTACTGTTTCTTTAAAAAAGAAAGTGAGATACCAGTAAATGAAACATTCAATCAAAACTATTTATATGCAGGTTTAAGTTTCATTCAAGTTATTGAACAGGTTGTTGAGTTTGCCTAATCAGGAAATATTGCCGTATCAGGCAAATTGAAATTCAAAGAAAATCACAAAAAAATTAAGCCTTATTTACATTTAGTGTACGGAGCCCGTACGGCGCCCGTAAATCGCCGTAACCCTCAAATCGTGCGGTGACCGTGCGACGGCATACGGTGTCCGTGCGATAATCACACGGTTTAACGGATGCCCTGTACCCTTGCGAATTTGAATAAAATATAGTTATAAGCGATGTTTGGCCTATTCAAGAAGTATTGTACAAATAAATCTACGGTCTCTGCGCGGGTATCGTACGTTGATCGTACGGCGGTCGCACGGTCTCCGTGCGAGGATCGCGCGATTATCTTGCGAACGCCGCACGGGCACCTCAATGATTCTTGTGACAGTTTTATGAAAATACGTACGGACACCACACGATTTTGTGAATACATAGGCCTACGCTGTGGAAAATAACATCGTAGTCAAAAATATCATACACAACTTGAATCGCAGGCTACGATGTCGTACGTCGACCGTGGTAAATGTAAACTAAGCTTTAGAATGAATCGCTTCGGAATCAACAAGCCAAAGCTTTTGGGCATCAGTTACGAATTCATGTATAAAATTGAAGAAAGTTTGATCTCTCCCCCAATACGATTCTACTCTATTATTGTGTTGAGCCACTGTACATGAAATTATGAAGTTGATACTCTCGGAAGGTGAAAATATAACGTGTGAACATGAACAAGAAATACATTGAACAGAACAAATCTTTCATTTCACGAACCTTGTTTTGGCTATAGCTGCATCACAGTGTAGGAGCGGAAATGTGAAGTTTGCTAATTGGAATTGTCACTTGTGGTTGGGTGCAGTTTGGTCAGTTGAAGCAAAGTCGATTTTGACACGGAGACCCAAGGTAACATTGTCTTGATTTTGTAGTGTATTGTGTTTTTAATTTTGATTCTTTTCATTGAAAAACTTGTTTGGTAAAAACATGAAGTTATTCGAGATGCATTGGTGTACGCATACGACCCTCGTAACAGATTCAAATGCATGCAAGAGATTCCCCGGTTAGTTAGACTGGCGTTTTTGCAAAAAGAATTTTAAAAATGTTGATTTTTCATTAAAATGCTAATAAAATAGCACGATTTATCATTTGAAATAGGTAGGAAAAGATTCTTCGAGCATATTTAAGTCCAGTATGACGTTATTAAGTAATAAATCTCTCTGTGGATCTTTGTAAGCATTCTTTTAAAATAAGTCGTCGAAAAAAAAAAAACGATTTTGTATACAGTCATTTGAAAACACGTTGTATGGTTACTTGACATATTCTATTTTGTACAATAAATTGGTTTGATCTCCGCTAGTCGAAGTAATAAATACACGAGGCACACGCTCATTTTTTTCTCATGACAAAGTGTTAGTTTATTTAAACTTTCCTTAGGAGTGCATAAGTTAGGCGGGTTTCCACAATACGGATCTTAAAATGATGTCGTTTAGCCGTAAAAGAACAACGATGGTTTCCTCTCTCAGAGAAATACTAGTATACGATGACGTAAAGTGCAAATTACGAGTAATTGCAATTTATTCTATCTATTTACCATACATAACAGGGATACTGAGCAAGAATTAACTAAACCATTTGGTTATTTTAAATCAGTTTTCATTGTTCATTGTGAAAAGTTCGTTAGTGAAGTAACTTCAAGGTTAGTATAAACTATTGCATCAATACCCAACCTCGAATAATGTGAGTATGTTAGGAAAATTCATATGACATGGTCATTTCTTCCATAATGTAGCTCGATGTTAGAGATTGCGAAATTGATCCATTGACAAGACAAAAAGACACACAATTCGTGGATTTAATCGCCTTCCGCATGGGACGTAACTTTATGTAACTGAGAACACGTGAATTTGGCAAATTGGCTACTTTCTTAAACCATCTCACAATAATTGCCGAGATTACTTTGAAATACGGACATTGACTAGAACGTAATGACATGTGTTTAAACAACGATCAGTTGGCATCATGTATGTCGCCAATTAGAGGCTAATCCTTTTTTACCCGCCGAAATTGGTATTTGCATTTTTCCTGAATTAATAGGTAAAATATTTCTTTTCTATTTCTACGTCCATAGGTGAACCAATAGGTCGATTTTAACAGAGTTATTCAATATATATATATAAATCCACCGATTGTCCGAATGATTCGTTTTCTTCCTGTTAAATAATAATGATGATGATAAAGAAAATAATAATAATTATAATGAAAATAATAACAACTTTATTTGTATGACCCTCTTGAAAAACACCGGCACACACAAAATCATATTCTCTCTCATGCTCTCTCTCTCGCCATAACACATTTCCACATACCATTGTAATGGGGATTCATCCAAAATATTAAATTAATATCGACTATTGCGGTCCTTATCGAGCGCTACAACAAATTTGGGGATACATTTATTTCAGTATGCTACTTGTTGACTAAAACATGTTCGTTTATATTTAGCAAACGACGTGATTCATCTTTGAGGAATACAATGAAACGAATTCAAGTTGCAGAACAACGTCTTTGCGGGTGACTGCACATTACCAAAACAGTGCTTGTCAAGTAACAGTACGAATTAAACAACGAGAGAATCAAACTTTTCATTTATTCTAAATATGGCTTTATTTGTGGCAACAATTCGGTCAAGATTTTGAACTTCGAATTGATCAAAGACGTCTAGTGGGATAGGAGGAGATTTCGTTCAAAGATTTCGGGCTGAAAAAAGGCCCCGCCCTGCCACGCCCATATTTTGGGGTCAATCCAATTTTCTTGAACAACTATAGAAGAGGTTCATCCAAGGAATATTTCTGCCAAGTTTCGTGGTTTAGGAGAAGATATATAAAGAAAAGTTTACGCACGGACGCACGACGGACACTCCGCCATGATACTAGCTCGCTGGTCTTCGGCCAGTAGATCTAAAAATGGGAAAAAATTTAATAGCACTTCTCATTGGGGCAATATCACTAGAAGGTTGCAAGAACATTTACAAAAATACGAGATTTCTGCTGATATATTCTGTTAACATGAAAAGAACTCGCCGTGGTGCACATGTTGATGGTTCTAATCAGCCTTCAATGGATTAGGGCATTCTTGGGTCTTAGTGCGATAAAATTGACTGCGAATCTTGCAAAATCTGAGGTCTGTCGTGCTTCTGTAACTACTGGCTCTGAGGAAAAGTATAAGCAAAAGTTATCTACAAAGTACTTTCTCAGAACTTTAGAATCCTACAAGAAAAGTCAATTGTGTGAATTCTTAATCTTGTTGACCACTGTAGATTTTTTGTCCAAAGGTCTTGATATTTATTGTTAAAAATAGACATATTTATGAATAAAAAATGATTCTGTGGAATATTTATAATCCCCGAAAAAAGTATTCGCTTTGGACGTTTGACCTTGATATATTGATGCTGTCAGATTGATTTGTTTTTTGTCAGATGGAATTGTTTTCAATGACATGCATTACGTTTGTTCAATAATCCGAGTTTTTTGTGGGAACATTGAAATGAACATTTCAGTTCGAATAGTATTGAAGCTACAGGCAAATGTTTAGATTGCATGTTGTTTTTTTGAAGACAGGCAGACATGAGTAAAACAATATGTCCCGATATATCGATGTGGGCGCATAAAATGCAAAATGCATTTGGAATGACAAATTCGAAGATAATTATTTTACTTAACTACCCTGGTTTTCTATAGCAAACATCAGTAAAAGAAAGCATTATCTTACACGTGCGTAGGATCATATATTAAACGATGAGGTCATCAAAGTCATCTACCGCATGATATTGCATAAGAGAGAGTTTAAAGGAAGTATGGGTAACACACTGCCTACGTAAGCTAGACAAAGGAAAATCACAATAGTTCACTTAGATCACATTTAGTTCAGGCTATTTCAAACTGGACTAGGTCTCTTTTAAAGTCAAAGCCCAAGATGGCTTTCTAAAAGTTTTTCATTCTGTCTGTCCGTAAATGTATATTGAGCTTTCCCCTGAAGATGACTCCATCCATAGTGAACTTACATGAAATATCGAATAAGTTCAAAATTTTCTAAATAAAAACCTTGCACCAAACGATGGTTAAAATCGTAAACTCATCCGAGCGTTTGAGGGGTACAAGACGTTCGTTTTGGAACATATGCGCTGCCAGCTGGGGCTATGACACTTAATAACTTCCTTATCCGTAAATAAATATGTGGACTAGTTAATCTCGACTTAGAATTAAAATTCCATTTTTTACAGATTTTATTCAAATTTGTGTGTAGCTATTCCTCTCACCACTATCGTTGACGTTTGAATTTGAAGACAATTTGACATCGCGTGTCAAGCCAAATAGCGGGACAAAGATAACCGGATCCATGGGGCCGTTTTACTAAACGTCTTACAACAAAATTGATCGTAAGTCAAAATAACAAAATCGTATCTGGTGTGTTCATTAATTGTTAGATTCTGCCTTGCAATTTCTCATCGGAATCGTCTTAAGAAGACGATTCCAATGAGGTGATGCAAGGTAGAATTCCATATTTAGTTACTACTGTAGAAGCAACTTAAATTTTTGACTTACGCAAAAAAAAGATTGTAAGATGTTTAGTAAAACGGGCCCCAGGATTTTGAACATATAAATTCCGATAGAGTTTTAAGGTTATGTGAGTCTAGGACGGACTCTTAAAACTATCCGACTAAAGTCCGTAAACTCTCTGGAAATCAACTTCTGAAAAGAATTGAAGACTTTGTTTAGACAGTCTTCAATTCTTATCAGAAGTCGATCGCCAAAGGAACATAATCTATCGAGCAACATGAGTAGCTAATCCACAGATTATTTCAGTATTTGCACAAGACCACGAGGATATCTATTAAAGCGATATTGTGTACAAAGCAGGGGCCCGTTTTACTAAACATCTTACGATCTTATTTTGCGTAAGTCAAAAATTGGAATTGCTTCTAAAGCAGTAGCTAGATATAAAAATCTGCCATGCATCATCTCATAGGAATCGTCTTTTAAAGACGATTTCAATGAGATAATGCAAGACAGAATCAAACAATGAATGAAAACATCAGGTACGATTTTAGATTTTGACTTACGATCACATTTTTCGTAAGACGTTTAGTAAAACGGGCCCCAGGGACTACGAAACGTTAAGAGAGCGCTCTCAAATGTCTTACTATTGAGGACCCTATTTTATTAACGTCAATGAAAAACCCGTGGGTTAGTTATCCTATAACCTAATTTGTTAATGATTCTCGACGACAATAAAAAATGAACACGAGAGGGGATTCGTTTGAATCCCCGAAACCAAGTGAATCCATCAATGACTCTGTCAGAAAATCCATGACATAGTTATATCCCCCCTGTCGTTGTGAGAAAATTTCGGAGTTGCCATATCTCTGGTTTTACTTAATTTACAACAGCAATCCATACATAAAATGCGACAAATTGCTTGTCTTAATTTCAAAATTTCCAAAAGACAATCTCCCTAGCCTATTTCTGATTTTGCAAGAAATATTGCCGCTTGAATATCCACAAGATTTAACCTCGTGATCTACCTAGATTACACCCTAGTTAACCAAGTTTCAGCCCATTCCGAGTTTATCTGGCCAATCAACCTAGTTTTTATGAATATGGCCTCTTATTTGTTTTTTCTAATATTTGACATCATGGTCTGAATTTTTACCCCAGTAAAAAGTTTTCCACTAGTCCGAATGTTGAGAATCATCATCCTTGCCGATTTTCAGGTTAATACAGGAACATGAGGGATTAATGGCACCTCACTCGCAATGAATTTTACTGATTTAACCCTTTGCTGTTTAATCCCTGCTTTTTACGTGCCTGTGAATTTATGATTGAGAAAACATTGTGAAAAAAGAAGAAATTGCTTCTGACAAGCAATTTCTTCTTTTTCCACACTATTTTCTACCCTACTGAATGGTTATTTTTCAAATTAAATTCACTTTAAATTTTCGTCTGCAAAACCTTTGAATTTGGACAGGTCCAAAATTTTGAAAAACAGGAAAAGGTTAACGGGACCTTTGAAAGCCGGTAGACTATCTAAATGGTGATTTGTCAATCTTGTGTCCATCCGTCTTGTTTGCATCGGTCCATCAATTTTTACTTTAAAAATCTTTTACTCCTTTTAACTAATTGGGTTTCGATTAACTTTGTTAGGAATATTCCTTGACAGACCCTCTATGAGATTCTTTCAAAAATTTCAATCAGATAAATTATTGCTTAACTGGGCGTTGCTTATTTCCATATATGGTAAAAATGACTTTTATGAGAACTTAATGGATATATACCAAATTTTAGCATGCGTGGTCTTCCTGTGAGTGAAAATTTTGAAATCATTTTCTCAGGTACTACACAATGGATATTAACCAAATTTTATTGAAGTGATCTTTGGGTGGCCGTTTTTTCACACTTAACACAAGTATAGTGATTGGATAAAAAAAATATTTTATGTACGGAGGTCATTGCTATACATTATATAGTAAAAACTTTGGAGATCATTTTCTCAGAAACTAATTGATGGATATCAACTTAATTTCACTTAAATGATTCTTGTGTGACTCTTCAACAGTCTGCAACTTATCATTGTGCCAAGATAGAAAATAGGACTAAAGTATATAGTTTGTTCTTTGCACAATTTCTTTGAGGTATTGCACTCAAATAGGTATTGGACTAAAATAGGACCAAAAGTATATTGTTATTTTTTTTACACAATTCCTTTGAGGTATTTGACCCGAAATAGTTCTCAATGGTTTATGAAGTTACAAACCAGTGTTTACAGGGATTTCTTGATGATTTTTAGCTCACCTGAGAACGAAGTGCTCAAGGGAGCTATTGTGATCGATCGTTGTCCGGCGTCCGTCTGTCCGTCACGGCGTCAACTTTTTCTTTAAACGACATCTCCTAAAATTATGGGTCAAAATCAACCAAACTTGGCAGAAATATTCCTTGGGTGGTCCCTTGTAAAAATTGCTAAAATGGAAAGGATCCGTGCCATATCACGGGAAAAGGGGCCTTAATGACAAATTTCTTGTTTACGCTCTAGAAGCCACAAATATGGTCCAATCTTCATGAAACTTGGTCAGAATGTTTGTTAGGTCATGAGGATTAAGTCTATCGAAAATGGGAAGGATCCGTGCCATATCACGGAAAAAGGCGCCTTAATGACAATTTCGTCAACAATTTCTTTAAATGACATCTCCTCCTAAACTTATGAGTCAAAATCAACCAAACTTGGCAGAAATATTCTTTGGGTGGTCTCTTGTAAAACTTGCTAAATTGGAATGGATCGGTGCCATATCACGGGAAAAGGGGCCTTAATGACAAATTTCTTGTTTACACCCTAGAAACCACAAATATGGTCCAATCTTCATGAAATATGATCAGAATGTTTAAATCATGAGGATAAAGTCTATTAAAAATGGGAAGGATTTGTGCCATATCACTGGAAAAGGGGCCTTAATGACATTTTTTTTGTTTACACTCTAGAAGCCACAAATATGGTCCAATCATCATGAAACTTTGTTTGAATGTTAGTTAGGTCATAAGGATGAACTCATTTGAAAATGGGAAGTATCCGTGCCATATCACGGGAAAAGGGGCCTTAATGACAATTTTTTCGTAAGAGCTCCAAACGCCACAAATATAGTCCAATCTTCATGAAACTTGGACAAAATGTTTGCCAGGTCACAAGAATGATCTCTGTTGAAAATGGGAAGGTTCATGCCATATCATAGGAAAAGGAGTCTTTATGATAATTTACTTGAAATATCAGGTGAGCGATTCAGGGTCCACTTGTCTTAGGAAACTGTGGTCAACATTTTGAAAGAACATGAGTTCCAAAATTTTGCAGATTTATTACGGTTCCACTACCTTAACTCTAATGGGTAAAAATACATATGATATTTTTAGTACAGCTGTTTTGGACCAATAGTCAAGTTTAATTATCATCAATCTAACATTGTCAGAATAGACATAAGCATTGGCTAAGTGACAAACATTTACTACATCTCACTTAATATTGAAGTAATTTGCTTGAAACTTGGCATACTAAATCTCCGTTTCAAGAGTAATCCTTAATAGCAAGGGTATCTCTAAAATTCTATGTGGCACAGTGTGAAACAGTTGTAACTGCCTATGGGCCTTTCCGAAAAAGTGGTTTACCTCCCTTTTTCCCTATAATCCGCTAGAATGACTTCCCTTGTTCGGGTAGCAAATCTTTAAAGAAAGCATTGAAAGATTACGGATGAAAGTCCGTTTGCAGACGATAATGCCGATAATAATTGTTTAAAAGCGTTTTATTTTTGTAATTTTCGTTTATATTTAAGTTATTTTACAGATATTTCATTGTTTGTATACTTTTATTAGATCCTTTATTTATTTGGTTAAGTATTTTTTCGATAAAAATCCAATTGTAATCAAACAATCTTAAATCATACAATATGTAGCCGGCTCAATAGAAAATTATTGTTCATCTGTATGAATCATTGTTCGAGTTGCTACGTCGTAATCGCGGTTCAAACTAACCCATTTTTTGTATTTTTAAAGGTTGTCCAATCACGAAATAAAAATAACTATGATGTTTCTTTTTCTTATTATAAAACAAAAAGTTAAATCTATGCCTGAGACAGAATTAAAAAAAATAAATTTATCAGTTGGCGCTTAATCTAATTGCAATTTATAAATACGTTGAAGAAATGGTGGTATATCGATTATTGAAACTTCGTGGCAAAAAGAGAACTCAAACCGTCGTATAGGCGATCTTTCAGTTAATGAATCATGTTTATGGATATGTGAGCGTTTGCGATATTTTACCATACATTTTTCATTCCTTTTCGTGCAAAGTTAATTTTCACAGAAGTGATTTGTTTAGGCACAATAAATGTTCACACCGCGTATGGAACAAAGAAAGTGTCAGCGCAGTCTGTTAATTGCATAGATACGTCAGACTAGGTTAAAGTTGGTTTCACGATCTTTTCGGTATAAGGGTTATGTATGTAATATTCATTTAGAATCAAGCAGTTTTATTCGGCACGAGCCCCTTTCAGCACTGTTCAAAATTTCATTTTGCCTTTGTTGTATACTTGTTAAATTTAAGTGTGAATAAGACAGGGTTGAGCTAAGAGTATACATTTGGCAATGAATGCAAATGATATGCCCTGCTTATTTTCAATGATTAGAAACTCATGAAATATGGCTGTAGTGACCGAAAATAAATAATAATTTTAGAAAAAATATGATCATATCTTTTCTTGTATGTATGCGTGTGACACTTTGTAGAAAGAGTTTTCGATGGGCCAAGGACCCCATCGGGATCAAAGAGCGGTAAACCACGAAAGTAGCAGACATAAGTTACAACACGTGTGTTTCTTCCTAACCAACTTGAAAAATTTCTCATTACAGCCAAGCGAAAAATTCTTCACCCCAGTCTGATAAAAAAATTTCCTACCTTGCCAGATGAAAAATAAAATATTCGACTCCAATGGGATTCGAACCCGGGACCTCTGCATCCCAAAGCGAGTGCTCAACCACGTCGCTATTAAGGCTAACTTGTACGACAAGGCAGTACAAACACCCCTTATACACATCCCGGCTACACCAGAAAAAAAAAAATTCTTCCGAACCAACTTGAAAAATTTCTACATACAGCCAAGCGAAAAATTCTTCACCCCAGTCTGATAAAAAAAATTCCTACCTGGCCAGATGAAATAACTTCTTCCTAACCAACGTGAACTATTTCTCATTACAGCCAAGCGAAAATATGTTTACCCCAGTCTGATAAAAAAATTTCCTACCTGGCCAGAAAAAAAAAAATTTCTTCCTAACCAACTTGAAAAATTTCTCATTACAGCCAAGCGAAAAATTCTTCACCCCAGTCTGATAAAAAAATTCCCTACCTGGCCAGATGAAAAAATTTCTTCCTAATCAAGGTGAAATATTTCTCATTACAGCCAAACGAAAAATTTGTCAACCCAGTCAGCTAAAAAAAATTCCTACCTGGCCAGATGAAAAATAAAATATTCGACTCCAATGGGATTCGAACCCGGGACCTCTGCATCCCAAAGCGAGTGCTCTACCACGTCGCTATTAAGGCTAACTTGTACGACAAGGCAGTACAAACACCCCTTATACACATCCCGGCTACACCAGAAAAAAAAAAAAAAAAAATCTTCCATACCAACTTGAAAAATTTCTCCTTACAGCCAAGCGAAAAATTCTTCACCCCAGTCTGATAAAAACATTTCCTACCTGGCCAGATGAAAAAACTTCTTCCTAACCAACGTGAAATATTTCTCATTACAGCCAAGCGAAAAATTCTTCACCCCAGTCTGATAAAAAGATTTCCTACCTGGCCAGAAAAAAAATTTCTTCCTAACCAACTTAAAAAATTTCTCATTACAGCCAAGCGAAAAATTCTTCACCCCAGTCTGATAAAAAAATTTCCAACCTGGCCAGATGAAAAAATTTCTTCCTAATCAAGGTGAAATATTTCTCATTACAGCCAAACGAAAAATTTTTCAACCCAGTCAGCTAAAAAAATTCCTACCTGGCCAGATGAAAAATAAAATATTCGACTCCAATGGGATTCGAACCCGGGACCTCTGCATCCCAAAGCGAGTGCTCTACCATGTCGCTATTAAGGCTTACTTGTAACCGAGGCAGTACAAACACCCCTCATAAACAACCCGGCTACACCAGAAAAAAAAATAAATCTTCCGAACCAACTTGAAAAATTTCTCCTTACAGCCAAGCGAAAAATTCTTCACCCCAGTCTGATAAAAATATTTCCTACCTGGCCAGATGAAATAACTTCTTCCTAACCAACTTGAAAAATTTCTCATTACAGCCAAGCGAAAAATTCTTCACCCCAGTCTGATAAAAAAATTCCCTACCTGGCCAGATGAAAAAATTTCTTCCTAATCAAGGTGAAATATTTCTCATTACAGCCAAACGAAAAATTTGTCAACCCAGTCAGCTAAAAAAAATTCCTACCTGGCCAGATGAAAAATAAAATATTCGACTCCAATGGGATTCGAACCCGGGACCTCTGCATCCCAAAGCGAGTGCTCTACCACGTCGCTATTAAGGCTAACTTGTACGACAAGGCAGTACAAACACCCCTTATACACATCCCGGCTACACCAGAAAAAAAAAAAAAAAAATCTTCCATACCAACTTGAAAAATTTCTCCTTACAGCCAAGCGAAAAATTCTTCACCCCAGTCTGATAAAAACATTTCCTACCTGGCCAGATGAAAAAACTTCTTCCTAACCAACGTGAAATATTTCTCATTACAGCCAAGCGAAAAATTCTTCACCCCAGTCTGATAAAAAGATTTCCTACCTGGCCAGAAAAAAAATTTCTTCCTAACCAACTTAAAAAATTTCTCATTACAGCCAAGCGAAAAATTCTTCACCCCAGTCTGATAAAAAAATTTCCAACCTGGCCAGATGAAAAAATTTCTTCCTAATCAAGGTGAAATATTTCTCATTACAGCCAAACGAAAAATTTTTCAACCCAGTCAGCTAAAAAAATTCCTACCTGGCCAGATGAAAAATAAAATATTCGACTCCAATGGGATTCGAACCCGGGACCTCTGCATCCCAAAGCGAGTGCTCTACCATGTCGCTATTAAGGCTTACTTGTAACCGAGGCAGTACAAACACCCCTCATAAACAACCCGGCTACACCAGAAAAAAAAATAAATCTTCCGAACCAACTTGAAAAATTTCTCCTTACAGCCAAGCGAAAAATTCTTCACCCCAGTCTGATAAAAATATTTCCTACCTGGCCAGATGAAATAACTTCTTCCTAACCAACGTGAAATATTTCTCATTACAGCCAAGCGAAAAATTCTTCACCCCCGTCTGATAAAAAAATTTCCTACCTGGCCAGATAAAAAAAAAATTCTTCCTAACCAACTTGAAAAATTTCTCATCACAGCCAAGCGAAAAATTCTTCACCCCAGTCTGATAAAAAAAATTCCTACCTGGCCAGATGAAAAAAATTCTTCCTAATCAAGGTGAAATATTTCTCATTACAGCCAAACGAAAAATTTTTCAACCCAGTCAGCTAAAAAAAAGAATTCCTACCTGGCCAGATGAAAAATAAAATATTCGACTCCAATGGGAATCGAACCCCGGACCTCTGCATCCCAAAGCGAGTGCTCTACCACGTCGCTATTAAGGCTAACTTGTACGACAAGGCAGTACAAACACCCCTTATACACATCCCGGCTACACCAGAAAAAAAATTCTTCCGAACCAACTTGAAAAATTTCTCCTTACAGCCAAGCGAAAATTTCTTCACCCCAGTCTGATAAAAAAAATTTCCTACCTGGCCAGATGAAATAACTTCTTCCTAACCAACGTGAAATATTTCTCATTACAGCCAAGCGAAAAATTCTTCACCCCAGTCTGATAAAAAAATTTCCTACCTGGCCAGATGAAAAAATTTCTTCCTAATCAAGGTGAAATATTTCTCATTACAGCCAAACGAAAAATTTTTCAATCCAGTCAGCTAAAAAAAATTCCTACCTGGCCAGATGAAAAATAAAATATTCGACTCCAATGGGATTCGAACCCGGGACCTCTGCATCCCAAAGCGAGTGATCTACCACGTCGCTATTTAGGCTAACTTGTACGACAAGGCAGTACAAACACCCCTTATACACATCCCGGCTACACCAGAAAAAAAAAATCTTCCGAACCAACTTGAAAAATTTCTCCTTACAGCCAAGCGAAAAATTCTTCACCCCAGTCTGATAAAAAAATTCCTACCTGGCCAGATGAAATAACTTCTTCCTAACCAACGTGAAATATTTCTCATTACAGCCAAGCGAAAAATTCTTCACCCCAGTCTGATAAAAAAATTTCCTACCTGGCCAGAAAAAAAAATTCCTTCCTAACCAACTTGAAAAATTTCTCATTACAGCCAAGCGAAAAATTCTTCACCCCAGTCTGATAAAAAAATTTCCTACCTGGCCAGATGAAAAAAAATCTTCCTAATCAAGGTGAAATATTTCTCATTACAGCCAAACGAAAAAATTTTCAACTTAGTCAGCTAAAAAAAATTCCTACCTGGCCAGATGAAAAATAAAATATTCGACTCCAATGGGATTCGAACCCGGGACCTCTGCATCCCAAAGCGAGTGCTCTACCACGTCGCTATTTAGGCTAACTTGTACGACAAGGCAGTACAAACACCCCTTATACACATCCCGGCTACACCAGAAAAAAAAAATCTTCCGAACCAACTTGAAAAATTTCTCCTTACAGCCAAGCGAAAAATTCTTCACCCAGGTCTGATAAAAAAATTCCTACCTGGCCAGATGAAATAACTTCTTCCTAACCAACGTGAAATATTTCTCATTACAGCCAAGCGAAAAATTCTTCACCCCAGTCTGATAAAAAAAATTCCTACCTGGCCAGAAAAAGAAATTTCTTCCTAACCAACTTGAAAAATTTCTCATTACAGCCAAGCGAAAAATTCTTCACCCCAGTCTGATAAAAAAATTTCCTACCTTGCCAGATGAAAAATAAAATATTCGACTCCAATGGGATTCGAACCCGGGACCTCTGCATCCCAAAGCGAGTGCTCAACCACGTCGCTATTAAGGCTAACTTGTACGACAAGGCAGTACAAACACCCCTTATACACATCCCGGCTACACCAGAAAAAAAAAAAAATTCTTCCGAACCAACTTGAAAAATTTCTACATACAGCCAAGCGAAAAATTCTTCACCCCAGTCTGATAAAAAAAATTCCTACCTGGCCAGATGAAATAACTTCTTCCTAACCAACGTGAACTATTTCTCATTACAGCCAAGCGAAAATATGTTTACCCCAGTCTGATAAAAAAATTTCCTACCTGGCCAGAAAAAAAAAAATTTCTTCCTAACCAACTTGAAAAATTTCTCATTACAGCCAAGCGAAAAATTCTTCACCCCAGTCTGATAAAAAAATTCCCTACCTGGCCAGATGAAAAAATTTCTTCCTAATCAAGGTGAAATATTTCTCATTACAGCCAAACGAAAAATTTGTCAACCCAGTCAGCTAAAAAAAATTCCTACCTGGCCAGATGAAAAATAAAATATTCGACTCCAATGGGATTCGAACCCGGGACCTCTGCATCCCAAAGCGAGTGCTCTACCACGTCGCTATTAAGGCTAACTTGTACGACAAGGCAGTACAAACACCCCTTATACACATCCCGGCTACACCAGAAAAAAAAAAAAATCTTCCATACCAACTTGAAAACTTTCTCCTTACAGCCAAGCGAAAAATTCTTCACCCCAGTCTGATAAAAACATTTCCTACCTGGCCAGATGAAAAAACTTCTTCCTAACCAACGTGAAATATTTCTCATTACAGCCAAGCGAAAAATTCTTCACCCCAGTCTGATAAAAAGATTTCCTACCTGGCCAGAAAAAAAATTTCTTCCTAACCAACTTAAAAAATTTCTCATTACAGCCAAGCGAAAAATTCTTCACCCCAGTCTGATAAAAAAATTTCCAACCTGGCCAGATGAAAAAATTTCTTCCTAATCAAGGTGAAATATTTCTCATTACAGCCAAACGAAAAATTTTTCAACCCAGTCAGCTAAAAAAATTCCTACCTGGCCAGATGAAAAATAAAATATTCGACTCCAATGGGATTCGAACCCGGGACCTCTGCATCCCAAAGCGAGTGCTCTACCATGTCGCTATTAAGGCTTACTTGTAACCGAGGCAGTACAAACACCCCTCATAAACAACCCGGCTACACCAGAAAAAAAAAAATAAATCTTCCGAACCAACTTGAAAAATTTCTCCTTACAGCCAAGCGAAAAATTCTTCACCCCAGTCTGATAAAAATATTTCCTACCTGGCCAGATGAAATAACTTCTTCCTAACCAACGTGAAATATTTCTCATTACAGCCAAGCGAAAAATTCTTCACCCCCGTCTGATAAAAAAATTTCCTACCTGGCCAGATAAAAAAAAAAATTCTTCCTAACCAACTTGAAAAATTTCTCATTACAGCCAAGCGAAAAATTCTTCACCCCAGTCTGATAAAAAAAATTCCTACCTGGCCAGATGAAAAAAATTCTTCCTAATCAAGGTGAAATATTTCTCATTACAGCCAAACGAAAAATTTTTCAACCCAGTCAGCTAAAAAAAAGAATTCCTACCTGGCCAGATGAAAAATAAAATATTCGACTCCAATGGGAATCGAACCCCGGACCTCTGCATCCCAAAGCGAGTGCTCTACCACGTCGCTATTAAGGCTAACTTGTACGACAAGGCAGTACAAACACCCCTTATACACATCCCGGCTACACCAGAAAAAAAATTCTTCCGAACCAACTTGAAAAATTTCTCCTTACAGCCAAGCGAAAATTTCTTCACCCCAGTCTGATAAAAAAAATTTCCTACCTGGCCAGAGGAAATAACTTCTTCCTAACCAACGTGAAATATTTCTCATTACAGCCAAGCGAAAAATTCTTCACCCCAGTCTGATAAAAAAATTTCCTACCTGGCCAGATGAAAAAATTTCTTCCTAATCAAGGTGAAATATTTCTCATTACAGCCAAACGAAAAATTTTTCAATCCAGTCAGCTAAAAAAAATTCCTACCTGGCCAGATGAAAAATAAAATATTCGACTCCAATGGGATTCGAACCCGGGACCTCTGCATCCCAAAGCGAGTGCTCTACCACGTCGCTATTTAGGCTAACTTGTACGACAAGGCAGTACAAACACCCCTTATACACATCCCGGCTACACCAGAAAAAAAAAATCTTCCGAACCAACTTGAAAAATTTCTCCTTACAGCCAAGCGAAAATTCTTCACCCCAGTCTGATAAAAAAAATTCCTACCTGGCCAGATGAAATATATTCTTCCTAACCAACGTGAAATATTTCTCATTACAGCCAAGCGATAATTCTTCTACCCAGTCTGATAAAAAAATTTCCTACCTGGCCAGAAAAAAAAATTCCTTCCTAACCAACTTGAAAAATTTCTCATTACAGCCAAGCGAAAAATTCTTCATCCCAGTCTGATAAAAAAATTTCTTACCTGGCCAGATGAAAAAAAATCTTCCTAATCAAGGTGAAATATTTCTCATTACAGCCAAACGAAAAAATTTTCAACTTAGTCAGCTAAAAAAAATTCCTACCTGGCCAGATGAAAAATAAAATATTCGACTCCAATGGGATTCGAACCCGGGACCTCTGCATCCCAAAGCGAGTGCTCTACCACGTCGCTATTTAGGCTAACTTGTACGACAAGGCAGTACAAACACCCCTTATACACATCCCGGCTACACCAGAAAAAAAAAAATCTTCCGAACCAACTTGAAAAATTTCTCCTTACAGCCAAGCGAAAAATTCTTCACCCAGGTCTGATAAAAAATTTCCTACCTGGCCAGATGAAATAACTTCTTCCTAACCAACGTGAAATATTTCTCATTACAGCCAAGCGAAAAATTCTTCACCCCAGTCTGATAAAAAAATTTCCTACCTGGCCAGAAAAAGAAATTTCTTCCTAACCAACTTGAAAAATTTCTCATTACAGCCAAGCGAAAAATTCTTCACCCCAGTCTGATAAAAAAATTTCCTACCTGGCCAGATGAAAAAAAATCTTCCTAATCAAGGTGAAATATTTCTCATTACAGCCAAACGAAAAAATTTTCAACTTAGCTAAAAAAAATTCCTACCTGGCCAGATGAAAAATAAAATATTCGACTCCAATGGGATTCGAACCCGGGACCTCTGCATCCCAAAGCGAGTGCTCTACCACGTCGCTATTTAGGCTAACTTGTACGACAAGGCAGTACAAACACCCCTTATACACATCCCGGCTACACCAGAAAAAAAAAATCTTCCGAACCAACTTGAAAAATTTCTCCTTGCAGCCAAGCGAAAAATTCTTCACCCCAGTCTGATAAAAAAATTCCTACCTGGCCAGATGAAATAACTTCTTCCTAACCAACGTGAAAAATTTCTCATTACAGCCAAGCGAAAAATTCTTCACCCCAGTCTGATAAAAAAATTTCCTACCTGGCCAGAAAAAAAAAAATCTTCCTAACCAACTTGAAAAATTTCTCATTACAGCCAAGCGAAAAATTCTTCACCCCAGTCTGATAAAAAAAATTTCCTACCTGGCCAGATGAAAAAAATCTTCCTAATCAAGGTGAAATATTTCTCATTACAGCCAAACGAAAAAATTTTCAACTTAGTCAGCTAAAAAAAATTCCTACCTGGCCAGATGAAAAATAAAATATTCGACTCCAATGGGTTTCGAACCCCGGACCTCTGCATCCAAAGCGAGTGCTCTACCACGTCGCTATTAAGGCTAACTTGTACGTCAAGGCAGTACAAACACCCCTTATACACATCCCGGCTACACCAGAAAAAAATTCTTCCGAACCAACTTGAAAAATTTCTCCTTACAGCCAAGCGAAAAATTCTTCACCCCAGTCTGTTAAAAAAATTTCCTACCTGGCCAGATGAAATAACTTCTTCCTAACCAACGTGAAATATTTCTCATTACAGCCAAGCGAAAAATTCTTCACCCCAGTCTGATAAAAAAATTTCCTACCTGGCCAGAAAAAAAAGTTCTTCCTAACCAATTTGAAAAATTTCTCATTACAGCCAAGCGAAAAATTCTTCACCCCAGTCTGATAAAAACATTTCCTACCTGGCCAGATGAAATAACTTCTTCCTAACCAACGTGAAATATTTCTCATTACAGCCAAGCGAAAAATTCTTCACCCCAGTCTGATAAAAAAATTTCCTACCTGGCCAGAAAAAAAAAAAATCTTCCTAACCAACTTGAAAAATTTCTCATTACAGCCAAGCGAAAAATTCTTCACCCCAGTCTGATAAAAAAATTTCCTACCTGGCCAGATGAAAAAAATCTTCCTAATCAAGGTGAAATATTTCTCATTACAGCCAAACGAAAAAATTTTCAACTTAGTCAGCTAAAAAAAATTCCTACCTGGCCAGATGAAAAATAAAATATTCGACTCCAATGGGATTCGAACCCCGGACCTCTGCATCCCAAAGCGAGTGCTCTACCACGTCGCTATTAAGGCTAACTTGTACGACAAGGCAGTACAAACACCCCTTATACACATCCCGGCTACACCAGAAAAAAAATTCTTCCGAACCAACTTGAAAAATTTCTCCTTACAGCCAAGCGAAAAATTCTTCACCCCAGTCTGATAAAAAAATTTCCTACCTGGCCAGATGAAATAACTTCTTCCTAACCAACGTGAAATATTTCTCATTACAGCCAAGCGAAAAATTCTTCACCCCAGTCTGATAAAAAAATTTCCTACCTGGCCAGAAAAAAAAAGAATTCTTCCTAACCAACTTGAAAAATTTCTCCTTACAGCCAAGCGAAAAATTCTTCACCCCAGTCTGATAAAAAAAATTCCTACCTGGCCAGATGAAATAACTTCTTCCTAACCAACGTGAAATATTTCTCATTACAGCCAAGCGAAAAATTCTTCACCCCAGTCTGATAAAAAAATTTCCTACCTGGCCAGAAATAAAAAATTCTTCCTAACCAACTTGAAAAAATTTCTCCTTACAGCCAAGCGAAAAATTCTTCACCCCAGTCTGATAAAAAAATCTCCTACCTGGCCAGATGAAATAACTTCTTCCTAACCAACGTGAAATATTTCTCAATACAGCCAAGCGAAAAATTCTTCACCCCAGTCTGATAAAAAAAATTCCTACCTGGCCAGAAAAAAAAATTTCTTCCTAACCAACTTGAAAAATTTCTCATTACAGCCAAGCGAAAAATTCTTCACCCCAGTCTGATAAAAAAATCTCCTACCTGGCCAGATGAAAAAAATTCTTCCTAATCAAGGTGAAATATTTCTCATTACAGCCAAACGAAAAAATTTTCAACCCAGTCAGCTAAAAGAAATTGCTACCTGGCCAGATGAAAAATAAAATATTCGACTCCAATGGGATTCGAACCCGGGACCTCTGCATCCCAAAGCGAGTGCTCCACCACGTCGCTATTAAGGCTAACTTGTACGACAAGGCAGTACAAACACCCCTTATACACATCCCGGCTACACCAGAAAAAAAAAAATTCTTCCGAACCAACTTGAAAAATTTCTCCTTACAGCCAAGCGAAAAATTCTTCACCCCAGTCTGATAAAAAAATTTCCTACCTGGCCGGATGAAATAACTTCTTCCTAACCAACGTGAAATATTTCTCATTACAGCCAATCGAAAAATTCTTCACCCCAGTCTGATAAAAAAATTTCCTACCTGGCCAGAAAAAAAAAAATTCTTCCTAACCAACTTGAAAAATTTCTCATTACAGCCAAGCGAAAAATTCTTCACCCCAGTCTGAAAAAAAAAAATTTCCTACCTGGCCAGATGAAAAAAATTCTTCCTAATCAAGGTGAAATATTTCTCATTACAGCCAAACGAAAAATTTTTCAACCCAGTCAGCTAAAAAAAATTCCTTCCTGGCCAGATGAAAAATAAAATATTCGACTCCAATGGGATTCGAACCCGGGACCTCTGCATCCCAAAGCGAGTGCTCTACCACGTCGCTATTAAGGCTAACTTGTACGACAAGGCAGTACAAACACCCCTTATACACATCCCGGCTACACCAGAAAAAAAAAATTCTTCCGAACCAACTTGAAAAATTTCTCCTTACAGCCAAGCGAAAAATTCTTCACCCCAGTCTGATAAAAAAATTTCCTACCTGGCCAGATGAAATAACTTCTTCCTAACCAACGTGAAATATTTCTCATTACAGCCAAGCGAAAAATTCTTCACCCCAGTCTGATAAAAAAATTTCCTACCTGGCCAGAAATAAAAAATTCTTCCTAACCAACTTGAAAAAATTTCTCCTTACAGCCAAGCGAAAAATTCTTCACCCCAGTCTGATAAAAAAATCTCCTACCTGGCCAGATGAAAAAAATTCTTCCTAATCAAGGTGAAATATTTCTCATTACAGCCAAACGAAAAATTTTTCAACCCAGTCAGCTAAAAAAAATTCCTACCTGGCCAGATGAAAAATAAAATATTCGACTCCAATGGGATTCGAACCCGGGACCTCTGCATCCCAAAGCGAGTGCTCTACCACGTCGCTATTAAGGCTAACTTGTACGACAAGGCAGTACAAACACCCCTTATACACATCCCGGCTACACCAGAAAAAAATTCTTCCGAACCAACTTGAAAAATTTCTCCTTACAGCCAAGCGAAAAAATTCTTCACCCCAGACTGATAAAAAAATTTCCTACCTGGCCAGATGAAATAACTTCTTCCTAACCAACATGAAATATTTCTCATTGCAGCCAAGCGAAAAATTCTTCACCCCAGTCTGATAAAAAAATTTCCTACCTGGCCAGAAAAAAAAAATTTCTTCCTAACCAACTTGAAAAATTTCTCCTTACAGCCAAGCGAAAAATTCTTCACCCCAGTCTGATAAAAAAATTTCCTACCTGGCCAGATGAAATAACTTCTTCCTAACCAACGTGAACTATTTCTCATTACACCCAAGCGAAAAATTCTTCACCCCAGTCTGATAAAAAAATTTCCTACCTGGCCAGATGAAATAACTTCTTCCTAACCAACGTGAAATATTTCTCATTACAGCCAAGCGAAAAATTCTTCACCCCAGTCTGATAAAAAAATTTCCTACCTGGCCAGAAAAAAAAATTTCTTCCTAACCAACTTGAAAAATTTCTCATTACAGCCAAGCGAAAAATTCTTCACCCCAGTCTGATAAAAAAATCTCCTACCTGGCCAGATGAAAGAAAATCTTCCTAATCAAGGTGAAATATTTCTCATTACAGCCAAACGAAAAAGTTTTCAACCCAGTCAGCTAAAAAAAAATCCTACCTGGCCAGATGAAAAATAAAATAAACGACTCCAATGGGATTCGAACCCGGGACCTCTGCATCCCAAAGCGAGTGCTCTACCACGTCGCTATTAAGGCTAACTTGTACGACAAGGCAGTACAAACACCCCTTATACACATCCCGGCTACACCAGAAAAAAAAAAAAATTCTTCCGAACCAACTTGAAAAATTTCTCATTACAGCCAAGCGAAAAATTCTTCACCCCAGTCTGATAAAAAAATTTCCTACCTGGCCAGATGAAGTAACTTCTTCCTAACCAACGTGAAATATTTCTCATTACAGCCAAGCGAAAAATTCTTCACCCCAGTCTGATAAAAAAATTTCCTACCTGGCCAGAAAAAAAAATCTTCCTAACCAACTAGAAAAATTTCTCATTACAGCCAAGCGAAAAATTCTTCACCCCAGTCTGATAAAAAAATTTCCTACCTGGCCAGATGAAAAAAAATCTTCCTAATCAAGGTGAAATATTTCTCATTACAGCCAAACGAAAAAATTTTCAACCCAGTCAGCTAAAAAAAATTCCTACCTGGCCAGATGAAAAATAAAATATTCGACTCCAATGGGATTCGAACCCGGGACCTCTGCATCCCAAAGCGAGTGCTCTACCACGTCGCTATTAAGGCTAACTTGTACGACAAGGCAGTACAAACACCCCTTATACACATCCCGGCTACACCAGAAAAAAAATTCTTCCGAACCAACTTGAAAAATTTCTCCTTACAGCCAAGCGAAAAATTCTTCACCCCAGTCTGATAAAAAAATTTCCTACCTGGCCAGATGAAATAACTTCTTCCTAACCAACGTGAAATATTTCTCATTACAGCCAAGCGAAAAATTCTTCACCCCAGTCTGATAAAAAAATTTCCTACCTGGCCAGAAAAAAAAAGAATTCTTCCTAACCAACTTGAAAAATTTCTCCTTACAGCCAAGCGAAAAATTCTTCACCCCAGTCTGATAAAAAAAATTCCTACCTGGCCAGATGAAATAACTTCTTCCTAACCAACGTGAAATATTTCTCATTACAGCCAAGCGAAAAATTCTTCACCCCAGTCTGATAAAAAAATTTCCTACCTGGCCAGAAATAAAAAATTCTTCCTAACCAACTTGAAAAAATTTCTCCTTACAGCCAAGCGAAAAATTCTTCACCCCAGTCTGATAAAAAAATCTCCTACCTGGCCAGATGAAATAACTTCTTCCTAACCAACGTGAAATATTTCTCAATACAGCCAAGCGAAAAATTCTTCACCCCAGTCTGATAAAAAAAATTCCTACCTGGCCAGAAAAAAAAATTTCTTCCTAACCAACTTGAAAAATTTCTCATTACAGCCAAGCGAAAAATTCTTCACCCCAGTCTGATAAAAAAATCTCCTACCTGGCCAGATGAAAAAAATTCTTCCTAATCAAGGTGAAATATTTCTCATTACAGCCAAACGAAAAAATTTTCAACCCAGTCAGCTAAAAGAAATTGCTACCTGGCCAGATGAAAAATAAAATATTCGACTCCAATGGGATTCGAACCCGGGACCTCTGCATCCCAAAGCGAGTGCTCCACCACGTCGCTATTAAGGCTAACTTGTACGACAAGGCAGTACAAACACCCCTTATACACATCCCGGCTACACCAGAAAAAAAAAATTCTTCCGAACCAACTTGAAAAATTTCTCCTTACAGCCAAGCGAAAAATTCTTCACCCCAGTCTGATAAAAAAATTTCCTACCTGGCCGGATGAAATAACTTCTTCCTAACCAACGTGAAATATTTCTCATTACAGCCAATCGAAAAATTCTTCACCCCAGTCTGATAAAAAAATTTCCTACCTGGCCAGAAAAAAAAAATTCTTCCTAACCAACTTGAAAAATTTCTCATTACAGCCAAGCGAAAAATTCTTCACCCCAGTCTGAAAAAAAAAAATTTCCTACCTGGCCAGATGAAAAAAATTCTTCCTAATCAAGGTGAAATATTTCTCATTACAGCCAAACGAAAAATTTTTCAACCCAGTCAGCTAAAAAAAATTCCTTCCTGGCCAGATGAAAAATAAAATATTCGACTCCAATGGGATTCGAACCCGGGACCTCTGCATCCCAAAGCGAGTGCTCTACCACGTCGCTATTAAGGCTAACTTGTACGACAAGGCAGTACAAACACCCCTTATACACATCCCGGCTACACCAGAAAAAAAAAATTCTTCCGAACCAACTTGAAAAATTTCTCCTTACAGCCAAGCGAAAAATTCTTCACCCCAGTCTGATAAAAAAATTTCCTACCTGGCCAGATGAAATAACTTCTTCCTAACCAACGTGAAATATTTCTCATTACAGCCAAGCGAAAAATTCTTCACCCCAGTCTGATAAAAAAATTTCCTACCTGGCCAGAAATAAAAAATTCTTCCTAACCAACTTGAAAAAAATTTCTCCTTACAGCCAAGCGAAAAATTCTTCACCCCAGTCTGATAAAAAAATCTCCTACCTGGCCAGATGAAAAAAATTCTTCCTAATCAAGGTGAAATATTTCTCATTACAGCCAAACGAAAAATTTTTCAACCCAGTCAGCTAAAAAAAATTCCTACCTGGCCAGATGAAAAATAAAATATTCGACTCCAATGGGAATCGAACCCCGGACCTCTGCATCCCAAAGCGAGTGCTCTACCACGTCGCTATTAAGGCTAACTTGTACGACAAGGCAGTACAAACACCCCTTATACACATCCCGGCTACACCAGAAAAAAAATTCTTCCGAACCAACTTGAAAAATTTCTCCTTACAGCCAAGCGAAAATTTCTTCACCCCAGTCTGATAAAAAAAATTTCCTACCTGGCCAGATGAAATAACTTCTTCCTAACCAACGTGAAATATTTCTCATTACAGCCAAGCGAAAAATTCTTCACCCCAGTCTGATAAAAAAATTTCCTACCTGGCCAGATGAAAAAATTTCTTCCTAATCAAGGTGAAATATTTCTCATTATAGCCAAACGAAAAATTTTTCAATCCAGTCAGCTAAAAAAAATTCCTACCTGGCCAGATGAAAAATAAAATATTCGACTCCAATGGGATTCGAACCCGGGACCTCTGCATCCCAAAGCGAGTGCTCTACCACGTCGCTATTTAGGCTAACTTGTACGACAAGGCAGTACAAACACCCCTTATACACATCCCGGCTACACCAGAAAAAAAAAATCTTCCGAACCAACTTGAAAAATTTCTCCTTACAGCCAAGCGAAAATTCTTCACCCCAGTCTGATAAAAAAATTCCTACCTGGCCAGATGAAATATATTCTTCCTAACCAACGTGAAATATTTCTCATTACAGCCAAGCGATAATTCTTCTACCCAGTCTGATAAAAAAATTTCCTACCTGGCCAGAAAAAAAAATTCCTTCCTAACCAACTTGAAAAATTTCTCATTACAGCCAAGCGAAAAATTCTTCATCCCAGTCTGATAAAAAAATTTCTTACCTGGCCAGATGAAAAAAAATCTTCCTAATCAAGGTGAAATATTTCTCATTACAGCCAAACGAAAAAATTTTCAACTTAGTCAGCTAAAAAAAATTCCTACCTGGCCAGATGAAAAATAAAATATTCGACTCCAATGGGATTCGAACCCGGGACCTCTGCATCCCAAAGCGAGTGCTCTACCACGTCGCTATTTAGGCTAACTTGTACGACAAGGCAGTACAAACACCCCTTATACACATCCCGGCTACACCAGAAAAAAAAAAATCTTCCGAACCAACTTGAAAAATTTCTCCTTACAGCCAAGCGAAAAATTCTTCACCCAGGTCTGATAAAAAATTTCCTACCTGGCCAGATGAAATAACTTCTTCCTAACCAACGTGAAATATTTCTCATTACAGCCAAGCGAAAAATTCTTCACCCCAGTCTGATAAAAAAATTTCCTACCTGGCCAGAAAAAGAAATTTCTTCCTAACCAACTTGAAAAATTTCTCATTACAGCCAAGCGAAAAATTCTTCACCCCAGTCTGATAAAAAAATTTCCTACCTGGCCAGATGAAAAAAAATCTTCCTAATCAAGGTGAAATATTTCTCATTACAGCCAAACGAAAAAATTTTCAACTTAGCTAAAAAAAATTCCTACCTGGCCAGATGAAAAATAAAATATTCGACTCCAATGGGATTCGAACCCGGGACCTCTGCATCCCAAAGCGAGTGCTCTACCACGTCGCTATTTAGGCTAACTTGTACGACAAGGCAGTACAAACACCCCTTATACACATCCCGGCTACACCAGAAAAAAAAAATCTTCCGAACCAACTTGAAAAATTTCTCCTTACAGCCAAGCGAAAAATTCTTCACCCCAGTCTGATAAAAAAATTCCTACCTGGCCAGATGAAATAACTTCTTCCTAACCAACGTGAAAAATTTCTCATTACAGCCAAGCGAAAAATTCTTCACCCCAGTCTGATAAAAAAATTTCCTACCTGGCCAGAAAAAAAAAAATCTTCCTAACCAACTTGAAAAATTTCTCATTACAGCCAAGCGAAAAATTCTTCACCCCAGTCTGATAAAAAAATTTCCTACCTGGCCAGATGAAAAAAATCTTCCTAATCAAGGTGAAATATTTCTCATTACAGCCAAACGAAAAAATTTTCAACTTAGTCAGCTAAAAAAAATTCCTACCTGGCCAGATGAAAAATAAAATATTCGACTCCAATGGGTTTCGAACCCCGGACCTCTGCATCCAAAGCGAGTGCTCTACCACGTCGCTATTAAGGCTAACTTGTACGACAAGGCAGTACAAACACCCCTTATACACATCCCGGCTACACCAGAAAAAAATTCTTCCGAACCAACTTGAAAAATTTCTCCTTACAGCCAAGCGAAAAATTCTTCACCCCAGTCTGTTAAAAAAATTTCCTACCTGGCCAGATGAAATAACTTCTTCCTAACCAACGTGAAATATTTCTCATTACAGCCAAGCGAAAAATTCTTCACCCCAGTCTGATAAAAAAATTTCCTACCTGGCCAGAAAAAAAAGTTCTTCCTAACCAATTTGAAAAATTTCTCATTACAGCCAAGCGAAAAATTCTTCACCCCAGTCTGATAAAAACATTTCCTACCTGGCCAGATGAAATAACTTCTTCCTAACCAACGTGAAATATTTCTCATTACAGCCAAGCGAAAAATTCTTCACCCCAGTCTGATAAAAAAATTTCCTACCTGGCCAGAAAAAAAAAAATCTTCCTAACCAACTTGAAAAATTTCTCATTACAGCCAAGCGAAAAATTCTTCACCCCAGTCTGATAAAAAAATTTCCTACCTGGCCAGATGAAAAAAATCTTCCTAATCAAGGTGAAATATTTCTCATTACAGCCAAACGAAAAAATTTTCAACTTAGTCAGCTAAAAAAAATTCCTACCTGGCCAGATGAAAAATAAAATATTCGACTCCAATGGGATTCGAACCCCGGACCTCTGCATCCCAAAGCGAGTGCTCTACCACGTCGCTATTAAGGCTAACTTGTACGACAAGGCAGTACAAACACCCCTTATACACATCCCGGCTACACCAGAAAAAAAATTCTTCCGAACCAACTTGAAAAATTTCTCCTTACAGCCAAGCGAAAAATTCTTCACCCCAGTCTGATAAAAAAATTTCCTACCTGGCCAGATGAAATAACTTCTTCCTAACCAACGTGAAATATTTCTCATTACAGCCAAGCGAAAAATTCTTCACCCCAGTCTGATAAAAAAATTTCCTACCTGGCCAGAAAAAAAAAGAATTCTTCCTAACCAACTTGAAAAATTTCTCCTTACAGCCAAGCGAAAAATTCTTCACCCCAGTCTGATAAAAAAAATTCCTACCTGGCCAGATGAAATAACTTCTTCCTAACCAACGTGAAATATTTCTCATTACAGCCAAGCGAAAAATTCTTCACCCCAGTCTGATAAAAAAATTTCCTACCTGGCCAGAAATAAAAAATTCTTCCTAACCAACTTGAAAAAATTTCTCCTTACAGCCAAGCGAAAAATTCTTCACCCCAGTCTGATAAAAAAATCTCCTACCTGGCCAGATGAAATAACTTCTTCCTAACCAACGTGAAATATTTCTCAATACAGCCAAGCGAAAAATTCTTCACCCCAGTCTGATAAAAAAAATTCCTACCTGGCCAGAAAAAAAAATTTCTTCCTAACCAACTTGAAAAATTTCTCATTACAGCCAAGCGAAAAATTCTTCACCCCAGTCTGATAAAAAAATCTCCTACCTGGCCAGATGAAAAAAATTCTTCCTAATCAAGGTGAAATATTTCTCATTACAGCCAAACGAAAAAATTTTCAACCCAGTCAGCTAAAAGAAATTGCTACCTGGCCAGATGAAAAATAAAATATTCGACTCCAATGGGATTCGAACCCGGGACCTCTGCATCCCAAAGCGAGTGCTCCACCACGTCGCTATTAAGGCTAACTTGTACGACAAGGCAGTACAAACACCCCTTATACACATCCCGGCTACACCAGAAAAAAAAAATTCTTCCGAACCAACTTGAAAAATTTCTCCTTACAGCCAAGCGAAAAATTCTTCACCCCAGTCTGATAAAAAAATTTCCTACCTGGCCGGATGAAATAACTTCTTCCTAACCAACGTGAAATATTTCTCATTACAGCCAATCGAAAAATTCTTCACCCCAGTCTGATAAAAAAATTTCCTACCTGGCCAGAAAAAAAAAATTCTTCCTAACCAACTTGAAAAATTTCTCATTACAGCCAAGCGAAAAATTCTTCACCCCAGTCTGAAAAAAAAAAAATTTCCTACCTGGCCAGATGAAAAAAATTCTTCCTAATCAAGGTGAAATATTTCTCATTACAGCCAAACGAAAAATTTTTCAACCCAGTCAGCTAAAAAAAATTCCTTCCTGGCCAGATGAAAAATAAAATATTCGACTCCAATGGGATTCGAACCCGGGACCTCTGCATCCCAAAGCGAGTGCTCTACCACGTCGCTATTAAGGCTAACTTGTACGACAAGGCAGTACAAACACCCCTTATACACATCCCGGCTACACCAGAAAAAAAAAAATTCTTCCGAACCAACTTGAAAAATTTCTCCTTACAGCCAAGCGAAAAATTCTTCACCCCAGTCTGATAAAAAAATTTCCTACCTGGCCAGATGAAATAACTTCTTCCTAACCAACGTGAAATATTTCTCATTACAGCCAAGCGAAAAATTCTTCACCCCAGTCTGATAAAAAAATTTCCTACCTGGCCAGAAATAAAAAATTCTTCCTAACCAACTTGAAAAAATTTGTCCTTACAGCCAAGCGAAAAATTCTTCACCCCAGTCTGATAAAAAAATCTCCTACCTGGCCAGATGAAAAAAATTCTTCCTAATCAAGGTGAAATATTTCTCATTACAGCCAAACGAAAAATTTTTCAACCCAGTCAGCTAAAAAAAATTCCTACCTGGCCAGATGAAAAATAAAATATTCGACTCCAATGGGATTCGAACCCGGGACCTCTGCATCCCAAAGCGAGTGCTCTACCACGTCGCTATTAAGGCTAACTTGTACGACAAGGCAGTACAAACACCCCTTATACACATCCCGGCTACACCAGAAAAAAATTCTTCCGAACCAACTTGAAAAATTTCTCCTTACAGCCAAGCGAAAAAATTCTTCACCCCAGACTGATAAAAAAATTTCCTACCTGGCCAGATGAAATAACTTCTTCCTAACCAACATGAAATATTTCTCATTGCAGCCAAGCGAAAAATTCTTCACCCCAGTCTGATAAAAAAATTTCCTACCTGGCCAGAAAAAAAAAATTTCTTCCTAACCAACTTGAAAAATTTCTCCTTACAGCCAAGCGAAAAATTCTTCACCCCAGTCTGATAAAAAAATTTCCTACCTGGCCAGATGAAATAACTTCTTCCTAACCAACGTGAACTATTTCTCATTACACCCAAGCGAAAAATTCTTCACCCCAGTCTGATAAAAAAATTTCCTACCTGGCCAGATGAAATAACTTCTTCCTAACCAACGTGAAATATTTCTCATTACAGCCAAGCGAAAAATTCTTCACCCCAGTCTGATAAAAAAATTTCCTACCTGGCCAGAAAAAAAAATTTCTTCCTAACCAACTTGAAAAATTTCTCATTACAGCCAAGCGAAAAATTCTTCACCCCAGTCTGATAAAAAAATCTCCTACCTGGCCAGATGAAAGAAAATCTTCCTAATCAAGGTGAAATATTTCTCATTACAGCCAAACGAAAAAGTTTTCAACCCAGTCAGCTAAAAAAAAATCCTACCTGGCCAGATGAAAAATAAAATAAACGACTCCAATGGGATTCGAACCCGGGACCTCTGCATCCCAAAGCGAGTGCTCTACCACGTCGCTATTAAGGCTAACTTGTACGACAAGGCAGTACAAACACCCCTTATACACATCCCGGCTACACCAGAAAAAAAAAATTCTTCCGAACCAACTTGAAAAATTTCTCATTACAGCCAAGCGAAAAATTCTTCACCCCAGTCTGATAAAAAAATTTCCTACCTGGCCAGATGAAGTAACTTCTTCCTAACCAACGTGAAATATTTCTCATTACAGCCAAGCGAAAAATTCTTCACCCCAGTCTGATAAAAAAATTTCCTACCTGGCCAGAAAAAAAAATCTTCCTAACCAACTAGAAAAATTTCTCATTACAGCCAAGCGAAAAATTCTTCACCCCAGTCTGATAAAAAAATTTCCTACCTGGCCAGATGAAAAAAAATCTTCCTAATCAAGGTGAAATATTTCTCATTACAGCCAAACGAAAAAATTTTCAACCCAGTCAGCTAAAAAAAATTCCTACCTGGCCAGATGAAAAATAAAATATTCGACTCCAATGGGATTCGAACCCGGGACCTCTGCATCCCAAAGCGAGTGCTCTACCACGTCGCTATTAAGGCTAACTTGTACGACAAGGCAGTACAAACACCCCTTATACACATCCCGGCTACACCAGAAAAAAAAAAATTCTTCCGAACCAACTTGAAAAATTTCTCCTTACAGCCAAGCGAAAAATTCTTCACCCCAGTCTGATAAAAAAATTTCCTTCCTGGCCAGATGAAATAACTTCTTTCTAACCAACGTGAAATATTTCTCATTACAGCCAAGCGAAAAATTCTTCACCCCAGTCTGATAAAAAAAATTCCTACCTGGCCAGAAAAAAAATATTTCTTCCTAACCAACTTGAAAAATTTCTCATTACAGCCAAGCGAAAAATTCTTTACCCCAGTCTGATAAAAAAATCTCCTACCTGGCCAGATGAAAAAAATTCTTCCCAATCAAGGTGAAATATTTCTCATTACAGCCAAACGAAAAAATTTTCAACCCAGTCAGCTAAAAAAAATTCCTACCTGGCCAGATGAAAAATAAAATATTCGACTCCAATGGGATTCGAACCCGGGACCTCTGCATCCCAAAGCGAGTGCTCTACCATGTCGCTATTAAGGCTAACTTGTACGACAAGGCAGTACAAACACCCCGTATACACATCCCGGCTACACCAGAAAAAAAAATTCTTCCGAACCAACTTGAAAAATTTCTCCTTACAGCCAAGCGAAAAATTCTTCACCCCAGTCTGATAAAAAAATTTCCTACCTGGCCAGATGAAATAACTTCTTCCTAACCAACGTGAAATATTTCTCATTACAGCCAAGCGAAAAATTCTTCACCCCAGTCTGATAAAAAAATTCCTACCTGGCCAGAAAAAAAAATTTCTTCCTAACCAACTTGAAAAATTTCTCATTACAGCCAAGCGAAAAATTCTTCACCCCAGTCTAATAAAAAAATATCCTACCTGGCCAGATGAAAAAAATTCTTCCTAATCAAGGTGAAATATTTCTCATTACAGCCAAACGAAAAAATTTTCAACCCAGTCAGCTAAAAAAAATTCCTACCTGGCCAGATGAAAAATAAAATATTCGACTCCAATGGGATTCGAACCCGGGACCTCTGCATCACAAAGCGAGTGCTCTACTACGTCGCTATTAAGGCTAACTTGTACGACAAGGCAGTACAAACACCCCTTATACACATCCCGGCTACACCAGAAAAAAAAAATCTTCCGAACCAACTTGAAAAATTTCTCTTTACAGCCAAGCGAAAAATTCTTCACCCCAGTCTGAAAAAAAAAAAATTTCCTACCTGGCCAGATGAAAAAAATTCTTCCTAATCAAGGTGAAATATTTCTCATTACAGCCAAACGAAAAATTTTTCAACCCAGTCAGCTAAAAAAAATTCCTACCTGGCCAGAAAAAAAAAATTCTTCCGAACCAACTTGAAAAATTTCTCCTTACAGCCAAGCGAAAAAATTCTTCACCCCAGTCTGATAAAAAAATTTCCTACCTGGCCAGATGAAATAACTTCTTCCTAACCAACGTGAAATATTTCTCATTACAGCCAGGCGAAAAATTCTTCACCCCAGTCTGATAAAAAAAATTCCTACCTGGCCAGAAAAAAAAAAATTCTTCCTAACCAACTTGAAAAATTTCTCATTACAGCCAAGCGAAAAATTCTTCACCCCAGTCTGATAAAAAAATCTCCTACCTGGCCAGATGAAAAAAATTCTTCCTTATCAAGGTGAAATATTTCTCTATACAGCCAAACGAAAAATTTTTCAACCCAGTCAGCTAAAAAAAATTCCTACCTGGCCAGATGAAAAATAAAATATTCGACTCCAATGGGATTCGAACCCGGGACCTCTGCATCCCAAAGCGAGTGCTCTACCACGTCGCTATTAAGGCTAACTTGTACGACAAGGCAGTACAAACACCCCTTATACACATCCCGGCTACACCAGAAAAAAAATTCTTCCGAACCAACTTGAAAAATTTCTCCTTACAGCCAAGCGAAAAATTCTTCACCCCAGTCTGATAAAAAAATTTCCTACCTGGCCAGATGAAATAACTTCTTCCTTACCAACGTGAAATATTTCTCATTACAGCCAAGCGAAAAATTCTTCACCCCAGTCTGATAAAAAAATTTCCTACCTGGCCAGAAAAAAAAAATTTCTTCCTAACCAACTTGAAAAATTTCTCATTACAGCCAAGCGAAAAATTCTTCACCCCAGTCTGATAAAAAAATCTCCTACCTGGCCAGATGAAAAAAATTCTTCCTAATCAAGGTGAAATATTTCTCATTACAGCCAAACGAAAAATTTTTCAACCCAGTCAGCTAAAAAAAATTCCTACCTGGCCAGATGAAAAATAAAATATTCGACTCCAATTGGATTCGAACCCGGGACCTCTGCATCCCAAAGCGAGTGCTCTACCACGTCGCTATTAAGGCTAACTTGTACGACAAGGCAGTACAAACACCCCTTATACACATCCCGGCTACACCAGAAAAAAAAAATTTCCGAACCAACTTGAAAAATTTCTCCTTACAGCCAAGCGAAAAATTCTTCACCCCAGTCTGATAAAAAAATTTCCTGCCTGGCCAGATGAAATAACTTCTTCCTAACCAACGTGAAATATTTCTCATTACAGCCAAGCGAAAAATTCTTCACCCCAGTCTGATAAAAAAATTTCCTACCTGGCCAGAAAAAAAAATTTCTTCCTAACCAACTTGAAAAAATTTCTCCTTACAGCCAAGCGAAAAATTCTTCACCCCAGTCTGATAAAAAAAATCTCCTACCTGGCCAGATGAAAAAAATTCTTCCTAATCAAGGTGAAATATTTCTCATTACAGCCAAACGAAAATTTTTCAACCCAGTCAGCTAAAAAAAATTCCTACCTGGCCAGATGAAAAATAAAATATTCGACTCCAATGGGATTCGAACCCGGGACCTCTGCATCCCAAAGCGAGTGCTCTACCACGTCGCTATTAAGGCTAACTTGTACGACAAGGCAGTACAAACACCCCTTATACACATCCCGGCTACACCAGAAAAAAAATTCTTCCGAACCAACTTGAAAAATTTCTTCTTACAGCCAAGCGAAAAAATTCTTCACCCCAGTCTGATAAAAAAATTTCCTACCTGGCCAGATGAAATAACTTCTTCCTAACCAACGTGAAATATTTCTCATTGCAGCCAAGCGAAAAATTCTTCACCCCAGTCTGATAAAAAAATTCCTACCTGGCCAGAAAAAAAAAATTCTTCCTAACCAACTTGAAAAATTTCTCCTTACAGCCAAGCGAAAAATTCTTCACCCCAGTCTGATAAAAAAATTTCCTACCTGGCCAGATGAAATAACTTCTTCCTAACCAACGTGAAATATTTCTCATTACAGCCAAGCGAAAAATTCTTCACCCCAGTCTGATAAAAAAATTTCCTACCTGGCCAGATGAAATAAATTCTTCCTAACCAACTTGAAAAATTTCTCATTACAGCCAAGCGAAAAATTCTTCACCCCAGTCTGATAAAAAAATTTCCTACCTGGCCAGATGAAAAAAAATCTTCCTTATCAAGGTGAAATATTTCTCATTACAGCCAAACGAAAAAATTTTCAACCCAGTCAGCTAAAAAAAATTCCTACCTGGCCAGATGAAAAATAAAATATTCGACTCCAATGGGATTCGAACCCGGGACCTCTGCATCACAAAGCGAGTGCTCTACCACGTCGCTATGAAGGCTAACTTGTACGACAAGGCAGTACAAACACCCCTTATACACATCCCGGCTACACCAGAAAAAAAAATTCTTCCGAACCAACTTGAAAAATTTCTCCTTACAGCCAAGCGAAAAATTCTTCACCCCAGTCTGATAAAAAAATTTCCTACCTGGCCAGATGAAATAACTTCTTCCTAACCAACGTGAAATATTTCTCATTACTGCCAAGCGAAAAATTCTTCACCCCAGTCTGATAAAAAAAATTTCCTACCTGGCCAGAAAAAAAAAATTTCTTCCTAACCAACGTGAAATATTTCTCATTACAGCCAAGCGAAAAATTCTTCACCCCAGTCTGATAAAAAAATTTCCTACCTGGCCAGAAAAAAAAATTTCTTCCTAACCAACTTGAAAAATTTCTCATTACAGCCAAGCGAAAAATTCTTCACCCCAGTCTGATAAAAAAATCTCCTACCTGGCCAGATGAAAAAAATTCTTCCTAATCAAGGTGAAATATTTCTCATTACAGCCAAACGAAAAATTTTTCAACCCAGTCAGCTTTAAAAAAATTCCTACCTGGCCAGATGAAAAATAAAATAAACGACTCCAATGGGATTCGAACCCGGGACCTCTGCATCCCAAAGCGAGTGCTCTACAACGTCGCTATTAAGGCTAACTTGTACGACAAGGCAGTACAAACACCCCTTATACACATCCCGGCTACACCAGAAAAAAAAAAAATTCTTCCGAACCAACTTGAAAAATTTCTCCTTACAGCCAAGCGAAAAATTCTTCACCCCAGTCTGATAAAAAAATTTCCTACCTGGCCAGATGAAATAACTTCTTCCTAACCAACGTGAAATATTTCTCATTACAGCCAAGCGAAAAATACTTCACCCCAGTCTGATAAAAAAAATTCCTACCTGGCCAGAAAAAAAAATTTCTTCCTAACCAACTTGAAAAATTTCTCATTAGAGCCAAGCGAAAAATTCTTCACCCCAGTCTGATAAAAAAATTCCTACCTGGCCAGATGAAAAAAATTCTTCCTAATCAAGGTGAAATATTTCTCATTACAGCCAAACGAAAAATTTTTCAACCCAGTCAGCTAAAAAAAATTCCTACCTGGCCAGATGAAAAATAAAATATTCGACTCCAATGGGATTCGAACCCGGGACCTCTGCATCCCAAAGCGAGTGCTCTATCACGTCGCTATTAAGGCTAACTTGTACGACAAGGCAGTACAAACACCCCTTATACACATCCCGGCTACACCAGAAAAAAAAAATTCTTCCGAACCAACTTGAAAAATTTCTCCTTACAGCCAAGCGAAAAAATTCTTCACCCCAGTCTGATAAAAAAATTTCCTACCTGGCCAGATGAAATAACTTCTTCCTAACCAACGTGAAATATTTCTCATTACAGCCAAGCGAAAAATTCTTCACCCCAGTCTGATAAAAAAAATTCCTACCTGGCCAGAAAAAAAAAAATTTCTTCCTAACCAACTTGAAAAATTTCTCATTACAGCCAAGCGAAAAATTCTTCACCCCAGTCTGATAAAAAAATCTCCTACCTGGCCAGATGAAAAAAATTCTTCCTAATCAAGGTGAAATATTTCTCATTACAGCCAAACGAAAAAATTTTCAACCCAGTCAGCTAAAAGAAATTCCTACCTGGCCAGATGAAAAATAAAATATTCGACTCCAATGGGATTCGAACCCGGGACCTCTGCATCCCAAAGCGAGTGCTCCACCACGTCGCTATTAAGGCTAACTTGTACGACAAGGCAGTACAAACACCCCTTATACACATCCCGGCTACACCAGAAAAAAAAAATTCTTCCGAACCAACTTGAAAAATTTCTCCTTACAGCCAAGCGAAAAATTCTTCACCCCAGTCTGATAAAAAAATTTCCTACCTGGCCGGATGAAATAACTTCTTCCTAACCAACGTGAAATATTTCTCATTACAGCCAATCGAAAAATTCTTCACCCCAGTCTGATAAAAAAATTTCCTACCTGGCCAGAAAAAAAAAAAATCTTCCTAACCAACTTGAAAAATTTCTCATTACAGCCAAGCGAAAAATTCTTCACCCCAGTCTGAAAAAAAAAAATTTCCTACCTGGCCAGATGAAAAAAATTCTTCCTAATCAAGGTGAAATATTTCTCATTACAGCCAAACGAAAATTTTTTCAACCCAGTCAGCTAAAAAAAATTCCTACCTGGCCAGATGAAAAATAAAATATTCGACTCCAATGGGATTCGAACCCGGGACCTCTGCATCCCAAAGCGAGTGCTCTACCACGTCGCTATTAAGGCTAACTTGTACGACAAGGCAGTACAAACACCCCTTATACACATCCCGGCTACACCAGAAAAAAAAAATTCTTCCGAACCAACTTGAAAAATTTCTCCTTACAGCCAAGCGAAAAATTCTTCACCCCAGTCTGATAAAAAAAATTCCTACCTGGCCAGATGAAATAACTTCTTCCTAACCAACGTGAAATATTTCTCATTACAGCCAAGCGAAAAATTCTTCACCCCAGTCTGATAAAAAAATTTCCTACCTGGCCAGAAATAAAAAATTCTTCCTAACCAACTTGAAAAAATTTCTCCTTACAGCCAAGCGAAAAATTCTTCACCCCAGTCTGATAAAAAAATCTCCTACCTGGCCAGATGAAATAACTTCTTCCTAACCAACGTGAAATATTTCTCAATACAGCCAAGCGAAAAATTCTTCACCCCAGTCTGATAAAAAAAATTCCTACCTGGCCAGAAAAAAAAATTTCTTCCTAACCAACTTGAAAAATTTCTCATTACAGCCAAGCGAAAAATTCTTCACCCCAGTCTGATAAAAAAATCTCCTACCTGGCCAGATGAAAAAAATTCTTCCTAATCAAGGTGAAATATTTCTCATTACAGCCAAACGAAAAAATTTTCAACCCAGTCAGCTAAAAGAAATTGCTACCTGGCCAGATGAAAAATAAAATATTCGACTCCAATGGGATTCGAACCCGGGACCTCTGCATCCCAAAGCGAGTGCTCCACCACGTCGCTATTATGGCTAACTTGTACGACAAGGCAGTACAAACACCCCTTATACACATCCCGGCTACACCAGAAAAAAAAAATTCTTCCGAACCAACTTGAAAAATTTCTCCTTACAGCCAAGCGAAAAATTCTTCACCCCAGTCTGATAAAAAAATTTCCTACCTGGCCGGATGAAATAACTTCTTCCTAACCAACGTGAAATATTTCTCATTACAGCCAATCGAAAAATTCTTCACCCCAGTCTGATAAAAAAATTTCCTACCTGGCCAGAAAAAAAAAATTCTTCCTAACCAACTTGAAAAATTTCTCATTACAGCCAAGCGAAAAATTCTTCACCCCAGTCTGAAAAAAAAAAAATTTCCTACCTGGCCAGATGAAAAAAATTCTTCCTAATCAAGGTGAAATATTTCTCATTACAGCCAAACGAAAAATTTTTCAACCCAGTCAGCTAAAAAAAATTCCTTCCTGGCCAGATGAAAAATAAAATATTCGACTCCAATGGGATTCGAACTCGGGACCTCTGCATCCCAAAGCGAGTGCTCTACCACGTCGCTATTAAGGCTAACTTGTACGACAAGGCAGTACAAACACCCCTTATACACATCCCGGCTACACCAGAAAAAAAAAATTCTTCCGAACCAACTTGAAAAATTTCTCCTTACAGCCAAGCGAAAAATTCTTCAACCCAGTCTGATAAAAAAATTTCCTACCTGGCCAGATGAAATAACTTCTTCCTAACCAACGTGAAATATTTCTCATTACAGCCAAGCGAAAAATTCTTCACCCCAGTCTGATAAAAAAATTTCCTACCTGGCCAGAAATAAAAAATTCTTCCTAACCAACTTGAAAAAATTTCTCCTTACAGCCAAGCGAAAAATTCTTCACCCCAGTCTGATAAAAAAATCTCCTACCTGGCCAGATGAAAAAAATTCTTCCTAATCAAGGTGAAATATTTCTCATTACAGCCAAACGAAAAATTTTTCAACCCAGTCAGCTAAAAAAAATTCCTACCTGGCCAGATGAAAAATAAAATATTCGACTCCAATGGGATTCGAACCCGGGACCTCTGCATCCCAAAGCGAGTGCTCTACCACGTCGCTATTAAGGCTAACTTGTACGACAAGGCAGTACAAACACCCCTTATACACATCCCGGCTACACCAGAAAAAAAATTCTTCCGAACCAACTTGAAAAATTTCTCCTTACAGCCAAGCGAAAAAATTCTTCACCCCAGACTGATAAAAAAATTTCCTACCTGGCCAGATGAAATAACTTCTTCCTAACCAACATGAAATATTTCTCATTGCAGCCAAGCGAAAAATTCTTCACCCCAGTCTGATAAAAAAATTTCCTACCTGGCCAGAAAAAAAAAATTTCTTCCTAACCAACTTGAAAAATTTCTCCTTACAGCCAAGCGAAAAATTCTTCACCCCAGTCTGATAAAAAAATTTCCTACCTGGCCAGATGAAATAACTTCTTCCTAACCAACGTGAACTATTTCTCATTACACCCAAGCGAAAAATTCTTCACCCCAGTCTGATAAAAAAATTTCCTACCTGGCCAGATGAAATAACTTCTTCCTAACCAACGTGAAATATTTCTCATTACAGCCAAGCGAAAAATTCTTCACCCCAGTCTGATAAAAAAAATTCCTACCTGGCCAGAAAAAAAAAATTTCTTCCTAACCAACTTGAAAAATTTCTCATTACAGCCAAGCGAAAAATTCTTCACCCCAGTCTGATAAAAAAATCTCCTACCTGGCCAGATGAAAAAAAATCTTCCTAATCAAGGTGAAATATTTCTCATTACAGCCAAACGAAAAAGTTTTCAACCCAGTCAGCTAAAAAAAAATCCTACCTGGCCAGATGAAAAATAAAATAAACGACTCCAATGGGATTCGAACCCGGGACCTCTGCATCCCAAAGCGAGTGCTCTACCACGTCGCTATTAAGGCTAACTTGTACAACAAGGCAGTACAAACACCCCTTATACACATCCCGGCTACACCAGAAAAAAAAAATTCTTCCGAACCAACTTGAAAAATTTCTCATTACAGCCAAGCGAAAAATTCTTCACCCCAGTCTGATAAAAAAATTTCCTACCTGGCCAGATGAAGTAACTTCTTCCTAACCAACGTGAAATATTTCTCATTACAGCCAAGCGAAAAATTCTTCACCCCAGTCTGATAAAAAAATTTCCTACCTGGCCAGAAAAAAAAATCTTCCTAACCAACTAGAAAAATTTCTCATTACAGCCAAGCGAAAAATTCTTCACCCCAGTCTGATAAAAAAATTTCCTACCTGGCCAGATGAAAAAAAATCTTCCTAATCAAGGTGAAATATTTCTCATTACAGCCAAACGAAAAATTTTCAACCCAGTCAGCTAAAAAAAATTCCTACCTGGCCAGATGAAAAATAAAATATTCGACTCCAATGGGATTCGAACCCGGGACCTCTGCATCCCAAAGCGAGTGCTCTACCACGTCGCTATTAAGGCTAACTTGTACGACAAGGCAGTACAAACACCCCTTATACACATCCCGGCTACACCAGAAAAAAAAAAATTCTTCCGAACCAACTTGAAAAATTTCTCCTTACAGCCAAGCGAAAAATTCTTCACCCCAGTCTGATAAAAAAATTTCCTTCCTGGCCAGATGAAATAACTTCTTTCTAACCAACGTGAAATATTTCTCATTACAGCCAAGCGAAAAATTCTTCACCCCAGTCTGATAAAAAAAATTCCTACCTGGCCAGAAAAAAAATATTTCTTCCTAACCAACTTGAAAAATTTCTCATTACAGCCAAGCGAAAAATTCTTCACCCCAGTCTGATAAAAAAATCTCCTACCTGGCCAGATGAAAAAAATTCTTCCCAATCAAGGTGAAATATTTCTCATTACAGCCAAACGAAAAAATTTTCAACCCAGTCAGCTAAAAAAAATTCCTACCTGGCCAGATGAAAAATAAAATATTCGACTCCAATGGGATTCGAACCCGGGACCTCTGCATCCCAAAGCGAGTGCTCTACCATGTCGCTATTAAGGCTAACTTGTACGACAAGGCAGTACAAACACCCCGTATACACATCCCGGCTACACCAGAAAAAAAAATTCTTCCGAACCAACTTGAAAAATTTCTCCTTACAGCCAAGCGAAAAATTCTTCACCCCAGTCTGATAAAAAAATTTCCTACCTGGCCAGATGAAATAACTTCTTCCTAACCAACGTGAAATATTTCTCATTACAGCCAAGCGAAAAATTCTTCACCCCAGTCTGATAAAAAAATTCCTACCTGGCCAGAAAAAAAAATTTCTTCCTAACCAACTTGAAAAATTTCTCATTACAGCCAAGCGAAAAATTCTTCACCCCAGTCTGATAAAAAAATATCCTACCTGGCCAGATGAAAAAAAATCTTCCTAATCAAGGTGAAATATTTCTCATTACAGCCAAACGAAAAAATTTTCAACCCAGTCAGCTAAAAAAAATTCCTACCTGGCCAGATGAAAAATAAAATATTCGACTCCAATGGGATTCGAACCCGGGACCTCTGCATCACAAAGCGAGTGCTCTACTACGTCGCTATTAAGGCTAACTTGTACGACAAGGCAGTACAAACACCCCTTATACACATCCCGGCTACACCAGAAAAAAAAAATTCTTCCGAACCAACTTGAAAAATTTCTCCTTACAGCCAAGCGAAAAATTCTTCACCCCAGTCTGATAAAAAAATTTCCTACCTGGCCAGATGAAATAACTTCTTCCTAACCAACGTGAAATATTTCTCATTACAGCCAAGCGAAAAATTCTTCACCCCAGTCTGATAAAAAAATTTCCTACCTGGCCAGAAAAAAAAATTTCTTCCTAACCAACTTGAAAAATTTCTCATTACAGCCAAGCGAAAAATTCTTCACCCCAGTCTGATAAAAAAATCTCCTACCTGGCCAGATGAAAAAAATTCTTCCTAATCAAGGTGAAATATTTCTCATTACAGCCAAACAAAAAGTTTTTCAACCCAGTCAGCTAAAAAAAATTCCTACCTGGCCAGATGAAAAATAAAATATTTGACTCCAATGGGATTCGAACCCGGGACCTCTGCATCCCAAAGCGAGTGCTCTACCACGTCGCTATTAAGGCTAACTTGTACGACAAGGCAGTACAAACACCCCTTATACACATCCCGGCTACATCAGAAAAAAAAAATCTTCCGAACCAACTTGAAAAATTTCTCCTTACAGCCAAGCGAAAAATTCTTCACCCCAGTCTGATAAAAAAATTTCCTACCTGGCCAGATGAAATAACTTCTTCCTAACCAACGTGAAATATTTCTCATTACAGCCAAGCGAAAAATTCTTCACCCCAGTCTGATAAAAAAATTTCCTACCTGGCCAGAAAAAAAAAATTTCTTCCTAACCAACTTGAAAAATTTCTCATTACAGCCAAGCGAAAAATTCTTCACCCCAGTCTGATAAAAAAATCTCCTACCTGGCCAGATGAAAAAAATTCTTCCTAATCAAGGTGAAATATTTCTCATTACAGCCAAACGAAAAATTTTTCAACCCAGTCAGCTAAAAAAAATTCCTACCTGGCCAGATGAAAAATAAAATATTCGACTCCAATGGGATTCGAACCCGGGACCTCTGCATCCCAAAGCGAGTGCTCTACCACGTCGCTATTAAGGCTAACTTGTACGACAAGGCAGTACAAACACCCCTTATACACATCCCGGCTACACCAGAAAAAAAAAAAAAATTCTTCCGAACCAACTTGAAAAATTTCTCCTTACAGCCAAGCGAAAAATTCTTCACCCCAGTCTGATAAAAAAATTTCCTACCTGGCCAGATGAAATAACTTCTTCCTAACCAACGTGAAATATTTCTCATTACAGCCAAGCGAAAAATTCTTCACCCCAGTCTGATAAAAAAATTTCCTACCTGGCCAGAAAAAAAAAAATTTCTTCCTAACCAACTTGAAAAATTTCCCATTACAGCCAAGCGAAAAATTCTTCACCCCAGTCTGATAAAAAAATCTCCTACCTGGCCAGATGAAAAAAATTCTTCCTAATCAAGGTGAAATATTTCTCATTACAGCCAAACGAAAAATTTTTCAACCCAGTCAGCTAAAAAAAATTCCTACCTGGCCAGATGAAAAATAAAATATTCGACTCCAATGGGATTCGAACCCGGGACCTCTGCATCCCAAAGCGAGTGCTCTACCACGTCGCTATTAAGGCTAACTTGTACGACAAGGCAGTACAAACACCCCTTATACACATCCCGGCTACACCAGAAAAAAAAAAAAATTCTTCCGAACCAACTTGAAAAATTTCTCCTTACAGCCAAGCGAAAAATTCTTCACCCCAGTCTGATAAAAAAATTTCCTACCTGGCCAGATGAAATAACTTCTTCCTAACCAACGTGAAATATTTCTCATTACAGCCAAGCGAAAAATTCTTCACCCCAGTCTGATAAAAAAATTTCCTACCTGGCCAGAAATAAAAAATTCTTCCTAACCAACTTGAAAAAATTTCTCCTTACAGCCAAGCGAAAAATTCTTCACCCCAGTCTGATAAAAAAATCTCCTACCTGGCCAGATGAAAAAAATTCTTCCTAATCAAGGTGAAATATTTCTCATTACAGCCAAACGAAAAATTTTTCAACCCAGTCAGCTAAAAAAAATTCCTACCTGGCCAGATGAAAAATAAAATATTCGACTCCAATGGGATTCGAACCCGGGACCTCTGCATCCCAAAGCGAGTGCTCTACCACGTCGCTATTAAGGCTAACTTGTACGACAAGGCAGTACAAACACCCCTTATACACATCCCGGCTACACCAGAAAAAAAATTCTTCCGAACCAACTTGAAAAATTTCTCCTTACAGCCAAGCGAAAAAATTCTTCACCCCAGACTGATAAAAAAATTTCCTACCTGGCCAGATGAAATAACTTCTTCCTAACCAACGTGAAATATTTCTCATTGCAGCCAAGCGAAAAATTCTTCACCCCAGTCTGATAAAAAAATTTCCTACCTGGCCAGAAAAAAAAAATTTCTTCCTAACCAACTTGAAAAATTTCTCCTTACAGCCAAGCGAAAAATTCTTCACCCCAGTCTGATAAAAAAATTTCCTACCTGGCCAGATGAAATAACTTCTTCCTAACCAACGTGAACTATTTCTCATTACACCCAAGCGAAAAATTCTTCACCCCAGTCTGATAAAAAAATTTCCTACCTGGCCAGATGAAATAACTTCTTCCTAACCAACGTGAAATATTTCTCATTACAGCCAAGCGAAAAATTCTTCACCCCAGTCTGATAAAAAAATTTCCTACCTGGCCAGAAAAAAGAATTTCTTCCTAACCAACTTGAAAAATTTCTCATTACAGCCAAGCGAAATATTCTTCACCCCAGTCTGATAAAAAAATATCCTACCTGGCCAGATGAAAAAAATTCTTCCTAATCAAGGTGAAATATTTCTCATTACAGCCAAACGAAAAAATTTTCAACCCAGTCAGCTAAAAAAAAATTCCTACCTGGCCAGATGAAAAATAAAATATTCGACTCCAATGGGATTCGAACCCGGGACCTCTGCATCCCAAAGCGAGTGCTCTACCACGTCGCTATTAAGGCTAACTTGTACGACAAGGCAGTACAAACACCCCTTATACACATCCCGGCTACACCAGAAAAAAAAATTCTTCCGAACCAACTTGAAAAATTTCTCCTTACAGCCAAGCGAAAAATTCTTCACCCCAGTCTGATAAAAAAATTTCCTACCTGGCCAGATGAAATAACTTCTTCCTAACCAACGTGAAATATTTCTCATTACAGCCAAGCGAAAAATTCTTCACCCCAGTCTGATAAAAAAATTTCCTACCTGGCCAGAAAAAAAAAATTCTTCCTAACCAACTTGAAAAATTTCTCATTACAGCCAAGCGAAAAATTCTTCACCCCAGTCTGATAAAAAAATCTCCTAACTGGCCAGATGAAAAAAATTCTTCCCAATCAAGGTGAAATATTTCTCATTACAGCCAAACGAAAAAATTTTCAACCCAGTCAGCTAAAAAAAATTCCTACCTGGCCAGATGAAAAATAAAATATTCGACTCCAATGGGATTCGAACCCGGGACCTCTGCATCCCAAAGCGAGTGCTCTACCATGTCGCTATTAAGGCTAACTTGTACGACAAGGCAGTACAAACACCCCGTATACACATCCCGGCTACACCAGAAAAAAAAAATTCTTCAGAACCAACTTGAAAAATTTCTCCTTACAGCCAAGCGAAAAATTCTTCACCCCAGTCTGATAAAAAAATTTCCTACCTGGCCAGATGAAATAACTTCTTCCTAACCAACGTGAAATATTTCTCATTACAGCCAAGCGAAAAATTCTTCACCCCAGTCTGATAAAAAAATTCCTACCTGGCCAGAAAAAAAAATTTCTTCCTAACCAACTTGAAAAATTTCTCATTACAGCCAAGCGAAAAATTCTTCACCCCAGTCTGATAAAAAAATCTCCTACCTGGCCAGATGAAAAAAAATCTTCCTAATCAAGGTGAAATATTTCTCATTACAGCCAAACGAAAAAATTTTCAACCCAGTCAGCTAAAAAAAATTCCTACCTGGCCAGATGAAAAATAAAATATTCGACTCCAATGGGATTCGAACCCGGGACCTCTGCATCACAAAGCGAGTGCTCTACTACGTCGCTATTAAGGCTAACTTGTACGACAAGGCAGTACAAACACCCCTTATACACATCCCGGCTACACCAGAAAAAAAAAATTCTTCCGAACCAACTTGAAAAATTTCTCCTTACAGCCAAGCGAAAAATTCTTCACCCCAGTCTGATAAAAAAATTTCCTACCTGGCCAGATGAAATAACTTCTTCCTAACCAACGTGAAATATTTCTCATTACAGCCAAGCGAAAAATTCTTCACCCCAGTCTGATAAAAAAATTTCCTACCTGGCCAGATGAAAAAAATTCTTCCTAATCAAGGTGAAATATTTCTCATTACAGCCAAACGAAAAGTTTTTCAACCCAGTCAGCTAAAAAAAATTCCTACCTGGCCAGATGAAAAATAAAATATTCGACTCCAATGGGATTCGAACCCTGGACCTCTGCATCCCAAAGCGAGTGCTCTACCACGTCGCTATTAAGGCTAACTTGTACGACAAGGCAGTACAAACACCCCTTATACACATCCCGGCTACACCAGAAAAAAAAAAAAAAATTCCGACCAACTTGAAAAATTTCTCCTTACAGCCAAGCGAAAAATTCTTGACCCCAGTCTGATAAAAAAATTTCCTACCTGGCCAGATGAAATAACTTCTTCCTTACCAACGTGAAATATTTCTCATTACAGCCAAGCGAAAAATTCTTCACCCCAGTCTGATAAAAAAATTTCCTACCTGGCCAGAAAAAAAAAATTTCTTCCTAACCAACTTGAAAAATTTCTCATTACAGCCAAGCGAAAAATTCTTCACCCCAGTCTGATAAAAAAATCTCCTACCTGGCCAGATGAAAAAAATTCTTCCTAATCAAGGTGAAATATTTCTCATTACAGCCAAACGAAAAAAATTTCAACCCAGTCAGCTAAAAAAAATTCCTACCTGGCCAGATGAAAAATAAAATATTCGACTCCAATGGGATTCGAACCCGGGACCTCTGCATCCCAAAGCGAGTGCTCTACCACGTCGCTATTAAGGCTAACTTGTACGACAAGGCAGTACAAACACCCCTTATACACATCCCGGCTACATCAGAAAAAAAAAATTCTTCCGAACCAACTTGAAAAATTTCTCCTTACAGCCAAGCGAAAAATTCTTCACCCCAGTCTGATAAAAAAATTTCCTACCTGGCCAGAAAAAAAAAATTTCTTCCTAACCAACTTGAAAAATTTCTCATTACAGCCAAGCGAAAAATTCTTCACCCCAGTCTGATAAAAAAATCTCCTACCTGGCCAGATGAAAAAAATTCTTCCTAATCAAGGTGAAATATTTCTCATTACAGCCAAACGAAAAATTTTTCAACCCAGTCAGCTAAAAAAAATTCCTACCTGGCCAGATGAAAAATAAAATATTCGACTCCAATGGGATTCGAACCCGGGACCTCTGCATCCCAAAGCGAGTGCTCTACCACGTCGCTATTAAGGCTAACTTGTACGACAAGGCAGTACAAACACCCCTTATACACATCCCGGCTACATCAGAAAAGAAATTCTTCCGAACCAACTTGAAAAATTTCTCCTTACAGCCAAGCGAAAAATTCTTCACCCCAGTCTGATAAAAAAATTTCCTACCTGGCCAGATGAAATAACTTCTTCCTAACCAACGTGAAATATTTCTCATTACAGCCAAGCGAAAAATTCTTCACCCCAGTCTGATAAAAAAATTTCCTACCTGGCCAGAAAAAAAAAATTTCTTCCTAACCAACTTGAAAGATTTCTCATTACAGCCAAGCGAAAAATTCTTCACCCCAGTCTGATAAAAAAATCTCCTACCTGGCCAGATGAAAAAAATTCTTCCTAATCAAGGTGAAATATTTCTCATTACAGCCAAACGAAAAATTTTTCAACCCAGTCAGCTAAAAAAAATTCCTACCTGGCCAGATGAAAAATAAAATTTCCGACTCCAATGGGATTCGAACCCGGGACCTCTGCATCCCAAAGCGAGTGCTCTACCACGTCGCTATTAAGGCTAACTTGTACGACAAGGCAGTTCAAACACCCCTTATACACATCCTGGCTACACCAGAAAAAAAAAAAAATTCCGAACCAACTTGAAAAATTTCTCCTTACAGCCAAGCGAAAAATTCTTCACCCCAGTCTGATAAAAAAATTTCCTACCTGGCCAGATGAAATAACTTCTTCCTAACCAACGTGAAATATTTCTCATAACAGCCAAGCGAAAAATTCTTCACCCCAGTCTGATAAAAAAATTCCTACCTGGCCAGATGAAATAACTTCTTCCTAACCAACGTGAAATATTTCTCATAACAGCCAAGCGAAAAATTCTTCACCCCAGTCTGATAAAAAAAATTCCTACCTGGCCAGAAAAAAAAAAATTTCTTCCTAACCAACTTGAAAAATTTCTCATTACAGCCAAGCGAAAAATTCTTCACCCCAGGCTGATAAAAAAATCTCCTACCTGGCCAGATGAAAAAAATTCTTCCTAATCAAGGTGAAATATTTCTCATTACAGCCAAACGAAAAATTTTTCAACCCAGTCAGCTAAAAAAAATTCCTACCTGACCAGATGAAAAATAAAATATTCGACTCCAATGGGATTTGAACCCGGGACCTCTGCATCCCAAAGCGAGTTCTCTACCACGTTGCTATTAAGGCTAACTTGTACGACAAGGCAGTACAAACACCCCTTATACACATCCCGGCTACACCAGAAAAAAAAAAATTCTTCTGAACCAACTTGAAAAATTTCTCCTTACAGCCAAGCGAAAAATTCTTCACCCCAGTCTGATAAAAAAATTTCCTACCTGGCCAGATGAAATAACTTCTTCCTAACCAACGTGAAATATTTCTCATTACAGCCAAGCGAAAAATTCTTCACCCCAGTCTGATAAAAAAATTTCCTACCTGGCCAGATGAAAAAATTTCTTCCTTATCAAGGTGAAATATTTCTCATTACAGCCAAACGAAAAATTTTTCAACCCAGTCAGCTAAAAAAAATTCCTACCTGGCCAGATGAAAAATAAAATATTCGACTCCAATGGGATTCGAACCCGGGACCTCTGCATCCCAAAGCGAGTGCTCTACCACGTCGCTATTAAGGCTAACTTGTACGACATGGCAGTACAAACACCCCTTATACACATCCCGGCTACACCAGAAAAAAAAATTCTTCCGAACCAACTTGAAAAATTTCTCCTTACAGCCAAGCGAAAAATTCTTCACCCCAGTCTGATAAAAAAATTTCCTACCTGGCCAGATGAAATAACTTCTTCCTAACCAACGTGAAATATTTCTCATTACAGCCAAGCGAAAAATTCTTCACCCCAGTCAGATAAAAAAATTTCCTACCTGGCCAGAAAAAAAAAATTTCTTCCTAACCAACTTGAAAAATTTCTCATTACAGCCAAGCGAAAAATTCTTCACCCCAGTCTGATAAAAAAATTCCCTACCTGGCCAGATGAAATAACCTCTCCCTAACCAACGTGAAATATTTCTCATTACAGCCAAGCGAAAAATTCTTCACCCCAAGCTGATAAAAAAATTTCCTACCTGGCCAGAAAAAAAAAAATTCTTCCTAACCAACTTGAAAAATTTCTCATTACAGCCAAGCGAAAAATTCTTCACCCCAGTCTGATAAAAAAATTTCCTATCTGGCCAGATGAAAAAATTTCTTCCTAATCAAGGTGAAATATTTCTCATTACAGCCAAACGAACAATGAAGCGGCGCACGTGGCATATGACATTACGTAATCGTAATTGTTTTTTTTTTTTAATCAAATATTAACTAGGAGATAGATAAAACAAGCTTTTATTTAAGGGATATTACTGCGTTTCGATAATACTAGAATTTGGATAATATTATGGATTCGCATGAGAATAGTGTTAAAATAAAATCTGAACAGAGCAGAAAAGAATCTTTATTTATCTATTCAACTTGAACATTTATGGTAAACCCTCGAATTGCTGTATGTAATATGACATGCATAATTATTGGCGATTTAAAAATAAAATAGAAAAGTCTTTACAGAAATTGTGAGTACATTTTTACATGTACTTAAAAAGCCAATTTCGATATAAGAACATATATTAATTTGGATCATTAAGACATGAAACACCAACTGCGTGGAATTATTTCTACATTTTTGAAATTACACCTAACTGTATTTGTCTTTTATTTCCACACTTTAAGTTTATATCTGTACAGAATTAAATTTGGCCACCTTTCATTTTTGTCGTCTGGTTTATTGCTAATCAGCGCGTTCGTTTTGTTACAAACGATTATGCCAGGGCTTTTATTGAAATAATGAGAATGAATAGTCACAATGAGAGAAATTCACACAAACAATCAAATCAAAGTTGTTTTCAAAACACGAATCAAATAATTTTCATGGACGGACATCGACACTTTATCAAGAAGAAAAAAACACCTTATAAATCAAAGTCGCCTTTCTTTGTTATTTTCTTTATCAAATAAAAATTCAAATTTAATTTCTAGGGACAATAAAGTATTGGTTTAAAATATATAGGTTCAATAATCTAATCCATTAAATGTCAAAATAGACTGAATAACAAGATATACTTAAATAAAATAAAGAAGAGTAATTGTTCTTCAAAGACATTCAAAGTTTTATCTGCTAAAAATATCGTTCGCATACCCTTTTGATTTAGACTAACTTAAAAATTTTGTGGTCTGGTAATGGGTTTGTACACGGACCCTAATTATACAATATTGAGTGTCCCTGTTTAATCCTGACCCGAAGGATTTTTTCTCAGCCATTTTGAATCAGAAATTTGCTACCCAGAAATAAACTGACGACCGTCTCCATGTTCAAATAAACTGGAGAGTAGTTAGGCCCGATTACTCCTTTTCTGTATTTTCGGAAAGTCCTATAAACCCGTTTTTTCGCGTTGATTTCAAAGACGCTCCTATATCAACCATATTATAGATATGAAATTTGCTACCCGGAAATGGAGAGTTATGACCGTTCGTTGTTTCAATGCACCGGAGAGTATTCAAGTTCGATAACTCCATTTCTATATTTTCGGAAAGGCCCATTAACATAAAGACAGTTACAATTCTTTAGCACTTAGCCATAAAAATGCATTTTTGTGAAACTATGCCTTTTTTTTACTCAGAATTTTTCAATATCAATAACCAACCAACAAGTATGGCATCTAAGGTATGCCCACTTGCTTTAATGATGAGTATGTTTTACAAATAAAAAATTAAAGTATTTTTTTTTTTTAAATAAATACCTTTTGTTTAATGATTAGAATTTAAGCTCTATGCTAAGATTTTTCTAGATTTATGTAAAAAGATTTCAAGTCAAAGGCATAAGTTTCATGTATAGTTTATTTTAGAAGACATAAATTATATTTACAACAAATTAAAAATCATAAAACTATTTACACATACCCTTACACTTAAGTCACTAAAAATTGTAATGTCTATCTTTCAAGAACCAAAGAAATGTAAATTTGATTCAGATATTATCATTCACATGATTTTATGATCTTGACCGTTGAATAATTCTAAAGAGATATCTTGTTCCTAAATACTTTATAAATACTATATCGTTGGTTTTCACCCAGTTCCTCTTAACAACAGCTTTGTATAAGCTGTAGTTTCAAGGTTTAAGCATAAAACCTATGATATATTAACTTTTATCTTATAACTATACAAATATCCATGTGATAACATCCCGTATGATATTTTTTATGATATCACATATTTATTTTTAGAACAATGATATAATGCTCTTATTTTTAGAAACTTGCATTTCAGTTAGAAACATCATCGAAAACAAGACAAATATAGGTTATAAGATAAATATAATACATACTTAGTGTATTGTATGAAAAAAATATCAAATTCGGTTGTGAGAATTGATAATTGTCTCGGCAGAGCCTCGACAATTTTCAATTCTCCCAACCTTGTTAAATATTTTTTTATATAATACACTAAGTACGTGTTATATATTTACAGATGTTCAGGTTAGAGGGTAGTCAGTCTTTATTCCTCAACCAAACTCTACGCTGTGGGTACTCATTTGAATTGCCATATGCAACAAATCAAACAAGAACCATCAAACTTTAACAAGATTGCTGACCAACAGTAAGGCGAATATGAAATTTCTACCAATTTAACATAAAAGTCAAATACTGAGCCCCATGATCAACAGTAACATAGTCCATGAAACATTCTGTTTGATTGTATCTAGGATTGATTTGTTTGTTTGAATGGGGCTTTAAGCCGCTTTTAACATTATTTCAGTCATATCCCATAGACTGGCACACCTTACAATGGATTTCTGGTATTTCTCACACCAGTACAACCATAACATCCTTTCCTCCAGCTGCTATCCCACATAAATATACGGTTATCGACCCATTAGTGGTGAACAAATAGTCAGAATGGATAATGCCGCCCTTGAGGATCGAACCTGTGACCTCTAGATTGACAGTCTGACTTATCTAGGATTGAAGGCCGGTTTTAACAACCCTTGAGTCTTATTGCAGTTGGCTAGTTACTTAACAATGAATTCCTGAACAGAACTACCATTATAGCCTTTCCTAGTCGCCAGTTGCTATCCTACTTAGGTTTATGTTTATGATTATCCATCATCTGGTAGGAGAAAAATGGTTCAATGACCAAGTCAAAGCTTTCTATAGATAACCTAACCCTTTGCTGTTTTATCCCTGCTTTTTACGTGCCTTTGATTTTATGATTGCGAAAACATTGTGAAAAAAGAAGAAATTGCTTCTGACAAGCAATTTCTTCTTTTTCCACACTATTTTCTACCCTACTGAATGGTTCTTTTTCAAATTAAATCCACTTTAAATTTTCATCTACAAAACCTTTGAATTTGGAAAGGTCCAAAATTTTGTAAAACAGGAAAGGGTTAATGAAGATCAGACTTGACCACTGCAAAGGTTGATAATTCTAGTCTTCCCATAGGTCTGTTTTCACAGTATTTGTCATATTTCTACAGCTGAAGCACCTAACAAAGTTCTACACCAGTACCACCACAACATGCTTTCTGAGTCTCAAGCTGCTCATTCCACTAAAGTTTATGATTATCAACTCACCCACAAATACAAGAACGAATATTTGCAAAAAAACAAAAATCAAACATTTGATCTCATGATTTAGTACAAGACACCAGAGCTACAAATAGAGGGTGTATTTTGGATTTGAAATTTAAGTAATTTAATAACTAGAAAGACATGAATGTTTCATGGTTTGAGTCACTCCACAGGCTTGAAATTCTTGTAAAAGCAAATAAAAGTTGACTAGATTTTAAGATATTTTGGGTTCTACTGAGGTTGAAAATGGTTTTGAAAGTTGCAACTATATAACATAAAGAGAAAAGACCTCCGCCCATTAAAAACATATTTTTCATCCAATCACAAAAATTTTTGGTAGACTGATAAAGGGTCACTAAAGGATCATTCTAGTGTAATTTGGTTGATATCCAACAATTAGATTCTGAGAAAATGATTTTCAAAGTTTCCACTATATAACATAGATAAATGACCTCCGCCCATAAAAATACATATTTTCATCTGATCACAATAATTTTTTGTAGACTGACAAAGGGTCACCAAGGGATCATTCATGTAAAATTTAATCGGTATCCATCAATTTGAATCTGAGAAAACTCACTTTTTACCATATTTGGAAATTGGCCACGCACATTAAATCCATGTTTTTCATTGGATCAAAATTTCTTGAACAACTTTGAAAGAGGGTCACCCAAGGATCATTCCTGTGAAGTTTGGTTGAAATTCATCCAGTAGTTTCTGAGTGGAAGATTTTCAAAGAAAAAGTTAACGACGCACGAATGGATGGACGATGGGAAAATAGCATAGTTCCAATGTTGTGGGTACTAATTGGAATTGTCTCTTCAAGATTATTCCAATAAGTACCTAAAACATAGGATTTCATTGAGAAATAAAGATTTTAGACTGGCTTTACCCCTTCTTAATTGTACCTCTGGTCATACCCTATAAACATGGCTCTAGCCTTATCTTTGAACTCATGTCTAATAGTTAGAAGTTTTATAAACAAGCTTATACTACTCATTTCATTAGTTCAAATTTTCATTTAACCTAAATAACTTGTTCACAGTGAAACCACAATAGAATCCTTCAGTATTTTGAAACAGCGAGGCATTGCCTATGTTATGAAACCTTGTATTTAAGGTTAAAGTAATTTTGAGTTTGGTAACATCTTTTACTTTTATACCAACCATAAAATACCATATTTCTTAAGCAAACCTACTCAAAGAAAATAATGTGTGAAAATTAGAAATTGCAGCTAACCACTCTCACAATGTTAACCAGCTAAATTTCTTCAAGTTTTTTCCCCATAATAATGAATAAGAAAGCAGGCAGTGCTGGCTTAACCCTTTGCTGATTAATCCCTGCTTTTTACGTGTCTGTCATTTTATGATTGAGAAAACATTGTGAAAAAAGAAGAAATTGCTTCTGACAAGCAATTTCTTCTTTTTCCACACTATTTTCTACCCTACAGAATGGTTATTTTTCAAATTAAATCCACTTTAAATTTTCTTCTGCAAAACCTTTGAATTTGGACAGGTCCAAAATTTTGTAAAACAGGAAAGTGTTAAACCAGAAAACATAGCATGCTTATCTTACTTGTTGCTAAAAGATTCGTGCACAGTAGGAATAAGACATGAATTGCACAATGGGGGTTTATTTTGAGTCTTTAGGAATAAATCAAAGCGTGTAGCAATCAAAATGGTCATAATCATTTCTACGTTTCTATCAATCATTGAAAATTAAGTATAAAAATATGAGTCAATTCTAGATTTCAAAAGAAATAGTATGTAGTGGTCCTTTAACACCAGTTCTCTCCCAAAAAGGGAAATTAATGAAACTGTGATCTCGATATTTGACATGGACCTTAATAAAGGATAGCAGCAGATGTACCAACAGGAAGATCTAATTAGAAAATCACATATATTTGCTTAACACCGCTTTTGACACTTTTTCAGATACGTCATATCTGCTGGAGCACCTAAAACTGAATTTCTTGCACCTGTATTACCATTATAGTCTGTTTGACTTCTATTTGAACCAACATTTAGCCAAAATGAATTGGTGAAAACAATTTTTGGGTTGTCATATCAATTTTTCAATCTCATAACATGGTGATTTTTCATTTTTTCAGAATTTTTGAAAGTAAACTTATGATTTTGTCCGTCCGTCTACATGTTTACTCCCCGCCTGTCATACCTAGTTGTTTCTATAAATTGTCTCTGCAAAAATAGTTTGATTCACATAGGGGTTGACTCAAAAGTGAATAAATTTAAGTGAGCCATTTTTGTATAAAATCTAAAATGTCTATAAAATTTAATTTTGTCTGTGTAATCTACTTGTCAGGGATGTTTAAATGAGGGGGCAGGGCATAAAAATTTCTTTAATTAACCCTTGTCATGCTGAATAAATTTTGACTAAAATTTTCATCGAAATCAAAGGGCAAAAAGCACTGAAAGTACCAACTACATGTCAATTTTTATTAGAAAAACTAAATATATTGACAATTCTGGTTTGAAAGTGAGAAACAGGTGGTGTAGATTAACACCAGACTGCACATATGTGCAGGCTGATGTTTGTCTATAGCTCCTGCCAAATCAGGAATATTCCGGGTTCAGCATTACAAGGGTTAAGACAACAGTTAACAGATCATTGAAAATTACATACAAGAGCACTGCCTACAGGGGCCAACACTAGGCTGAATAGTAAATAAACAAGATGATTTTGTAAAACACTAATGGTCCCAAAACAAAATTTTTTCTAGAAGTTAGACATTCAATTGACTGTCAAAGATGCAGCTGAGTGGTACCTTTATGCATAATAAGCCCATTGTCCCTACAAAAGCATTGAGTTAATAAGGAAAATATTTAATGTGCAAGTAGGTTTTTGTAGACAGACATACTGACAGGGAGATGGACATATGGTCACTGGTAAAACAATATGCCCAAAACTAATACATGTATTCAATAAAAACAATAACCCACCTCCTCTCCCCCTACTTTTACCAATTTGTCTTTACAGAGAGAAGAATAACCAGTGTAAGTATGACTTTCATCAAATGTCAGATGAAAATTGCAACAATCTGGGATTGAACTCTGGATCCTACAACTGACAGCCAAACACACTACAGACTGAGGTAACTGTTATCAGCAATGCAACTCTAAAAGATTTTGTTAAGCACAACTAGAGCTAATGCGCAGCACTTCATATCTCAGTAAAACTGGCCAGTGGGAGCATTTCCATGTGATTTCCATTACACCCTTTTCTATTCAATCCTAAGATTTCATTAAACATAATATATTTCATACTTGAGAAAATATGGAAAAAGAACAAATTGCTTGTAACAAGCTAACTTGTAGTGGGATTTTTTTTTATCTTGCCTTAAAAAATAGCAATTTATAATCGCAAGGTTGACCTTTGACAATTAGGTTTAATGGAAATATTATCCTCAAAGAATATTCTTTAGAGGTTGACCCTTCTCAGGGGTTGACACTAATTCCTGAGATTAAGGAGTCAACTGGACTCCTAACACATGACATCAAGGAGTCCAAGCTCTAAGTAAGGAGTCCCAATTTTCATAATGGGAGAACATTGTGGAAAAGAAGAAATTGCTTGTTATAATCAATTTCGTCGTTTTCACAATGTTACTCCAAAGAAGAGTGTTTTTTTTTCTCTAAAAATACTACAGGATGCAAGCAAATTTTTTCTTCAACAACTTTTGTAGTAAAATGATCTATATTTTAGGTGTTTGAAAGGACAATGTGCTGCAGGCATTATTTTGGGATGGGTCATACTGTTTTTTAGCACAAACTATTTGTTTTAGACAATATCTGATTACATTTTTTGATGCGCCCCCTTTATAATCTATTCAAATCTGATGTTTATTTTAACCTAGGATAGGTATTAATGATTCTTTGGCCCACCACTTTTTCCTGCTGGCCCATCATAATTTTAGATTTTACAAGTAAATGAATGGGACATTGGTCATTGGCCCATTTCAATGGCCCATCATGAAATTGGTTCAAAATTATCCCTGCGCTGTGCATCTATTTTTCAAAATATTCCCACATGACCCTCGGAATCCATCGGACTCCTTGTTTGAAAATGGAAGGAGTCCCGACTAGTAAAAGGGATTCTCGAACTACTGGACTCCACTTATTGTGGAACCCTTCTTCTCTCTGCTGTTTACAGAATTCTGTTGCTAAATACAAAGCTTTGGTGAACAGAATAGACCAAAATCAGCCTGCACTGACTTGCAGTCTGATCTCAGCCTTCACTGCCTGTTTTCGCCCTTCATTTTTGTGAGAATATCTGTAGCAATAGGGATGAAATGTCCAACAATTGGCAATTATACCAGTATTACTGTTACAGCATTTTTTCTACTCAGAGCTTTTGGGGTTCAGTGAAAGACTGTGCTAAGTGTATAATATATATATATATATATATATATATATATATATATATATATATATATATATATATATATATATATATATATATATATATATATATATATATATATATATATATATATATATATATATATATATATATATACACACACACACACACACACACACTTAGTACAGTCTTGTACTGAACCCTCAAGCTATGAATGCAAAATGATTACTTAGCGCAGACACTATGTCGTGTTTTTCACAAAGCACTGACAGTTTTTGCCAGAATTTGCACTTTCCCTTTCTGATACATTAAGTTCATAAAAATTTCATCATATTTTGGATAGACAAAAGCCTATCTCTATAGCTAAAACACTTGACAGTTTATACTGTTTTGAATATTCACTATAATCCCTGAGTGATAATTAAATCTTCTAAATCTTTCTCTTCTATCTTTAGAGTCTGAAAATAAAAGATAATAAGCAATATCTATGAATAACATATTTCCTTAATCTAATATTGAAATGTCTTTAAGAATTTTCACTTGGTATTTTTATTCAGAAGCACAGTATATACCAATTTCTTTAATGCTTTTCGGTGGTTTATTGAGAAATAATGGTAGATTATCACTTGATAATCTCACCCAAAAGCAGTTAAATTAAAAAAAAAAACTTTATACCCTGCTTTTGTGCATTTCATCCAATCTGACGTCATCTATGTGGGGCGAAATAAGTGACGTCACAATGAATGTTGCATAGCAATCATGCACAAAATGACGCACTTTACGAAAATGTGTCCTAGAAATTTCACATTTTGTCTCATTTTTGCAAAAAAGAAATAGAATATTCGTTTGTTTTTCCAGTAAGATCGATTAATATTTCATTTCGTGAACAACAAAAGCCATTTGTTGTTCACTCAATGAATATAAATCAATCTTACACTGAAACAAACAATTATCCTCTATAGATTTAAACCTGCTTCATTTCATGCTACTTGGCATCATCTAAGTATTGCCAATTTTATTAATTACCACATCACTTTTTCATGCCATCATATGCAAAATGATATGATTTCAGACTATCACAATTGTTTCAAATGTTGCCTTATTTTGTTTTTAATAAATGGAACAATTGTTTATTTTTCCATCTCAGATTGATATTTGTAACAAGCAATTTCTTCTACCCAATAAAGTTTTCCACTATATAGGATGGTTTCAATTCAGAATGAACCCGCTATTTATGATAATTTTCAACCTCCTTCCATCTGGACCAGTCCAATATCTTGAAGCTGAGTCCAGCTCGCTCAGAGGTAATGCCAGGGCTGTCGATCCTGTGGCTGTGTGTCTGAAGCCAGGCTCCCCTTAGCTTGGTGTGAGAATCATCAGAAAAACATTGGTAGGTGTACCAGCTGATGTGATATAACTGTAATAATGTTGAAAGTGGCTTAAACACTTTACAAACAAATAACCCAAAATCTGGAAAATCAAGAAAGGCTTAAAGCAACAAGTTATGGTAAAACGGTAACAGTAAAAGTTAAACAAAATTTATGAACTCATGATCTTTAACAATGTTGTCCAAGGTTTCCTAATAAAATCACTAGGAAACCTTGGTTAAAACTGTTGAAGTTCATGGCTTCCGAAAAGTTGCAGAACTATTACGGGTTCACAACCTTGAATAAAGTTCACCATACCTTTTCATTTGCCAGATGTAACAAACACACAAAAGCTATGGGTACACTGAGATTTCTAGCTGTTTGTCCCGATACTTTCTCCGGTAGGTCCGTTAGTAAATGTTGAAATGTTGTTCTACCCTGCATCTCTTTACTTGGATCTGATGTTGATGTACTTGGTTGTGCAACTGCATTCTCATTCTCTTCATTTGATTTGGTCTAAAAAACAAAGCAGTTTCATGCATTAAGCTACAACTAATCATTCCATAAAATGGACAATTATTCACCCAAAATTCAAAATCACTTGCTCAGCACTCCAATCATTTGTTCAAAATAATCACTAAAAAACGCTCCTAAATTTTTCAAAAACTCTTAGAAATCGTTCAAAATGATTAAATTTTCAATCAAATTGATTTAATAAACACATGATTTTATTAGCTTAAACCTATTTATTTTACATTGATTGGGAAACAAGTTCTTTAAACTTAGATTAATCCCTCTTGATTATGCTTTCTTGAAAATTTACTAATACTCACACCAAATTTGTGGGCCAATGAAAGAACAAATATTGATAGCTGCTCCTGGGAATCAAACTCAAGACCTTTGGGTCAAGAGGTTGACCCTCTACCTCTAGACGATGGACACCACACATTGATATAACTAAAAAATTCATTTGTCCACTTCCAAGTGGACAAAATTATTAATTATGTTTTATTGCCCTTTAACATCATCCAAAACTTGCTCCACACACTCATTTGATTTCAATCATCAATCATTCATCTCGCCAATTTTTCCATGTTGTTAACTGTAACAAAAGATCATTTTACCTCAGTTTCTTCAAGATTTGTGACCTTTAACTAAAAATCTACACACTAAATATAATCCTCTAGTTTGTAAGTTTGTTTGGGGTCTAACTCCGCTCTCAACAATCTTTTTGTGATATTGCAGCGGCTTGAGCACCTATTAATTGATTCCTGGTATTTCTGATACTAGTCCTACCATTACACCCTTTCCTATTCTCCAGCTACTATCCAACATAGGTCTACCATTATCAACCCATTGGTGGGAGACAAAAAACTCCAGAAATATTGAGCGCCCGCATTGGGAATCAACACTGGTTCCTAGGGACTCAGAGGCTGGGATCATTAGGCTGAAGGCTCCTTACTTAAAATATCTCTTTTTTTTCTCTTTATTAAACTATTTTTTTTGCAATTTTACAATAATTTTGTTTCTGGCAGTATCATTTTTTCATGAATATTGAAATGTTTTCTATTTGCCTTAATTTAATGTAAACAAAATAGTGGACAGCTTAGCCATTGGGGAATCAACTTTAGGGAAGATTTCTAGATTGTTTTAAACATTCTTCATTTATTTCTTAAGATTATCCCAAAAGGGTCTCTTCAGGACTATCATCAAATAGTTTGAGAGTCCTCTCTATAAATTTGTGAACTGTAGAGACTTCAGGGCTTGAAAATTCTACTCGTCCGCTCGTCCTGCATGATTTTTTCCTTCTTTGTTTATATAAGCAGGACGAGTGGATTTTTGCAAAATTTCACTTATGAAATTAATGTATCACTATATTTTCTTGTATAGCAGGACGAGTAGAAATTTCAAGAATTTTCAAGCCCTGGACTTTCAAAAAAATGTGTTCATTACAACCCTATAACCCTGTAAGGTTGTAACTCTTATTTGTTAATGTTGGACTAAAACCCTGAATATCATTTTGTGATTCAAAAGAAATCAGAAATTTCCACTTTAACAAACCTGTTCTGTAGGTGCCGACTTGAGTAAATTCCACATACATGACTTTAACCTTTTAACATCCAATTTTTTGGCTGTTTTAGCATAATCTATGTTGATCTTAGCAACCTGGAAGTATAAAAAAAATCTTCTATGAACTATTCTCATAAGCAAATGCAAATTTATACAGAAATTCAATGCATCAACTATTATAGGAAACAGTTTTGTTCCCATTCATTTCTTCTCTTTTTATAAATCCTGGGACATATCTTTTTATAATTGCAATCCAATAAAATAAAGCAATTCTGATTGGTTTAAATTCCTTCACGTGGGGAAATCCATTGCACTTTATTTCTGTACAAAATGCAATAGATCTTCCTGGAATACCCCGACCTTCGATCTGTAAGTCCTGTGTTGTAGGAACTCCATTTAACCTAGTTCCCGATCATCCACATAATATTGCTATTTAATCTATCATACATTAAGATATTTTCGAAGGAATTTATAATTACAAGCATGCAGGTCTAATTCTGAGCCGACGTAAACTTAGAAAACAGTGAGTCGGCGAAGACCATCAGGCAACCCTCTAAACTAAGACCGACCACACTGTTTTTGTTTAAAGATACAGACTTACTTAGCAGAAAAAAGTTTTTTTTGTCACAAGTACCTCTGTGAATTTCAAAGTTGATGTTTATTTGTGTATCATTTCTTTTAGTTTATGACATTTCACTTCGATAGCAAGATAAAAACAAGAGGACCATGATGGTCCTATATCGCTCACCTGAATAAGTCACTCATAACTTGTCAACCATGTTATGAATACCAAAATTTAGGGTGGTTAAGTTTTATTCTACTGCAATTTGATTTTTTTTAGATTTTCTATAAATTTTCAACTTTTCTCTTAACCATGGCAAATTCTTTAAACAACTTTAGTAGACCTACACGTTAAGAACATCAATGCTAAGTTTAAAATTGATTGGCCTAATGGTTTAGGAGGAAAGAATTTGTTCTAAGATTTTTGGTAATTTATGCCATTTTTAGCCTATCCTATACCATGGAAACAAGAGTTTTTAATGAAATTGAATTATTTTAACAACTTTTGAAGAACTTCACCCAAGGATCAACCCTGCCAAGTTTCAGCTTGATTGGTCTAGTGTCTTGGGGTGAGAAGAATTTTTTCTTAGATTTTCAGCCATTTCAACCATTTTTCAGACATTCCGTTACCATGGTAACCAGAGTTTTTAATGAAATTTAATTATTTTAATAACTTTTGAAGAACTTCACCCAAGGATCATCCCTGCCAATTTTCAACTTGATTGGCCTAGTGGTTTTGGAGGAGAAGAACTTTTTCTAAGATTATCAGCCATTTTCGGCCATTTTCAGACATTACATTACCATGGCAACCAGAGTTTTTGATGAAATTAAATCATTTTAACACTCTTTGCAAAGCTTCACCCAAGGATCAACCCTGCCAAGTTGCAGCTTGATTGGCCTATCGGTTTAGGAAAAGAAGATTTTTTTCTAAGATTTTCAGCCATTTTCGGCCATTTTTAAGACATAACATTACAATGGCAACCAGAGTTTTTGATGAAATTAAATTATTTTAACACTCTTTGAAGAGCTTCACCTGAGGAATATCCCTGCCAAGTTTCAACTTGATTGGCCTAGGGTTTTGGAGTAGAAGAATTTTTTCTAAGATTTTCAGCCATTTTCGGCCATTTTTCAGACTTTCCGTTACCATGGAAACCAGAGTTTTTAATGAACTTAAATTCTTTTAACAACTTTTAAAGAGCTTAACCCAAGAAACATACCTACCAAGTTTCAACCTGATTGGCCTAGTGGTTTAGGAGAAGACGAATTTTTTCAAAGATTTTCGGCCATTTTCGGCCATTTTTCAGACTTTCTGTTACCATGGAAACCAGAGTTTTTAATGAAATTAAATTATTTTAACAACTTTTGAAGAGCTTCACCCAAGGAACATCCCTACCAAGTTTCAGCCTGATTGGCCCAGCGGTTTAGGAGGAGAAGAATTTTTTCTAAGATTTTCGGCCATTTTAGGCCTTTTTGTAACCATGGCAACCAGAGTTTTTGAGGAATTTAAATTCTTTTAACAACTTTTAGAGAGCTTCACCCAAGGAACATCCCTGCAAAGTTTCAGCTTGATTGGCCCAGTAGTTGAGGAGGAGAAGATGTTTAAAGAAATTGTTGACCGATGGACGGACAGACGGACGGATCACAATAGCTCACCTTGAGCACTTTGTGCTCAGGTGAGCTAAAAAAATACACGATCTAAAAATAGATTGTGTAATCTGTACGCGCAGAAAGTAGACTTGAAGCTTTAATATTTTGCCGAGTATTTTAATAGTTTCTTTGATCTAGAGGATTGCATTTATAAGGGACTAGTGTCTTTTTCACTGCATTTATTGGGGTATAAAGAGCAAATTGCCTTAGCACATGGCTTAAACATAACACCCTATGGGCCTTATTTGCCAAGTGCTAAGGCAATTGCATTATTTACACCAATAAACACAGAGAAAAAGACACTCATCCCTATATTAAAGATTTGGGGAAGGGGCCTGTGGTCCTTTATTTTGGAGAAATACTTCAATGAGGGAGGAATATTATCTGATATTTTAGTAGAATCTTCTAGGTTTTTTTTTACATAGAGTAATATATTTGGGAGAACAGATCTAAATCAAGATGTTGACTAAGTAACATCTAATTTATTTCTCAACCTTTTAACTACAGCTTGATTACACTAAATAGCAATTTCTTTCAGAAGTTTGGCATTAATTTTTACTCTGACTTTGTCAAAAGATCTTTACCACCTCATAAGCAGGCTTATATATAAATGAAGGATCTCCTTACTAATTTGTAATATAACTTTAAAAGTGATGAAGGAAAATGTCAAGTTTGCAGGTAGATGTTCTAGTTATGGTTGGCAGTCAGTGGTTAAAACAGGTGTGGAATACCTATGCCCCACTGTTCTGACACAGGCTTTTCTACTTTCTGACAAGGGCATTTTTCAGGCCACTTGGACAATTTATTACCATAATCTTTTTTAACAAGGGGTAGAAAAAAATGTTTTTCAATGAAGAAAATGCCGAGTTTCAGCATTTTCTTCATTAAAAAACAAAGATTTCACAATATTTATCTATTCATCGTTTTCTGCAAGTTAAATTTTCATCCAGGACAAGTGGCATTCCCCTTTTACTTGCCTAGGTACAAAGTGGAAAAATAAGTATTTTCATAGCCCTGGTTAAAATTTTGATCTTCATCTATTTAACCGTAATATTTTCCTTTGTTTCATTGCTAATAGTTAGATAAGCCATTCGATGAAGCCTACCTTGTATGGTTGAGCAAGTAATTTATCTCCGGCCAGTGATGTGACATCAAACGGGTTTGCCGGTTGCGTAAATGTATCCTGAGACTGTGAAAATGGGTCCTGAGATGAAGATTCCTGAGATCCAAAATCACCCCCGGCCTCCATGAAGTTACCGAAATCGAGCTCACCGCTTTCATCATCATCATTCTGTAAGTATGGAAAGACTGTTATTATAATCAATATATTTAAATATCAATCTCATTAGTTTAGACTAGATTTATGATTTGTGTTTGTTGATATTTCAATTTATCTTTAAACTATGCAAATATGGGTGTATTAACACCTCATATATTTTTTACGATATCACATGCATATATTTAGAACAACGATATAATGCACTTATTTTTAGAAACTTGCATTTCTGTTAGAAACATCAACAAAAACAAGGCAAATATAGGTTATAAGATAAATACATAATACATACTTAGTGTTTTGTACGAAAAATATCTAACTCGGTTGTGGGAATTGATTATCAATTCCACCAACCTCGTTAGAAATTTTTTTCATACAAAACACTAAGTACGCATTATATTTATATCCAGGGTCAGCCGAAATAAAGAAAGTGCATATAAATTGATACAAACTAAAGCACAGCATGTTCATTCCACTCTTTGCTGCAATTACTTTATAATGAAATTTAATAAATTGAAATAGCTGCATAGTTCTCCCTACATAATCATCTTTAGAAAACCCATTTTAACCTTCACTAGATCATTTTTTTGTTAGATATTCATTTCTCCTTTAACATGATTAGTAACTTAATTGGAATATCAAATCTAGCTGATCTAAGTTTAATTATTTCATTTTTCACATACAATTTCTGAATGGACTAATTTCAGTTAGTTACATTGTGTAATTGACCTTCAGATCTCAATCACAACCATTCTAAATCGCGTAATAAGCGCTCCTTTCATTCATTAATCACTCACTCAAACCATCTAAAAATGCTCAAAATCACTAAAGAAGATAAGATCAACAAATATATTCAAAATATATATAGCTAGAGAAAAATCATGATTTTTTACTTAATCAAAATTATAAGCATCTGATTGATTCTTGAAGAGAAAGGAAGCCATTTATAGAACTTGTATGCATATTTTATTAAAGAGAGGTAATAAATATCAACAATATCAACTATTTTGTTCATCCTGTAAAAAAAGCAATATCCCCCCCTTTCAGTTCAAGAAAAACCAACTCATCACACTCATTCAATTTCATTCCAAAATCATTCATCTTGTCAATTTCACAATGTTGTAAACTATAGTAAGGCAGGTGAAAAAAATTCCAGTCAATTTACCTTTTTCTTTAACCTAATTTAATAGAATCAATTTTGAAAATTTTTCAAAATAGTTTTCTAAACAAGAAGCCCAAGAGGGCCTTTGCTCCACTGGCTTAAATATCTGAAGATTTGAAAGAGAGATATTGAAAATAGAAGGTAATGAAAGTCATCAGCATTCAAAGATTTCGGCCTCAAAATAAGCCCTGCCCTGCGAAGCCCGTATCCATGGACCAATCCAAATTTCTTGAACAATTTTAAAAAAAGATCACCAAAGGAACATTCTGGTAAAGTTTCATTGAAATCAACCAAATGGTTCAGGGGAAGATTTCATTCAAGCATTTTGGGCTCAAAATAAGCCCTGCCCAGCTTTGCCCATATTTGGGGCTCAATCCATATTTTTTGAACAACTTTAGAAGAGGGTCACCTAAGGAACATTCTGGCCAAGTTTGGTTGAAATCAACCCAATGGTTCAGGAGGAGATGTCATTTAAAGGTTTCTGGCTCAAAATAAGCCCCAACCTGCCACACCCGTATTTGGGGGGTCAATCCAAATTTCTTGAACAACTTTAGAAGAGGGTCACCCAAGGAACATTCTGGTGAAGTTTTGTTGAAATCGGCCCAATGGTTCAGGAGCAGATGCCGGTCAAAGATTTAGGCTCAAAATAAGCCCCGCCCTGCCACGCCCATATTTGGGGGGTCAATTCAAATTTCTTGAACAACGTTAGAAGAGGGTCACCCAAGGAACATTCTCGCTAAGTTTTGTCAAAATCCACTCATTGGTGTAGGAGGAGAAGACGTTTAAAGAAAAGTTTACGCACACATACACCAATGCACTACAGACATCCCACCATGACAATAGCTCGCTGGTCTTTGGCCAGTGGAGCTAAAAATCTTATTGAATGTGATCAAGATTAGGGCGAAAAAACAAGACAAAACACTAATCTTTAAGAACCAACTTACATCGTCTGGGTTCGGACAATAATTTTCCTTATCATTGACATTTTCATAATCATAGTTATCTATAGCATCATCTACATCAGCAGCTCCTGATTGTCGCTTGATCTGAAATACATAAATATCACATACCAGAGCAATAAATAGATGTTGTGCAATTGCTTTCAGATTAAAAGATATTTTTGATACTTTCATAAACCCAAAGAGTGTGGAATTCCCATGCCATACTTGTCTGACATTGGCTTTTCCACCTGCGGACAAGTATATTTTCCAAGGCTACTTATCTGTTGAAAAATAAATACACAGCAAATCTTTGAATGGTAATATATAGATGTAAGAGATTAATAACTGTAACATTTATAACAATAGTGAGAAAGCATTGATTTTTATGAATCTATTTTCTTCTTTAAAAACAATGATTTATTCAAAATTTGTTATTCTCTTTTTTTTGCTGATAAGTTTTGATCTATTTTGTCCTGTACAAGCAAAAAAATCATCTTGATTTTTTTTTTATATTTTTCTCAAAATGAGGACTATTTCCCAAATAGTTATTATCTTGGATAATTCAAAATTACAGGATTCTCAAACTAGGTGGTAGTCACTGGACAACTACTGTGGTGCCCACATTTAAATGCTTGACCTTATGCTGTGACCTTGATGCCATCTGAAAATTTTAAATAGAATTCATATCGGCAAAATGGTGTCCACTTTATCCAAAATCCATTCATAAATGTAAGAGTTAACAACCTGACAAAACAGACACACTAACACACATACACTGAGCTATTGTTGTGAAAACTATGTCTCAAAGAGTTTTTAGGAATGTACGATTTGTGCATCTGAGACTCTTAGATAAGTTGCTGGGACTCTCAAAAACTCAATCCTGTGAGACTACAAGACCATCTTTGGAGCAACTCTATAAACAAATTGAAGACTGCTTCAAACAGTCTCCAATTTTTTTCTTAAGTTGATCTTAAAAGGCATGTATGGTTATCTATCAAATATCTTGTATAGCCTGACCCCTGAGAATATGTGAATTTTACAAAAACAAATGAGGAAGGCCAATAAAGAATTAGCATGTATTTATAGCAAGGTCTCCCTATTCTTGGAAAGGGCATAACATAAATTATTAATTACTGAATTTATTAAACTTGTCATCTATAAATATATAAAAACTCGGTGCAGACTTGTTTTTATATGTACATCGATGACTTGTTTTAAAAATTTGGTATTCCAGGTTGATGCTGTCAATCAATACTAGATAGACCAATCAAAACACTAATTTATAACAAGATGATCCTTGAATTTCCACATTTTCTGTCAATTTGTTTCAATCATTTTTGTGGATAAACAACTTAATGATTGTGTCTAAAGCTTCAACAAGCTGTAGTAACAATATTTAGGTTGCTCTCCAGTGATTGGCTGTTTGTTTAGAGTCCATTTTTATATGAGCTTGTGCTTTTGATTTCCAACTATTTTAGATGTGCACAATGCAATGACTCAGGCCAGCCTGTGCATCCGCACAGTCTGACCAGAATTTTCATTATGTGTTTTGTAGATAGATAAGGCCGTAAAGTATCTGTAGACAGTTAGGCAATCCTCTATTCACACTCAGTAATTGACTAGGCTGCTAAATGTTTGCACCTCATGCAGATGCCATATTATTGGAAATTTCATGCACAGGCTCATACATTTTTAAGACAAATTACATTTTTAAAAATCTTTATTGTGTGTGTCCTGACTGAGGTCTAGGGGATGGGTCAGTGATCCATTAATTAACTGGATATAAAATGAGCAAATGAACATGCGCAAACAAGACTCTGACCAGCCTGTGCATCCGCAAAGTCTGACCAGGGTCTTCACTATGAATTTGGTAGATAGATAAGTTCTCAAAGTATCTCTAGACCACCAAGTAACTTTATTTATCTTATAACTATACAAATATCCGTGTGATAACATCTGGTATGATATTTTTTATGATATCAGATAGTTATTTTTAGAACAATGATATAATGCGGTTATTTTTAGAAATTTGCATTTCAGTTAGAAACATCGACAAAAACAAGACAAATAGAGGTTATAAGATTAATATAATACATACTTAATGTATTGAATGAAAAAAATATCTAACTGGGTTGTGAGAATTTATAATTGTCTCGGCAGAGCCTCGACAATGATCAATTCTCCCAACCTCATTAGATATTTTTTCTCATACAAAACACTAAGTACGTATTATACATATCTATAGTATGTGGCTGTCTACGCTGCTCAATGTGTGCACTTCACGAACATTTCAAAATGTTGGAAATGTCACCCACATGCTCAAATAATTTTTCTTACCATTCGTCTTTTGAGTTTATATAACCGGAACAAGTTATCAGCCTCATAATGATGATCTTTGGGAAGAGTTGTCTGATCCTTGCTGTATTTACTGAGGGTATTTTTTGTCAGACTAGTCCCTTTTGACGTCTTAAATTTACTTTCAAAGTCTATTTCCTCTGTAAAATCTATCATAAATACCGACTTCTTTGTTTTTGTTTTTGATGATTGGTTCCTCATAGATGACTTCCAGGAATCTATTAAATGAACAAGTACATGTTATAAAAAATAGTGTTAGTGAAAGACAACACCTTCAATTGGGCCAGTTTTTCATAAGCTTTGCTTAACACTTTCCTGTTTTACAAAATTTTGGACCTGTCCAAATTCAAAGGTTTTGCACACGAAAATTTAAACTGGATTTAATTTGAAAAGTAACAAATCTGTAGGGTAGAAAACAGTGTGGAAAAAAGAAGAAATTGCTTGTCAGAAGCAATTTCTTCTTTTTTCACAATGTTCTCTCAATCATTAAATTACAGGCACGTAAAAAACAGGCATTAAACAGCAAAGTGTTAAATAATTGACCATGACTTTGACAAATGTTATCATTACAAGCAGATATGTATCCATAGACTAAGCCATCTTATGAAATTGTATTATGGTCAATTTTGAGATCAAACGAAAATGTTGAGACTGCAGATAATGTTCTAAATTATTTTTTTTCAAAAGGTTATTATTCTATCCTTGACCATCATTATATGCTCCTCTCTTATTGCGAGTCAATCAAATATAATGCCATGCTAATTTTAGAATTAGACTTTAAATATTTTTGCAATTACAGGATAGTTTCAAGTTTTGCGGGCTTATAATTAAAGTCATATTTTGCCGATTAGAGTCAAACAGCACTGCAAGAAGATGCCAAGCTACTGCAGGGGCTAGACAATAAAACAAATTTAGAGTTACATAGACCTACGATGATGGTTTAGAAATGCCTTTTTTCCAAAACAAAGACAAAGATCAGCTCTGCAGAAACTGCTCATCTAACTAGTGCTTTCTACCATTCCCATACTGAATAAAATTCTTTGCAAAATAATACTATTATCAAAGTGCTGATTAATTTCTCTTAGGCTTATTACTTATCATACACTCTTCAGTGGAAGATAAATTACTCATGTCAAATAGACTTTTGCCGAATTCGAGGGTTCAGTGCAAGACTGTACTAAGTGTATATAAGGTGTATATACACTTAGTACAGTCTTGGGCTGAACCCTCCAAATGTCTGATGCAATTTGGTCAAGTCTGGCTTCAAACTAACAACCCAGGATTGACAGCCAAATTCATTACAACCAAGCAAGCCAGTCACTGCTGGTTTGTGTCATACCTAGGCCTGAAATTATTAAATGTATAGAGGATATTGAATAAGTGGTCATGGAATACCCAATTTATTAAACGAGTCATCTATAAACAGATAAAAACGAGGCTGCACCGAGTTTTTACCTGTTTATAGATGACGAGTTTAATAAATTAGGTATTTTATGAGCACAAATTCTATATTCTATTTATATAATTTGACCTGAATTTTTGCGAAAAATCGTCAAAAATCTTGAAATTCAAAGTTTCAATTTTCTGCAATTTTTATACCACCATTTAAAACTGACGTCAAAATGTATGCATTATGACTTCATTTTCGCGGTTACAAAATAGCGTTGCTATTTGCTCTGAGCTCATTTGCATAGTTATTCCACTAGTGTAATAACACTGGTGATATATCAAAAATATTCAATGGGTTTATTTCACTACTGCGACATAGGTCATATTATAATTTTTGTATTCAACACAAGAAATTTCTCAAATTTAAAGTTTTGAAGAATGCAATTTCTTAAAAGATAAAATCAGGTTTGTATTTTAAATAACTTCAAGACATCATCTTTCAAGTTCACAAATTTATTATTACAGCTTCAATCTAAAGTGCAAGTTTGAGTAAGTTCTCAGTGTAGCATATTTTAACTCAAGACCCAGATCAATTCTGACTGGTTGGAATTCTTCAAGCAAGGATGATAATTTTGTGCATTGGAGATACTCTTCTTTTTTCATTACAGGACACATGTTCCTTACCTCTTATTAAGCTCCCAGCTTTCCAATGTCCTGGACCTGCCCATGTTCGTATCAAGGCTCTATTAAAATATGAATAATCTGAAGGTTCTGCAGCTAAAACTTGCATCAATGATCCAGTAGTACCATGTCTGAAGGGAACAGAAAATGTTTGTGGAAACACAAATTCCATATAGTGAGTAAAATTTTAAGAAGTTTGACCTTGATATATGAACCACACAGAAATAATACCATCTTAACTTTAGTTGATGTGTATTTGTATTTTAATATTGTTTTTAACATTTTTACTATGAATATCAGGGGCATGGATTTCTAACATGATATTATATTAGTCCTAAATTTTAAGTAGCTTATTTATTGACAGTACATGTACTTTAATAATAAATTTGCAAAGACAAATAAGATAATCCTTATTATAATTTAAGAATTGCTTTAATTTCATCAACAGGGGTGTGGAAATACGAGTTTTCTCCACTTGTCCCTGGACAAGTAAAAGCGGATTTTCTACTCGTCCAGGATCAAAATGAACTTGTACGCTAAAGAAAATAGAAAAATTTGAAAAAAACCCCATTACCTTTTGATGAAGAAAATGCTGGTATCCAGCATTTTCTTCATTAAAAACAATGTTTTCTACCCTATGATATGAACATTAGGATGATTTCTCGCTTAATTCTTTTAAGTAACATTCCAAGATTTACTCTGGTATTTACTTGTCCTTGGACAAGTGGCTTAGAAAAATTTACTTGTCCTCAAGTACAAAAGCCCAAGTTGGACAAGTCGGGCATGGGAATTCCACACCCCTGGGGGTGTGTGTAATAATCTAGAATCCTGCTTACGTCATGTCACTAAGGACTGATTGTACTAATTGAGCAGCTTTTCCATCTCCTATACAATTATCAGTTCCCACATCTAAGTTGGTGTCAGCAACATCTGAAATGACCATACAATAATTTATATTATAACATGACCTACGTCGCGGGAGTGAAATAAACTCGTTGAATATTTTTGATATTACACGGGTGTTATTACACTAGTGGAATAACTATGCAAATGAGCTCAAAGCAAATTGCAACGCTATTTTGTTACTGCAAAAATGACGTCATAATCTATGTATCGTGACGTCAGTTTTAAACGGCGTTATAAGTTTCGCGGAAAATTAAATTGTTGAATTTCAAAAACGTTGACGATTTTTTCACAAGAATTCGGGTCATGTTATAAATAGGATATAAAATTTGTGCTCATAAAATACAAAATTTAATAAACTCGTCATCTATAAATAGATAAAAACTTGTGCAGCCTCGTTTTTATTTGTTTATAGACGACTCCTTTAATAAATTCGGTATTCCATGACCACTCATTCAATATCCTCTATTTATGACCTTCATCATGGCAGCAAAATAAGCCTGTTGAATATTCTTGATATTACAGAGCATTATTAGTGTGCTAATGAGCTAAGAATGCATAGCAAACTTATATACTAGGACAAAAGAGAAAAGCCGGGTAACCTTAAATGATTGTTTTAATGGATCAATTATATTATGGGATTATTATATTCATTTTTGTATGAAATGTCATCTGTATGGAACCAGCTGTTGAAGTTTCAATCGATTTCTAATGCTGATTATGTCATAAAATACCCCCTTTTAACAATGACCCTTCTTGTTTTGCGAAACACGGCCGGACATATCAGTACCTTGTGTGCCCTCCATGTGCAGCTGTGGCAGCCCTGATTTGTCTATGCATGGAGTTCACTATGGTGTAAATCATGGCCATGGGGATGTTATTCCATTCTTCATGCAAGGCATGTGTGAGCTGGACATGATTAGTCGATGCATTTCGATGTATCTTATGGATTTCGTCTCTATTGGACGCTATTTAAATTAGTATCAATCACAATCAATGGTGATTTAAACCTATAGAAGATGCGGCCCTAAACACATACCACACCACCACCAAACCTATCCCGTTCAACAGTGCATGCATTGGTGTAACATTTGCCGCAACGTCAGTATACATGACATTGGCAGTCCATAAGGTAGAGAGTGACCCGGGATTCGTCGGTGAAGAATACCTGTCTCCATTGCCTTATAGGAAAATTTCATGGTGAGTGTGTTTGTTACTAAGCCAAACGGCATTGGCAACGCACAGGAGTTAGGGGCAGACCGAAATAGGGCTCTTAGGCCATTGTCGCATAAGCGATTTTGAACTGTAGCGGGATCAATATGGCGATTATGACTGTCTAAAGTGTTATTTGCTGTTTCTCTAGCTGTGAGATGGCATTACGTAAGTGAGAAAGTGTCATGAACCAATCCTGACGTGACCTCTTGATGTGCAGACATCCACTTTACAGTCGGTTATTGACCCTCCCTGTCACCCACAGACGTTGAACAAGACATTCAATAGTTTGAATATGCACACAAAAATGTGCAGTAACCTTCTGTTGGCCTTGACCCTGCACAAGCATTGCTATAGATTGTCTCCGCTCGACTTCCGACAATCGCTGCATTGATGCAAATTGCTCAATTTGAAGATATCAATGAAAATTGATCTGAATACTTGAACAGTATCAAATAGACTGAAAATTTCCTTTGGCAAACTCAATGACCTTCCCCTGCATGGGATTCTTGCATTTGAGTATGTGCCTGTCATGATGCAAAGGGGTAAGGTATTATGTAGTTTTAAACATGTGTAACGTTCGACAGCAAACAACACATAAATCTGACTGATTTTCATTATTTAAGGCCAAGCAAGAGAATATATGTTGCATATTTCATGTATCCTGGTGTATCTTTTTTGTCTTAGTATATCTTTGTTTGAGTTAAGAGTCCAGAAAACGAAAATTGAACTAAAATTGACTGTGACCTTGACCTTTGACCTATTTGACCCCAAAACAATAGGGCACTTCCTTGGATCATAAGCAACATTTGCATAAAGTTTCATGCTTGTAGGTCACTTGGTTCTCGAGTTAGAGTCCGGAAACGAAAATTGAACAAAAATTTACAGTGACCTTGACCTTTGTAACCCAAAAACAATAGGGCACTTCCTTGGGTCGTAAGGATCATTTGTATAAAGTTTCATGATTGTAGGCCACTTGGTTCTTGAGTTAGAGTCCGGAAACGAAAATTGAACAAAAATTGACTATGACCTTGACCTATGTAACCCCAAAACAATAGGGCACTTCCTTGGATCATAAGGAACATTTGTATAAAGTTTCATGATTGTAGGTCACTTCAGGGCTTACCCTGCCCTTAGCCAATTTAGCCATTGGCTAAAATTTTGAAAAATTGGCTAAAAGAAAATTATATTGGCTAAAATACTGGTTAAGGGTTGGAAGCTATTGAAAGGGGAAAATCAAAAGTGTTAAGATTATTGGTAGAACAATTAACAAATTGATATGAGAGATAATGCTTCACACGTTTGATTGACCAGTTGACAGTTAAAAGATAGTTAGTTACTAAGCCATTAGACCATGACTTCTTTTCATTGATACTCTCTAAAACCTGTAATGTCCAGTTTAATGCATAAAAGTCTTAAAATTTCAATATTCTACTGATACTCTTATATCCAATCATTGCTTCAAATGAACACAGAAAAAATTCAAAACTCATTTCGTTGTTACCTAATATGTATGCCGACACTCCTGTCTGTTTTTTTTTGCCAACTGATAACAGCACATTTTGACAAAATTTTTAAACTGCCCAAAGCTCCTTATACATTTTGTAACAGTAGATCATTGAAAACAATAATTTTAATTCAAATGTAATAAATCAAGTTAGTTATTCAAAAATTAAAAAAAAAAATATTGCAAGTTTTTTTCTTCAGGCCGCGAGAATAAGGTGGCTACAATGTAGTCACTTTGGCTAAAGTATTTTCAAATTGGCTAAAGCGTTGGCTAAAAGAAATTTTGACCCAGAGTAAGCCCTGTCACTTGGTTCTTGAGTTAGAGTCAGGAAACGAAAAGGTCTACCGACGGACGGATGGACAGACAGACAGACATGGTGAAACCAATATACCCCCCTCTACTTCGTAGGTGGGGGGTATAATGACATCATAGATATATAACATCTGATCTAGGGTATGGATAGAAAAAGAAATGCTGTTCAGAGCCAGTGCTGATTGATATACTAGATATTGACCGTACACCTAGTATGATAATTACTCTTAGATTAGAGGCAATGCTCAATTTGATATCTCACCTAGCTCATTCATTGCAGTCATAGTTCATGGCAAAAGTATGATTGTTTGAAAAACACATAGGAATAAAACCTCTTTATCCGTTTTATTATTACTATTTAATATTATACGGTTCACTAAGCATTTCCATGTGTCTTAAAAGACCAAAGGTACTACAATACGCCTTTGATGAGATTTATAATTGATATTGGATATTGCAATACATTTTTCTTTGTGTATATTTGCTGACATCATTTAACAAATGGTGTTATATATTTCACGGATTAAATTGAAACGATAAATATCTGGAATTTCCTTGATTTATCGCAAAAATCTGGGTCATATTATAAAAGAAATTTCAACTCTATGCTCAAAATACCCAATTTATTATACTCATCATCTAAAACTGATAAATACTTGTTTTTAACTGTTTATAGATGACTTGTTATATAAATTCGGTATTCAATGACTACTCATTCAATTTCCTCTAACTACCAAATATATGAGTGACAATGGGAATTACCATATAGGAGTTTACAAACCTCTCACTTGTGGAACTGTATTAAATAAAGTGTTACAGAGAGGCAACTTTGAAAAATGATTGCATTTGGATTTGTTTGTTTGAATGGGCTTTAAACAATCTTTCAGCCATATTGCCGTGGCTGAAGCATCTAACAATGGATTCGTGGAATTTTTCACATCAGTTCTACCTGTACATCGTTCCACACCTCCAGATACTATCCCACATCTATAGGTGTATGATTATAACCCATTGGTGGGAGACAAGTAGTAGGGAAGGATGAGTGCCATTGTCAGGGATCAAGGCAGAGACCTTATGAATGATAGTCTGATAATAAAAACTTTATGATCATTTTCTTAAATTTGTCAAGCTACGTTACAGGACCTATTTTGTATTAGCTCAAGTTTATCTCTAGTATATACAGTCTACTCCTAAGATAAGAAGCCTTGAAAAGAATACTTGTCTGCAATTAGAATAGCCCATGTCTGACAAGTATCCACAGAATTCCATTCCCACACCTACCATCGACATCCATGTCATCTGCAAAACTCCCGTCACCACCTCCCATCAGCGACATATTGTCATCATCAGCAGGGATGGGTTCTGGATCAGCCTCCATATCAAATCTTTGATCCATTTGTGAATTGGATAAGGAAGGCATTGAGTTCTGAAATTAGTCATATTAGGTTTGCATTGTTTTGAACAATCTGTAAGCCAAAAAATCTCTGCCAAGATCACATATTCATAAACAAACGGTATGTCAGTTTAAGACTGTAGTTCTGGTATATCAATAGCTCAGAGCAAAACAGTTGTAACTGCCTATGTTTATAGGCAGTCACAACTGTTTTGCGCTAAGTCATCAATATTCAGAAAACCCTGCTTGATATGATATCGCATTATATAAACTTGTCATTATAACAGTTCCAAAATAGATCAAGTTAGAATAGACATTGATATAACAATATTTGAATACAACAATGTTTCTTCTTTAACTCTTTCGGTATGGCTATTGTAAGAACAGGTAGTTTGAAAGTTCATTATTAAATTTATCCTAAACAATATGCATGTGAGTGGTGGATTTAAGTTGACATCTCAGTACAAAAAGTTAATGATATTTGGAGAGAATATCTCTAAAATCATGCTGTGTAAGGAAGGCAGCAATCCACTTACTTCTGTTGAGTCCCAGTTAGAAAACTTGAATGTTGAAAATGGTGGACACACCAATAAATTCCGATTCTCGTCTGACATTAAATCTGAAAACAAGATATGTTTATTTAATTAATGCCCCTACAACCAAACTTTTGTAGAAGTCTTGGCTTGATAAACGGCCATGTCAAATGACCTTATTCGTTGAACCAGCAGGTTTGTATCAATGAAGCGAATCTAGTATAAGCATTGCATCTTAACCTAATCCAGGGTTTTAGAATGACTTCAACAAAACAGGGTCCAATGCAATCAATAATTGGTATCTAAGGGATCCCCTCTTAACCATTTCCAGTTTTACAAAATTTTGGACCTGTCCAAATTCAAAGGTTTTGCAGATGAAAATCTAAAGTAGATTTATTTTGAAAAATAACCATTCAGTAGGGTAGAAAATAGTGTTGAAAAAGAAAAATTGCTTGTCAGAAGCAATTTCTTTTTTTTTTCACAATGTTTTCTCAATCATAAAATCACAGGCATGTAAAAAACAGGAATTAAACAGCAAAGGGTTAAACTTTGGGAGTCCCTGCTTAAAAATTATACATTTTGTTTTCAGTACCAATTTTTTAATATGAATTAAGAGCTTTTCTTATTTAAAGGTTAAGAAAGTATTTGATACATATTGACTATTTGACACTCAATTTCAGGAAAGAATTGAAGATTGTTTTACAAAGTATTCATTTTTTTCTAGAGTTGATTCCCAGAGGGTCTTTGGGACTCACATCAAATAGTATTGAGAGTCCTGGGTACTTATTCGAGTCTCAAACTAAAAAAAACTGTCCCTTAGAACCCTGCTAATCCTATACTGGTTAGCAACCAATTCTTGCCAAGGACCAGTTCTTGCCAACTATAGATCCACAAGTTAGAGTGAGTGATCAAAGGTCAATTTTGTCTATACTCTGTATAGACAAAATTGACCTTTGATCACTCACTTAAAATTGTGGATGTATAACCTGGTTCACAGTAATGGTGGAAAGGAAACCCTTCTAAATTACTAGCTATGTTGACAACAACTGCTTTTATTCACAAAGTCATTTAATGTACATGAATATGGTCAGGTGGCAAGAACTGGTACATAGCAAAAATTGGTCTCCAACCAGTGCAGTTCCTAGATTTTATGTATTCATGAGGAAATATTGTGAGAAAGCAAGGTATTACTGTTGTAAAAAGCAATTTATTCTTTTACCAATAGTATTTTCTACAACAAAGTATGCTTACTTTTCAAAATTGGACCCACAATTTACTGTAGTCTTTCAATTTTTAACAGTATAACAGTATGAACCCTTATCTTTAAATGTAGGGACAATAATAACCTAGTATTACCAAGCTTCTTATTAACTGTACACCTCTCAAAAAGGAGTATGTTAAATTCACTTCTTGAGAGGAAGCAGACAGACAGCAATAAGATACACCCCAATTTATCATTGCTGGCACATATAAACCTTGTCTATGCTTGGAAAAATTGCATTTAGACAGGGGAAAAGCAAACTTAGGGAGACAAGTTTCTGAGGAGTCTGTGTTCAGCTTACATGTATTTTGTTTTTAAGTTTTAACTCTTGTCATGCCATTTACAAAATATTCCCTCTGTATACAAACATTTGAAAGACTGCATCTGGGTTTGACACAACTTTTGGCCACCATGCTTGGAAAAATTGCATTTAGACAGGGGAAAAGCAAACTTAGGGAGACGAGTTTCTGAGGAGTCTGTGTTCAGCTTACATGTATTTTGTTTTTTAGTTATAACTCTTGTAATGCCATTTACAAAATAATCCCTCTGTATACAAACATTTGAAAGACTGCACCTGGGCTTGACACAACTTTTGGCCACCAGCCAGAAATAGCTGTTAACCTAAAATATTAAAGGTCCCCTGTAATAACAACAGGTCCTGCATGAAAACCATGTTTGATTTTTAGAAATTTAGGGGATAAACTGCTAGGAAAACATTGTTGAAAAAGAAGAAATTGCTTAAGACAAGCAATTTCTTCTTTTTCTACAATGTTTTCCATTTGGTAATGCAAATTCTAGTATTTTGAAGGCATTTTTTTTTTCAAAACTAGACAAATTTGAAATACTAAGTATCACTATTACTATTAACTACAGGCCTGAAGGACCAGCAGCATGGTTACATCTACCAGTCCTCTCTGAAATCCACAGGTCTCAGGCCCGAGGACTGGCGTTAAGTGTCGATCCCTGCTTCATAGACTTAGATAAGTCTACACACTGACAGGCACACAGTCTGTTCGTAGCCTACACTACCTACTTGCTGGTGAACTAGTGTGGGAAATCTTAAAGCCAGTCTCACTGATTTGCCCCAAAAATTGGCAAAAATTTGTTTGAAATTTCATTAATATTCAATACGATAAAGGTGAAGAACACATGTTCAGTTTTATTTTACCTTTAAAATCTGTAACATTAACTAATTCCTTCCTTTCTTCTATCCGTGATGTATCTAAATCTCCTGTGGGTGATATCATTGTATTTGAGTCTAAAACAAGTTGTTGTGTATTATCAAATGTCCGTAAATTATTCAGTAATAAACCGCTACTCCCACCCTCATCAAATGCAGCTGACATCACTTTAAACAGGGGGTCAACCTGTGATAGAAAAGATAGATTTATCAGCCTGTGAGCGATTCTACCAACTATTTTACTCCTTCGGTATGTCTAATGTTGGAATTGTCCAGTATCAGGTCAAATACAATACATAAATGAAACTAGAAAGCCATGAATGGCTTGAGTCGCTCCACAGGCTTGAAATTCTTGTAAAAGCAAATAAATGTTTTGACTAGATTTTTAGATATTTGGGGTTCTACTGATGTTGAAAAAATTTTTCAAGTTTCTTCAATATAACAGATAGAGAAATGACCTCTGCTATTAAAAGACATATTTTTCATCAAATCAAAATAATTTTTGGCTGCATGATAATGGGTCACCAAAAGATCATACAAAAAATGTTTGATTGATATCCATCAGTTACATTCTGAAAAAATGTTTTTCATAGTTTCCACTATTTAACATATTGAGAATTGACCTCAACCCATAAAATGTATATTTTTCATCCAATCAAAATAATTTTTGGAACATTGATAAAGGGTCACTCAAGGATCATTCCAGTGAAATTTAGTTGATATCCAAAAATCAGATTCTGAGAAAATGATTTTCAAATTTTCTGCTATATAACATATAGAGAAATGACCTCTGCCCATAAAATGCATATTTTTCATCCAATCAAAATAATTCTTGGTACACTGATAAAGGGTCACTCAAGGATCATTCCAGTGAAATTTGGTTGATATCCATCAATTACATTATGAGAAAATGATTTTCAAATTTTCTGCTATATAACATATAGAGAAATGACCTCTGCCCATAAAATGCATATTTTTCATCCAATCAAAATAATTCTTGGTACACTGATAAAGGGTCACTCAAGGATCATTCCAGTGAAATTTGGTTGATATCCATCAGTTACATTATGAGAAAATGATTTTCAAAGTTTCCACTATATAACATATAGAGAAATGACCTCCGCCCATAAAATGCATATTTTTTATCCAATCACAATGATTTTTTGTAGACTGATAAAGGGTCACTCAAGGATCATTCCAGTGAAATTTGGTTGATATCTATCTGTTACATTCTGAGAAAATGATTTTCAAAGTTTCCACTATATAACATATAGAGAAATGACCTCAGCCCATAAAATGCATATTTTCCATCCGATCACAATGATTTTTTGTAGACTGGTAAAGGGTCACCCAAGGATCATTCATGTAAAATTTAATTGGTATCCATTGATTAGAATCTGAGAAAACTCACTTTTTACCATATTTGGAAATTAGCCACGCCCATTAAATCCCTGTTTTTCATTGGATCAAAATTTCTTGAACAACTTTGAAAGAGGGTCACCCAAGGATCATTTCTGTGAAGTTTGGTTGAAATCCATCCAGTAGTTTCTGAGGAGAAGATTTTTAAAGAAAAGTTTACGACCGGACGCACGCACGGACGGACGGACGGACGGACGGACGGACGCACGACGGACACAACGCCATGACAATAGCCCCAGTGGCTTTCAGCCAGTGGAGCTAAAAATGACTTGTCACACCAAAAGGGACCATCTAGAGAGTGTGTTAAGTGTCCACCCTTGTCACGCTGCGCGGATAGCGCAGGCTGAATAGGGTCCTAGGTTTTCGCACTGTTTTGATTCTCTGAATCTATAATGATCATCTTACATTACAGTCTAAGAATTTTTTTTTAAAATCACTGGTTGACCTCTACTGGAACAAATCTGTTTTTCACGATTTTATTTTACAGAGTTCTGAGATGGCCCCTTTTTTTGTGATGGGTCACAAATGTAAACTGTCAAGCCAAACAGGGACTATTTCACAAAGCAGTTCTACTGTTATCAACTTTACATCAGACCTGTCCACATTTATCAAAAACTTTCATAAGAATAAAGAGGGACTTTTCTACATTAAAAAAAAAGCTTCTTAAACAGTGGAACTTGAGTCAGCTTTTCAAAATTAGGGGTCTTTGCTATAAATCTACGGTCTTGAACAGGTTATTTTAATCTTTATAGATGAATCAAAATAACATTATGGTGACTATTGACACTTTACTGTTTCTTGTTGCACTTATATAGATTCCTTGTAACAATATCTAAGAAATTTGATAGATATGATCATGTGGCTGAAATGACATGATAACAGAAATCTGTGAGATTCAAAATAGGATATTTTTTGTATTGAAGGGGGTATCACATGTGTGTCAAAACAATGGTTAAACGGAGTGGAGCCATAATAGTTTGGCATCGTTTCAGAAGTGATGAACTTTGACAGTGCAACCTGAGGTTTCTTAATAATTTGATTGCAAACCCTGGTTAAAACATTGTGAAATATCAAAAGTTATGAAATGTTGTGGAACTATTACGGGTCCACTACCTTAATGGTCATACAAGAGTTTTGGCTTGAAAGTATATAGTTTGCCAGAGCATTTCTTACCTCAAATTCGAGATCAAATTTGTTCACATTTAAGTTCTTCATGTTGGTTTCTACAGTTTTACTTTTTCTAGTCTGAAAAAGAAATGAAATGGGAGTCATTAAATACAAGTTGATATAACTGAAAGATTGTTGAAAGTAGTGTTAAGCCTGAAACAAACAAACACACAAGCAGATACAAGTTAATCATAATTATCCAGACTTTACACATTTCTTAAGTCAATTTTGGTAATCACTGAGCCTCTTATTTAGATTCACTCAAGCTTTTGTGAATTTGGAATTTTGAACTATAAAAGCAATCTTGTGTTTGCAAGCCAAGAGTTCTTACTCCACATATTCTCATACTCTCATATTCCCCAAGTTCCATTCCTTGTTTTTTTGTTTCGAACAAAGATAGATAACAGGGGATATAGCATTCTTGGCACAATTAAGATATCTACTGTAAATATGTGCATGTCTTTGTTATTTTGAACTCAAACAAATAAAAGAATAAACAATTATCCCAGCACAACAGATCTAATTTCAATCTGCAACATCGAATGGAGACTGAAACACTGTAACTAAAGCATACTTAACCTGTAGCTGCGATGTATAAGTCCCCATCGGCAAATTTTCTTGTCCCCTAGTTATTTCACTGATAACAATATATTTTTCTTCAAATTACTTGACATAGTAACTTAAACTGTATAGTAGTGCTTCTATCCCTCTGATGAATCTAAAATTTCCTCAATCCAATCATTCATCTATTTGTTTTTTACCGGAATTACTTAAAATATTACAAATAACATTATAAATGTACATGTATATTGTCCATATTGTACCACATTGTACTTGGATGAAAATAAGATATATGTTCTGTTCTGTTCACTATGTTCAATTATATTGTAACAAGCAAATGAATATTTATGGTACCTTTTTCTTCTTTTTCTGTTTCTCTGCTGCATCAGGATCATCCTCATGTCCTTCCATAGGCTCTTCATTTTCATCTTCTATCAATTCAAACAGATTTATTTTTAACCCTTGTCATGCTGAATAAAAACTTGGGAAAAAATTCATCAAAATCAAAGTGGTGAAAACTTCCATTGACATTTATTTGAAAAAAAAACCAAACAAGATGTGTTTGTGAAACACGAATGCCTCCGTAACGGCATTTTTTTTCCCAAAGTTTGACCTTGACAGATGACCTTGACCTTGTCACATGACCTTGACTTTGGTACCAGCGAATCATTGAGATCTATCATCATGCCAAATATTAGCTTTGTATCTTGAATAGGCTTGAAGATATTGGCAAGGTTAAGTTTTCGGACAGACGGACGGACAGACGGACGGACAGTTGGACATGAGTAAAACAATTTGCCCCCGATCTCTGGATATGGGGGCATTAAAAAAATTATTTGGACTGTCATAGTTTAAAGAACAATGGCAAGGGTTAATGGAAACCTTTTTGCATGAAAGGAAAACACTAGTGATGGGCAGATTAATCAATTATAATTGATAATCAGTTGGTTTTGGCTTCCAATTGTGATAATCAACTAAGAAATTTCATTATCAATTAATCAGTTCCCAACACATTAATAAAAGCCTTTATGTATTGTTTTTGAAACTGACATCAGTTTGATGGCTCAGCATGAAACAGTTGTAACTACCTATAAACATTTAGGCAATTAAAACTGTTTCCGGCTGAGCCATGAGGTTGGTAGAAAAATCTGCATAAAGAGTCTTTAGGTATTGAATTTTAACTAAACTTTCACATTCTATTCTTCAAAGGAAGATAGTGGGAGTGCTGTATAATTTCTAAGGAAATTATTGTACAATAGATCATTAGTTAATTTACTCTTCGAACTAAAAACCAATTATTGATTGTGATTTAAAACTGATTGCCCAAAACTAGGAACCACAATCACAACCACAGCCTTCTACAACCGAGTGATCTCAAGATATTTAATTGAATCACTTCACAATGAGCCATCAAAATGATCAAGGTAGTGAATTAGTTGATAATGGTTTGTCAGATCAATTTCATATTTCATTAAGTGGACAACAAAAGCTATAATCTCACAAGTGGCGAAGTCACCCGTGAAAATATAACTTATGTTGTTCAAGAAACTAAATATCAATCAATCTTACTCACAAAGTAAATGTTTAGTTCAAGTTTTTGATATTTTCACTGGTTAGGCAGGAAGTTATTCAAAGGATAACATAGCGTTATTTCTAAATGATCCGTCAAAAGGCGTTAAAGGATATGTTTTATTTCAGAATAATAGGCTAACAACTAGATATGCAGCAAAGCTCCAGATGTATAGATAAGAGAAGGTAAAACCAGTCTAAATTCTTTATTTCTCAATAAAACCTTATGTTGTGTGTACCAATTGGAATCGTCTTGACAAGACGATTCCAGTGAGTACCAACAACATTGGGTTTAGGCTCTTATAATTAAAATACTCAGATCTAAAATCCAGAAAACCCTTTATCTGTAGCCCTGTAAGCAGACTAATACCTCTCACCAGTGCCATGTGCTAGTTAAATGAATTATTTTCAGAAAAAGTTCAATTGTAACCTTGACCTTTGACCTTCATGAGCTAAAAACAATACAGCACTTCCTTGGGTCATGGGCATCTGACATGGGTAAGGAATAATGGATATTCACCACTTGTCCCCAGACAATAAAAGATGATTTTCTACAAGTTTGTGCAGGATCTAAATGAACTTGTCTGCAAATAAGAACTAGAAAGCCATGAATGGCTTGAGTCGCTCCACAGGCTTGAAATTCTTGTAAAAGCAAATAAATGTTTTGACTAGATTTTTAGATATTTGGGGTTCTACTGATGTTGAAAATGATTTTCAAAGTTTCAACTATATAACAGAAACAGAAATGACCTCTGCTATTAAAAGACATATTTTTCAATAATTCAAAATAATTTTTGGCTGCTTGATAATGGGTCACCCAAAGATCACACGAAAAATGTTTGATTGATATCCATCACTTACATTCTGAGAAAATGTTTTTCATAGTTTCCACTATTTAACATACTGAGAATTGACCTTCACCCATAAAATGTACATTTTTCATCCAATCAAAATAATTTTTTGGTACACTGATAAAGGGTCACTCAAGGATCAATCCAGTGAAATTAAGTTGATATCCAAAAATCAGGATTTTGAGAAAATGATTTTCAAATTTTCCACTATATAACATATAGAGAAATGACCTCTGCCCATTAAATGCATATTTAAAAAAGAATCAAAATAATTTTTAGTACACTGATAAAGGGTCACTCAAGGATCATTCCAGTGAAATTTGGTTGATATCCATCAGTTACATTCTGAGAAAATGATTTTCAAAGTTTCCATTATATGACATATAGAGAAATGACCTCCGCCCATAAAATGCATATTTTTCATCCAATCACAATAATTTTTTGTACACTGATAAAGGGTCACTCAAGGATCATTCCAGTGAAATTTGGTTGATATCCATCAGTTACATTCTGAGAAAATGATTCTCAAAGTTTCCACTATATAACATATAGAGAAATGACCTCCGCCCATAAAATGCATATTTTTCATCCAATCACAATAATTTTTAGTACACTGATAAAGGGTCACTCAAGGATCATTCCAGTGAAATTTGGTTGATATCCATCAGTTACATTCTGAGAAAATGATTCTCAAAGTTTCCACTATATAACATATAGAGAAATGACCTCCGCCCATAAAATGCATATTTTTCATCCAATCACAATAATTATTGGTAGACTGATAAAGGGTCACTCAAGGATCATTCCAGTGAAATTTGGTTGATATCCATCAGTAAAATTCTGAGAAAATGATTCTCAAAGTTTCCACTATATAACATATAGAGAAATGACCTCTGCCCATAAAATGCATATTTTCCATCCGATCACAACAATTTTTTGTAGACTGATAAAGGGTCACCCAGGGATCATTCATGTAAAATTTAATTGGTATCCATTGATTAGAATCTGAGAAAGCTCACTTTTGACCATATTTGGAAATTAGCCACGCCCATTAAATCCATGTTTTTTATTGGATCAAAATTTCTTGAACAACTTTGAAAGAGGGTCACCCAAGGATCATTCCTGTGAAGTTTGGTTGAAATCCATCCAGTAGTTTCTGAGGAGAAGATTTTTAAAGAAAAGTTTACGACCGGACGCACGCACGCACGCACGGACGGACGCACGACGGACACAACACCATGACAATAGCCCCAGTGGCTTTCAGCCAGTGGAGCTAAAAATTCATAAATTCTGTGAAAACATTATTTTGTAAAGCAGAAAATGCTGGAACCCAGCATTTTCTTCATTGAAAACAATGTTTTCTACTCTTTAATACAAATATTAAACCAATTTATTCCCTACTTCTATTTGGTACCATTCCAATGTTCTTTTAGTGAGAATTCTTCATATAATAAATCTAGATAGAGCTAAAAGATTGATCAAGATGCCTTGGTTGACACAATAGTTACCTGCATTTTTTGGTTTATCTGAACTCCGACCTAATCCTGTTAAAACTTTGTATGTCTCTGCATGAATGGCGTCTACACGACCAGCATAAATTTTGGCACTCGCATCTAGAGTTGAACTAGCAACCTGAAGAACCAACATACATAGAAATTATTGGAAAACTGTTTGCACCATTTTGTGATCCTGAATGTAGGGCAGGTAAAAGAATAACACTTGTAATGCTGTTCTGAGTATTCATTCTGTAACCTTAGCTTTGGTATTAGCCTGGTTAAAGTGTCAAAACAAAATGGCAAAATTTGGATCATCTTATACTTAATCTAATTCAGCAGAAAATGAGTTGATATCCTATTCTTTTTTTTATTCAGTCCTACAAAGTAACTCACCTGAAAATTTTCTAGTTCCTTTTTCTTCACAAGTTCTGACATGTAGTCTATCAAGTGTAAACCAAATGCATTTTTGGCATTGATTTTCTGGAAAATAAAGAATTATCCATAAACAGATTACATTTAAGAACAACTTAAAATTAAAAAGATGAATGATTTTGGAATGAAATTGAAAGAGTGTGTGGAGCAATTTTTGATTGAATTCAAGGGAGAAAACCCAATATAGCTCCTTTTAATAAAATATATATATAATTTTCTGTTTGTATGTATTCATCCACCAATCAGACACTTTAAAATCAACACCAGACAATAAAATTGTAGAATAATATGAACAATTCGAATGTTGATCTTCTTGGCCAATTTAGAAATGTTTTCTAAAGATTTTGTGGCATTTTTGAGTGATTTGAGTGAGTGTTTGGAGTGAATGAATGGAGTGCTGAGTGAGTGCTTTAGAATTGTTTAGATGGGAATGAGTGTCAATTTCACAATGTTTTTAGCTGTAGCAAGCAGGATTGTGGCCAAATTTTAGGTTGAATCTTCATTTGTTCAAGCTATTAAATTGAATACCAGTCCCTCCTTGAAATTCCAATTTTCTCATTTATCAAATGGCAAATCTTCATCCTAATATATGTATAATCATTCCTTTTAATGGTCAACTGGTATAGTCACTTAAAGCAGAGGTTTTAAATTCCAATGCCCAACTTGTTTGACATGATTTCTCTTCCTTCAAATTTTTACATTTTTCTAAGTCACTTTATGGGCAAGTAAATATCATGGCAGATCTTGATACAGTATCCTATAGTTCTAGGAGATTAATTTACATAATATTTGTATTAATGGGTAGAAAAAATAGTTTTTTATTGAAGAAAATGCTAGGTTCAGGCATTTTCTTCTTCAGAGAACATTTTTTCCTCTTAAAATAAAGGCAATGCTATATAAAAGCAAGGCTATAAAGAATTTCTTAATTGTTGCAAAGCCCCAAGAAGCATTGTGTCCCCATAGGTGGGATAATAGTTGATTTCCCATAGGTTGAAACCCATCCAACAACTTGTGCCGCTTAATCCAGAGATTATTTTAATATTGACAAAAAAAATGTATGGATAGCTAGAAATAAATAGTCTACTTTTAAACTAGGGAATCTCAAACTATAAGCAAGGCCCCCCCCTTTGAGCCTACATTCAGAGAATAATACGTTTATGTCATCAGATTTCAATGATGTCTGGTCAAGTTGGTACAATATATCATGATGCAGCTTTTCCGAATCATGATAATTTCTTGCAGCTATGACCAGCTAATATTGATATTTGATGATACTAGCATATTACAATGCAACTCCATCATAACCCTCTCTCAATTATAAAGTTAACTCAAACGGTCTTGTCACAAGGCCAATGTAATAAGTCTCAAACATTCGTAAATAAGCGCCTTTAAGATCATTTATTGTTACCACACCATATAACTGTAGCCTAAATCATTGTATAGCTAGTAGATGATGATCTTCATTGTTTAGGGATGGATTGATTGAGTTCGAAATTTGGCTACGTTTACAGATGAACACAATTGAACAACAAAAAGACTGACTTTAATATCCCTTAAACAAAAAGTCCCATTGTATTTTTGTCAAATGTTAAGTTTTTTAAAAAGTTATTTCAGTGGATGCTAAAATTTTGTTTTATAAGTAAACTTATTTGGTATTCGTTTTAAACCTATCTATTTTACATCGATTGGGAAACAAGTTCTTACAACTTAGATCAATCCCTCTCGATTCTGCTTCCTGGAAAATTAAGTTAAACTTATTCATATTATAGTCATGTGTAACAGGTTTGAAGATAACTGAGGTAACAGTGTTATAGCAAAAAAAAATCATCATCTTTCAGTGCCCTTATCTTTTGAAATCTTCAAAATTAAAGAAATTCTGTTACAAGTGGTTCTGGTTAAGATCATATACGTGAAAATTGTATCTGAAAACAGACTGCCTGATATCTTATGTTATCAGGCAGATGATACCAGGTCAATACAGGCTTAATTGCATAATAAACTGAATTCTCAGACTCAATTTTGTTATGTCATACCATAGATTGACAATAAAATTCTGTAAGGGAAGGGTCCATTGGACTCAAAACTTATCAAATCAAGGAGGCCAGTAAGGAGTCTGTACCTGCAAAATTGAGAAAATTTTGCGGAAAAGAGGGAATTGCTTGTAATTAGCAATACCAAAACCCTGGCCGAAAATGGTCTTCAATCAAAATACTACTAGATGAAAGCAAATATTCACTCCAAAAACTTTTGTAGCAATGTAGTGAAAAGACCTAAAATTTTAATGGGGTTGAAAAGGAAACTGCCTAGTGCATTAATTTTGTTTTATGCAAAAGTTTCTTAAGACATTGATTGACAATAAAGTCTTTAAATCAGTGAAGAGTCCATTGGACTCCTGAAATCAAGGAGTCAAAGCTCAAAGGAGGTAGTCTAAACATTCAAAACGGGGGCAAAATTTTGGAAAAGAAGAAATTGCTTGTTGCAAGCAATTTCCTCTTTTCCACAATTTCTCTACCCAACCTAAACTCCTCTTTCACAATACTACTAAGATTCAAGCAATAGACTAAAAAAAATCAGCAAGATAAGTTCTACTCTTAACAGCGTTCTCCGCAGGCCCTTATGGCGTATCGGGGCCGATACGCCTTAAAGAAATTTAACAGGTTGCCGATACACCTTAGGAACGCCGATACGCTTAAATTTGATCACCGATACAGCTTAATTTCTTTCTGAACAAAGGGTCAAAACGAGCAATAAAGCTGATTGCAGACGCGCGGTCATTACATAATCGCGATCTGGGAAGATGTATACACAAAGACCCTAATTGATAAGACCCTTGCTAATTGGTGATTATCGATTTTTTCTTCACGGTTGGTTGATTTTCACTGGTTCCTCACTTCCAGTAACAGAGAAGAACAAATGGGTACCAATACGAAAACGGTCACTTACAGTCCACTTCATTTACCAAAAATTGCAAATTTTTACCGAGATCCACCGGAAACGATGGAAAAGGTTGTTTTCACATCCTTTCCTAACCCCAAACTGCTATCTCACTTAGGTTTACAATTATTAACCCATGGGTGAGTGATTAATAGTCAGAAAGAATGAGTGCAGCCGTCGGAGATACACGGAATCCCAATATTGACAGTTCGGCGCGCTACCAACTGCGCTTTGTCGACGGCAGGGGTGCAATTGGACACCAAAAAGTCTAGCTCGCATGTGGTTAAATCCAAGTTAATAAATTTCAGAAGAAGCCGTGTTTTCGCAAAATGAGCTTATCTCGTTTTTTATTCTCAAATCTTGAACATTTACTGCTGTTGACAAACGATTCAAAAAGCAACTCGCCCCTTACCCAATTTATTGGTTTATTACCTCCCTTTGCCAATCCCGTTGAATTTTCTTATATTACATTTTTTGTAAATATATGATAAAATTTTGTTTCTTTTTCATTTAACTTATTCATACTATAGTCATGTTTTACAGGGTTTGAAAATTTAAAGCCCGATTGAATCATTATCGTTGATTCTTATCTCTCACTAAATAGACAACTTCATTGAGTTTTAAACAGGAAGCTATATATAAACCTATATTTCCCGCTCCGAACAGTCTAACAAAGAAACTGAAAATGGCGCGAAACATATGGTGACAGCGTAGCTTCGCATTTATCTGGACTTTCTTTCCTGACGATCTACTATCTGATAATCAAAGCCATGAATTAATCTTGTTAAACCCAGGGTTACGAACGTATGACTTATACGGGTTTCGGAAAAAGCTTTCGATACCCCTTGACTCGTGAAGATGATCTTTGCAAACCGGCGATCCAAATGTCGTAACTACAGATTCATTTAATTGAATTTACGGCATTTTTTCTCGCTCATCGAAGAATGCGGTCCTGTACTCCGAGAGCTTTGATTACTTTGGTATAGTTTCGATCGGACATAGGGTATTGTTTATTTTGATTGCGTAGATAATTATTTTCTCCTATTTTCCAGAAGACAACATTTAAAATATGAAATTCGTTGATCTTATGAAACTTTATGGATTTTACTAACTTTACCCTTTTGAGATCGTCATTATCCGTGTTTCTCAGCTGCCGGGCGGGTAGGCCCGAGAAATCGGGATTCAGAGAACTAAGAGGAGTCTGCGATCGTTTAACCCTACAAACTAGATTACTTTATCAAAGATAGTTTTGTTTAGCTTGGGGACAACAAAACGATCTTAAATAAAATATATCAAAGTAATAAACCGTGTTCAATTCATTGCCGAGTTTTAAAAATATAAAATGCGATGGCCTAAATATGTACATGTATAGGCCTATTTAGATATCCCATATCGTTATCAATATTGACCCTGTGTCTGTTACGTTTCTGTGGTACGTTATTGTTCACCGCAGGAGGGGGGAGGGGGGGAATCGGCGGTGGTAGGGGTGGGGTACAGCGTTATAGCAGATACATCCACTTCTTCCACTGTTTCATTTCTTGGACCCCAACCACAGCGTTTTAATGGAGTTGCAGTGTATTTGCTAAAGTCAAACTAGATTTACCTTTATGTTCCAATGTGAATTTTGATCATATCAAACAAAAAATCGACAAGAATATGCAGTTTTTGCGATCTTTCTACTACCGAGATTTAGGCAGAATAAGACATCGCAGACAGTCTGTCTGTTTAAAATTCACTTACCTCAAGCTTACTACCCAATTTATATGGACATTACATCTAATTTCAGTTAGAAAATTGAAACAAAAACTTTTGATAATTCTCCACAGGAACGCCATTTCTTAACTAGATTCGTACCCTTATATGTTCAACCCAATTTTTTCTTCTTTTTTTTGTTCATTCCAGGATTGAAATCAAGATAAATTCTATTATTTCTAAATTAGGTCATAGAAATTGATATAGGAAATAAATATTAAAAAAAAGAAGAAAAAAAATGAAGAAAAAAAAAAAAAACTTGTAAAATCAAAGTGCTAAAAGTCCTGTCACAGGCTTCTCTAAACAAACTAGGTATCAACTTTTAAATTTGTTACATGGTTATTGTAGAATAAAATAATGTTCTTAGAGATATTTTTCGGGGGAAGATATAAAAAGGGTTTGTAAACACATTAGAAAATAACTGTAATAGAATCTAGTTTTACTTATTTCAGGAGAAGGGCCTTCCTTAATCATACAAGGACTTCCCAAGGATTTTAAATATTCCTAATATACATTATTAAATAGAGACCTATAAAAGTTGACAATACATGCAGTGCTGTCCTTGGAACTCTCAAATATATGAGCATAACACAGCCTAAGTGCAGTTGATTTACTGTTTTCTTTGACTCTTTAATTAAATTTTCTTAAATATTCCAATTTTCTGCATTTCTTTTGTAATAGTCTTTTAGTACACAGTATATTCTATTAAAGGGAAGGGATACAAGGGGAAGGAGGGAAGGTTTCATGCAAAATTTTATTGACGATTTGGGAGTTAAGTTATTTATGAGATGCTATAAAGGTGTCAAAGAAAAAAAAGTTCAAATCAAATTATATATTCAGCAAAACAGAAGTTCTGCTTCACAAATATCAAAATCCTTATCCAGTAAAACCACTGTAACCATCCTTTATTATTAACAGAAATACAAAGTAATCTGACAATATAGCCGCGCGCATATGCCACTACGCCTTCAAAATTTTCTGGGGAGAACCCTGCTTAAGATGAAGGTTGAAAAGGAAACTGCATACTGCATTTGTTTGTTGAAAAATTTTCACATGATCCACAGAGTAGGACTCCCATTTTACTAACTAACACCCTGCATTAACTTACATTTTCAGCGGAAAGTTTGATACAATTTGTATAATGTTCAGTAAGCTGTATTGCTGTAAAACCATTCAGGGGTAATGACTGTCTCCTGTAATTCAGAAATATAGTTGACTGGAATTAACTCAATGTCATAACTGAGGGACAAAACTTTTGGCAGGACAAAAGCATTGTAACTTGATTATCAGGGCTTGAAAATTCTAGTTGTCCGCTCCTCCTGCATGATTTTTTCCTTCTTTGTCTATATAAGCAGGACGAGTGGATTTTGCAAAATTTCACTTATGAAATTAAAGTATTACTTTATTTTCCTATACGGAAGGATGAGTAGAAATTTCAAGAATTTTCAAGCCCTGATTATTATATTTTTTGAGTCTGTGGACAGACAGACAAATATTATGAGCCCTGTCATTAAATGCAGGGGAATAAAACATACAATTAAGGCAGAAAATAGTTTTGAGAAAAGGCAAATTTGGCAAACAAGCAATTTCTCCTATTCAGGGATTTTTACTAAAAGGTTTTGCTGTCCAGTTATAAATTGAAACATAGGCACCATTCCAAAGAAGTATATTTTTTCTCATAACTTTAAATTAGTCAGACTAAATAGGAAAATCAGTATGACATGTGTGTTTAACTAACCTTGTGAATATTAATCAGTTGTAGTTCTTAAATAAGATTGATAAAAAAGCTCTAAATACTAAGGCTGAAACATTGCATTTGGATAATAAAGGTTTGACACTAATCATTACCTTTCTGCAGGAGAGCTGGGACTTCCAACATTTTTTCGCTGAAGGTCAAGCACTCGTGACCGTCGACGAGCCTTCCGCTCCCGTTCATCATCTTGCTGTTCCATGAGCAAAGTGGAGGGACTACACGCTGCAAGCAAGCATACACAGGGTTAGACTAAACCATAAGACAGATTCCAAATTAAATTTGAACAAGAGCTGTCACTGTAAGATGACAATGCCCCCGACACCGCTTTGATTTAGAAGTTATGGCCAATGTTAAAGTTTTTGGACGGAATGACGGACGGACGGACAGACGGACGGACGGACGGACAGACGGACGGACAAGTCAAATTTATGATGCCTCCCTATCGGGGGCATAAAAAACGTCATTGTGTCCGTCAATTTTTTTCAACTTAAAATTTGAAAGACCTTGTAATGAACCTTTATTTACTATGCCTGGTAAATAAGTGTTTTTGTCCAGAGTTCTCATTAAAATTGTTTAATTTTTATTATTCTGATATTTTGAGGGAAAAAAATCCAAATTTATAGCACGAAATGACGTTAGTTTGACAGAATTTATATCCCGGCGATTACACCATGTTCCTAAGGTTGTTCGTTTTTTCATTCAAAGACTGAATTCCTGTGTAAGTATCGGTTGACACTGATATTTAATCTTTTTTTATACTGAAAAACAAGAGCTGTCACTGTAAGATGACAATGCCCCCGACACCGCTTTGATTTAGAAGTTATGGCCAATGTTAAAGTTTTTGGACGGAATGACGGACGGACGGACAGACGGACAGACAAGTCAAATTTATGATGCCTCCCTATCGGGGGCATAATAACCTTTTGTGTTGCTAAATTTGATCAATGAAAGAAATTTTATAAATTCATTTTCGGGATGTATCGTATTGCTTGTCTGTCAGTCATCTGACGTTTACAAACTTTGAAGAAAGTCAAGCTTATAAGCTGTTAAAACACGCTATCTTTGTTAGACAGAAACAATTTATCTGTGTTAAACAGTTACACCATCGATAAATCTTATTCTATTTTCATGTAAGAAATATTTTTAAAAAATATTTTGCAAACATAATTTCTGTCAAAAACATTTGTTGACGTTCGACCAATCGTCCTAGCTGCCAGGAGAGTTACTTCCCTTCTTAACTCCCATTACTCATTGCAGTAAATCCGAAAGAAGCCGAATGATAAACATGGTGGACGAAGGAGGAAACTTGGTCAGAATGTTGGCCAGGTCACATGAAACCTGTTTAGAAAAGGATAGAAATTTATGCAGCGATCATAGAAATAGAGTTATGTTTTTTATTTTATTTAACTATGCCTTGGTTTGATAATATGACTGATCAACTAGTATGGCCTATCTTTCTTTTAAATCCGTCCAGCAATGAGAATTGACAAAGGGATTTTTGGCCCTGCACTCCATAAATGATACTAATTATGAAAATTTCCAACAGGTGGACAGTTGGCCGTGGGTCAAGTTTTTTAAGAAGGGGAGGCAGAACATGTGGACGCTAAATGACACTAAACACACTGTGCTGTCAAGTGATGTAGACCAAAGAATTCCCCCACCATTCATTACATTGGTTGGAACACGACTACTTTATCATTTTGCAGGTACAATTAAGTTGAAAAAGTACTTCTAGTCGAAAGCATACTATGTCAAACACAGACAATTTTTTTACATAGACATGGAATAGCTATTTACACATGTAAAGAATTCAAACTTTCTGTGTACTTTTAATGTTTTTTGTTATTTATCTGAAAGTGATATCCAATAATTAGTCTCTGACACTTCTAACATGTTGGTACATGCATAGAAACTATGAAATGAGAAGCAAGTCTACATTAGATGTTATAGCCATTGTGGAACCCCAGTAATTGAGATGATGGGTCGAAAAAAAAATGATGTCAAATGATGTTGATGTTTTCTGGTTAATGGATAAATCTGGCCCATCTCTCATCGTGACATCTACAATAACCCGTAGTTTAAAACCTATTATGCATGTATTCGTAAATAAGCATATTATACATGTAGATGTCATTTTATTGTTTCAGAAGCTGGACACACCATTTAGAAAAGATAGACTAAGAAGATTCCTTTACAAGATTTATTCCTCATGGACTTACAAGTGTTGAAATTTGATTGTTTTAAGAGTTGATTGAAATAAATTGATCCATTTAACCTTACCTTTGTTAAATTGTGCCATTGTGCCTCCACCAAAAGAGTTTGGTAGGAGGTATCTATAGAAAACACCTTGTCCAGTTGTGTCCATCACAGAAATGTTTACTTGTTATCAAGTATGAACCTGCGCTTGAGACGTTAAATCTACATTTAATGAGTGATTCAAGTTCTTGACTGAACTTAGCGACTTTGTAAAGGATTTCAAATAAGCGAGGATGCAAAGATAGTAATTATAGAAATACTAGGAAGGGAAGCTAGTCTTAATCCTTTCCCAGATAAGCCCTGTTTTACGGGTCTGTGATTGAAGGCTTTTGAAAATTTGTGGGAAAAGGAGAAAATGTTCGTAACAAGCATTTTCTCTTTTTATCACAATTTTTTCTATCCTTTCAGATACAGGTTCCACATTTACTTTGTCCTCTGCTAACTAATGCTTTCAAATTGTTACAGTCCAAAATGTCAGCATCTGGTGAAGGGTTAACCCTTTCCCAAACATCCAAAATTGAGGGTGGTTCAATTCGAAAGCTCCTGCAGACGACAGAATGGGTGTAGCTAACGGTAAAATTTGTAAATAATATAGCACAGAAAACATTGAGACAAAAGGAGAAAATGCTGATTATCAATGTTTTCCTAAGCCTATTCTATTAGGGACGTCAAAACCCGGTCTTGATTGGGAAAGGCTTAAAGGTCCATGCAACTGTTTGGCCAATGTTACATGAAAAAAGAACATATTTAGAAAGTGTGATAAAATTGTTTTAATGTGATCAGGATGTACTGCATTACTTTAAACATAAAGGTCTATATTTTGTGTCATTCTAAATTTTTTGATCATGAAATTTACTTGGTTAGTAACAAAGTAAACACTGTGAAAGAGTTATTTAAAACTTTTTTGGTAAAATGAAAACTGTTTAGGCTTAAAATAGTCCTCTTCCACTGGTATATATCTCATTTAATCAACAATTGTGTGAAATTTAACCAATTTTATAGATTTGACATTTTTAGGCCAATCAATTGCATGGACTACAGGTGCTGTATACATGAGTTTTCTTCTGCTTCTCACTTGAAACCCCCAGGTTAATGACTAATATGGTCATGTGCAAACCACCACCCTTCTAGCTATGTTACAAGCAAGTGAGCATGCTATACAGAGGGATGTTAATAGTCAAAAGGTACATAAAGCAGAGTTTACAACACAAAATTACACACATACAGGGATAAAGCACCATTACCATAATTGTTAAAAAGTACAAGCAAGTGCTGTTAATTTACATCTTTCTGCTAAATTATAAAGCTCTTAGTGAGTCCCCAGATGTATTTCTGCCTATTCAGCATGCAGAAGATTTTTTTCCAACAAAATATGATGTGAGCAAAACTGTTCAGTCAAAAAATTATGTTAGCATATAACTGGTCTGTCGAAAATTATGTTTGCAACAATTTGTTCCATCAAAATGTTATGTTGGCAAAAAAAAAATCTGTCAAAAAATGACTTTATCAACTTAAAAAAAGTTACTTAAATCTGTATTTGTAAAAGTATTTGCAGAAAAAATACTTTCTTCTGATCAAGTTTTCAATAATTTGTTACATAAATAACTTGGCAGTAATTTTATTGAAGGTTATCATATAAATTTTTAAACTTTCTGAAGTTGCGAATAGTGTTGTAACGATTATCGGAAATAATCGATTAATCGTCGCTGAAGTCCGAGATCGGCGACAATCGATTCTTGCGTCGAAAAATCGATGTCTTTACTTATTTTCCTTTCCGGTAGTTTTCATCTGTTGTGTTTATTGAAAATAAAGGGAGTTCACTCTTAAACTCAAATTGAAAATGGCAGACGATGGAAATAGTGCTTCTTTGTCGGATATTTTTCAATATCCAGTCATGGCGAGTGACCGTCAGACATGGCCGAAACGAAAACCCTGGGTCGGGTAAATTTTACCAGATTGTCAGTCCGAATGTCCGTCACTATTTTCTGGGCAAAATGCTTTTTAAAATGAAAATCTATTTTGATGTTTATGAAAACACTCAAAAGGTCAACTTTCTCACGAAAACCAAACATCAATCTTAAGATTTACAATCAGTTAACAGATTTTCTACAACTTTCGGCACCGCTAGAAAAAGCAAATTCTATTTTACAAATCGCATCAATTAGGAGGCCTTGGAACTGATTTCAGGATCCAATTTTTAAAGAATTATTGGTAGCTAGTCTTTTTACCTGATTTTTTTGTATTTTTCCAGTTTCAAAAGCACAAACACAATGATAATTTTCTGCTTATTCGTACCCAAGAATGTTCAACCCATCAAATTATTTCTGTTATTTTTATGAAAATCTCAAGTGCCTGTATTCTTCTGAAAAGACATTTCTTTTTTTCAACTCTTGTAGATCTAATTTCGGCTTTTAAATCAAAGCACTAAAAACACTGACAGATTAAGAGAAATTTTACCACCTACCTAGGCCTGAAATGTTATTGCTACAAAGTTTTCTCTCTCAAGTTATATTCAAAAAGGCATACACAAACAAAGATAAGTCAACATCTGATTGTCTAAAGACTTGCAAGTCACAACCGTAGATTGTTTAGTACCGATTAGGTTCCTAATTTTTTTTTACATAATGGTGTGTCAATCATAAATATATATAAATGATGCATGTAATTTTGGAATAATTATTGATGTCAGCAATTATATTTTTTTTGTTGTTGTTCTTATTTTAGACTAACAAGAAGTTAGTGAGAAATTAAGGTTTAAAAAATGGTAATTATCCTTCCTTTATTTAACTATCAAAGTGCATTAATCATCATTTTCTGAAACAAAAAAAACACCAACTTGGAAGTAACTTGATACTTTGTTATCCCATCTTAGTATGATTGCTAAATGAGATTACATTATAGAACTTAAATTTGAAGGCTCTAATGATTTTCTGTCTCATATATATTTCTCCCCAATATTTTTGATCTTTATTATTTACTTGTACAGTTGATTTGAATTCCATTTTTAGCTTGAATAACACTTACTGTTGATACTATAAAACAGATGACAAACTTGAGCCTTTGGAGGTACTAAACAACTGCATCAGACAACAAAGAAGTACTTATCTAACAAAAATGAAGTTTCGATTCTAAAATCGATAATTGAATCGAAAACAGTTTCCGATTCAATTCGATTATCGATTCTGATCTGAGTCCGATTTTACAACACTAGTTGCGAACATAAAAAATTCCGTCAAATATTCCGGTCAAAGAATGACATTTGCAACCTGAAATTTAAAATTTGAATTAAAAGCAAACTAAACATGATAGAATTTTAATTTTCATTTTATTCACATTATATTATAATAGTCTTGTCATATAAAATGAAAAAACTGCATCTTTTTAATAAAAAAAAAAAAAAATCATTGGGAACTTTTTACACTCTCTTAAATGGAATCTGTCATAAGGTTATTTTGCCAAAAGCTTACAAGACTTGCTAGTTCTCTTTTTTATAGGTGCTTTCTTAAGCAATACCGGTATATCTAAATCATGACTTATTCTCATAACCCCATGTTTTCTTATTAAGCTGTGCTCAAATTTCTGGTGATTTGGTCATCGACTAAAGAAGCTTCCAATTTTTCCAATCCAGAAAGGTTCTTAACCCTTGTCATGCTGAACCTGGAATATTCATGCCTTGGCAGGAGCTATAGACAAACATCAGCCTACACACATGTGCAGTCTAATCTTTGTCTATACCACATGTTTTTCCTTTTTTGAATCCATAAAAGCTGATTTTTTTTTTCAAAATGATTACCAATTCACAATTAATGCATCCAGTGCTTTGAGCACTTTGATTTTGATGCAATTTTGCAAGGATTTTTTCCTTTAGCATGAAAAGGGTTAATGCAGTCATGCACATCTATGACCAGAGTAAATTCAACAGAATTGGCCGGGGTCAATACTAACACCAATCATTGGCCCAACGACTTGTTTATTCTAGGGTGGGCTGCAGGGATCATTTTTGGGTGAGATATTGAGAGATTCTCTCATTGTTCTGCCAGAAATCTCATTGAAACTTGCTTAATGAGAGAAAAATCCCAAAGCAAAATTGAATTTAATGAAAGATTTTGTTGGCTCATTGTCAATCAGTTGCAACTGCCTATATGATTATATAGGCAGTTACAACTGTTTTGCACAGAGCCATTGATTTGTTTAAATTTCTCACTAAAAATTCGTAATTTCTCATAAGATTTAGCCGAATGAGATATTTTGCACATGCTATTCTGAGCTGGAATTATCCCTGAAGCTGCCATTTTGCAGGTCCTCAAGGCATGTAGTACTTGTTCAACGAAATGTCCAAACCTTGCAGATAGGAATATAAAAAAAGCATAGCCTGGTGCTGGATGATGGATAAAAATTCTAAAATGAAAGATGGACATAACTTGCACAAAATGCCTTTAGAGTTATCCCCCTTGACAGGGTTCGAAACTAAGGGGAGTCTGCGAGTCCGAGACTCCTTGTTTACCAGTTGGACTCCTTTGATTTGCAAGTAAGGAGTCCGCTGGACTCCAAGGGTTGAAAGGGAATATTTAGAAAAACAAATGCACAAAACTTGTTGAAGAAAACATTTGCTTGAATCCTGTATTGTTTTGAGAAAAATAACAAACTCTTCTTTGGTAGAACATTGTGGAAAAAAAGAAATTGCTTATAACAAGCAATTTCTTCTTTTTCACAATGTTCTCCCATTATGATAATTTGGACTCCTTACTTTGAGCTTGGACTCCTTGATTTCATGTGTTAGGAGTCCTATTGACTCCTAAACCTCAGGTGTTAGTGTCGACCCCTGCTTGATAGTATAGGTTGCTCTTTTGATAGTGAACATGTATGCCAAGTAAATGCCTTCAGTAATTCCTGAGATATCACGAAATGCCGAAGGTTTTTCACAATGACAACAATGCTATTGCAATATATCGGGTTTTCTCTGAAAACAGCTGATTATTGTGGAAATTTCTTCCTATTCCAAACTTAAGGGGTGCAGGTTTTGCGCATCTGATAAACAAAAATTAGTAGCCAGGACCCTCAAAACTATGTGATGCGAGTCCCATAGACTCTTTGAGGATCAACTTCAGTAAATAATTGAAGTGTTTTAAACAGTCTTTAATTCTTTCCTGATGTTGAGCCCCAAATATCAATATATTATACTTCCATAAATTTATTTACCTTTAACCAGGGAATGCTCTAAATTTACATTGTACACGGTTATAGCCTAAAGAAAAAAGTATACATCTAAAGCAGGGACTCCCAAAATTTAAGAAAGGACCACTACTTTTCCAACGATTGTGTCCTTTAAAATCCCTTTTGTTGATGTTGGACTAGAACCTTGCCTTTCAATATTTTGTTTTGTAGCAGATCTAGTAACCTACCTGTTACTCTACTGGATGGTGAAATATTTGATATATTGTCTTTATGAAGGATGTTTGGAGTTGTTACAATGGGAGACAGGACCTCCCTGTGACGCCGGGATGACATTGCAGTCTGAAACAGATAAATAAAAAACATTTTCTTTAGTGCTTTTTGGTGGATTATTGAGAAATATTTGTAAAGTATAACTTACCAGAGAAAAAGACAGACAATTATTTAATGTTTGGGGCCCAGACTGCCATAATAAGAATTAAATATCTTGGCATTTTCTCCAAAAGTTCACAGGCCCTGCCCAAAATCTAGGGGCCATGTGCCCCTGCTAGTCTTTGTGACTGCTTTGTAATCTCACTGCAAAACCAAGGATATTTACAAAAGATTATACATATATACCCTGCTTTTATTAATTTTAGCCATTTGTCATTATCTAAGCAGAGCCCATTAAATTCAATGCTCTCAATAAGGGCCTAAATCAGGGATTTTTGTAATTCCAAGTTGAAATTTCAGCGCTTTTCTCCTGCATTTTTTTCTTGTTGTTGTACAAAATGAAATTTATATGCCTCCCCAAATGCTACTGCTATTATAAATAGAAGGCTGCTAGGGGTTCAAAACTGTTATTTAAAGCTGCAGATACAAATGTTTTATCCCCATTGATCATTACTTTCATAAACTATATTTTGAAAAACTAGTGTGAGGCGCTGAATTACTACCACTGTAACCAGGACCTGAGATATAACATCAGCCTTGAATACATATAGAGGTCTTTCAAATTGCAGTAAGTGAGTTACGATGTTTTGATATTTGACAATATCAGGGAAAATGATAAAATGCAGCTACATTTAGTCTTTCAATAAAAATGAGGTAGCGTTCAAATGAACTGGTACTCGTGTCTAAGTTTAAGGAAACAAAACTGTCATTTACATCTCTGGTCTGACTGAACAAGATGTGTTAGTGAAAAATGAATGCCCACGTAACAGTATTTTTGTTGACCTTGACAGATCACCTTGACCTTTTAACATGACCTTGACCTTGATACCTACAGACCACCAAGATCTTTCATCATGCCAATAATGAGACAGGTATCTATAATATGCTTGAATAAACTGAACAATTTAAGCTTTTGGTTATGTTTTTAAGAAGTTTGACCTTGACAGATGACCTTGCCATTGTCATTTTACCTAGGTATCTACAGATGCACATAATTGACATTTTTCATCATGCCAAATGAGCTTTGAATCTTGAATAGCCTTAAGGCATTGCAATGTTTAGTTTTTTTTGTTAAATTTTTGAGTTATTTGACATTGACAAATGACGTTGATCTTGTCACATAACCTTGACTTTGGTATCAGCAGATGCATATCTAGGGTGCCCATTCAGTACTACAGTACGTAATTCACGTAGAAATACATCAATTCATGTACAGGTTTTTAGACCAGACGTGCAAGCACGTAAAGAATAATAGATTAACATACAAAGATAATTACCATTACGTGAAGGTTTTGAATGAAAGAGTATCTGGTTTGCATGCCTGATTATCAGTCGTAAATCCAATGATTAATTGGTCAGTCATTTATTTTAGCCATTGAAGAATCTGTATGGCTTATCAATCAATAGGTAATCTAGGAGTCGTAAACATTGGCAGCCATGAAACTCCAATTATCTATTGTCTGTGTATATCAAAAGATTCTAAAGAAATTCAACTGACTCCTGTTATTTATTTGATAATTAATGTTTTAACTGAAAACTACTTTGTTTTAATTTAAAGAGACTTATGTCTTCAATTTTATAAATTAGCTTGCAAGAATTAGAAGGGCTTACAATTGCAACTAAAATGGTAGTGAACAGCAAATTATATAGCAGATGCATTTACTCATAGCACAATGTACTTTTTGAGTGATGGTTATTCCATTATTGAACTCAGTTTAGATGCTTTTTACAGCAAAACAGTTGTAGATCTTTCAGGGCCTTAAATCAGTTTTACTCTTACTAGTAATACCGGTATATAGAGTAACTTTTATAAGATTTATATGGTGTACCTTCAATTCGAAAAGTAAAAGGTTCGCTGTACCCTTAGATTTTTCTTTGTACCCTCAATTCTAAACTTAGAGGGTACATGCACCCCCAAAATGAAAACCCAGTGGGCATGCTGATATCATTGCATCTATCATCTTGCCAATTAAGAGCTTTGTATCTTGAATAGGCTTGAACATATTGGCAATGTTAAGTTTTTTGGTTAAGTTTTCCAGTTATTTGACCTTGACAGATGACCTTGACCTTGTCAGTCACATGACCTTGAATTTGGTATCAGCAGACGCAAATCATTGAGATCTATCATCATGCCAAATATGAGCATTGCATATTGAATAGGCTTGAAGAAATTGGCAATGTTAAGTTTATTTGGTTAAGTTTAGCAGATAGACAGACGGACAGATTGATGGATGGACAGGCAAATGGACAATAGTAAAACAAAATGCCCCCTGATCTTTCGATATACAGGCATAAAAATTAATGTAGACAATTTCAATGATGTCATTGCCTATTGGGATTCCCCTTTTTCTCCGTAGATAACAGGGCTTGAAAATTCTTGAAATTTCTACTCGTCCTGCCATATAAGAAAATATAGTGATTAGTGATAAATTAATTTCATTTGTGAAATTTTGCAAAATCAACTCGTCCTGCTTATATAGACAAAGAATGAATAAATCATGCAGGACAAGCGGACGAGTAGAATTTTGAAGCTCTGGAAAACGATTCTTAACGAGTACTACGGATTGACTAAAAAGAAGGTTTTTTTGCTTTCTCCAGTGGCCTTTCCGAAGTGGAAACCTTTAAATCCTTTTGTTAAGTAGCAATCAACCCTTGGGTAATTGTAATTAGCTGTAATTAATTACATCTTCTGAAGTAATTGTATGTAATTAGTATTTGACTCTTTTCTCAATAACAAGTAATTATAATTGCAATTAATTACAAAAGAAATCCCCATGTAATTAACAATTACTATCCATTACATTATAATTACATCTTATTGCTATAAAGCAGGGGTCGACACTAACACCTGAGGTTTAGGAGTCAATAAGACTCCAACACACATGAAATCAAGGAGTCCAAGCTCAAAGTAAGGAGTCCAAATTATCATAATGGGAGAACATTGTGAAAAAGAAGAAATTGCTTGTTATAAGCAATTTCTTTTTTTTCCACAATGTTCTACCAAAGAAGAGTTGTTTTTTTTTCTCAAAACAATACAGGATGCAAGCAAATGTTTTCTTCAACAAGTTTTGTGCATTTGTTTTTCTAAATATTCCCTTTCAACCCTTGGAGTCCAGCGGACTCCTTACTTGCAAATCAAAGGAGTCCAACTGGTAAACAAGGAGTCTCGGACTCGCAGACTCCCCTTAGTGTCGAACCCTGTAAAGGATTCTTGATGATAGTCATAAACAGCATGTCTTACTTCCAAATAGAACCTTGAATGTAGATGGAAAATTTCAAATTTCAAGGTAGACCAGAAAGTGTAAATCAAAGAGATTAAATTCTGGAGTGAACTGAAGTGAAATATTTTAACAAGCTTACTTGGAATTCCAAAAATATGTCTGAAATAACTAATTAACACCTATTGATATATAATGCAACTATATAACATTTAAAGAAATGGGAAAAAATCAAGGAAACTATAACTGATTTCTAGGGTAACCTGTACTCAGGGGACAGGTTACTCTGGGACACAGGTCTTGGTGTCTTTCAAATTAATGATTTTTAAATAGCCAGCGGATAAAAGAGAACCCACAGATTTAGGCATTTCAACCATAATTGATTGTTTTCCATGAAAAGATTGATAAAGCTTAAATTTGTGAAAATAAAAGCTATATTTTCTATTGTTGCCTTGCCACCCTTTGAAATGAAGCTTTCAAAACCTTTGATAAAAATTGTTAACTATTTTGTAAGGAGCGTCAGAGCCTGCAAGAGAAAGTTCACAGTGAAAGTTAAATGTGCCTTAAAACTTACATTTCCCCAACATTGGGCAAGTAACGTAGATCAGTCAGTGATTCGAGCAGTCAAAACTAATTATCAAAATCAACAAAGAAAAATGATGTAAAAGACATCAAGTACTATTTAGATTATTTTAACCCATTCTGTCCTAAAGTCCCTGGTCAACAAGAATTCAAAAAAGCTTTTTTCATTCCATATTAGTTATCTCCCTTAGGTGGTCTTTAGTAAACAATACCAAAGTATCCAAAGATCTTTATCGAAATAAGAATAATGAAAGTGGAAATTATTTTACATAATATTGGTCCAGGCTAGGGTTAAATCTGCCTTTATGTAATTGATTAAAAATCGGAATAACCTTCCTTTTAGATGTTAAAACCGTTTTTTTATGTGAATTTGGTTGATTTCAGGTTCTGCGTGTTTGGATAGCATTTTCGCTGAATTCAAAGCAAAACATTAAAATACATTCTGGGTCAGTTATGAAGAATAAAAGAGTGTACATATTCCGATACCTTGAATATCGAATGAACGTTTCGATCTTCTTGTTTTTGCGGAATTGTTAACTAAACAGATCGGTTTGTTGACTTCCTTCAAACAACCCGCCTTCCGCTTTAAATCTCGCGAGAACCCAAAATTGGTTTATCTCAGATACGCAATGTACTTTTTTTCACGGAATTGGACGAAATGGAAATACCGTCGGATATTATTATAGGCAAGTTCTAGTCAGTTCAAAAGCTTCTTTAGCTAACGCGGCTTTGTTTGTGTCGGGTCAAAAAGGCCCAGTGCCAGAAAGGCCCACTATCAGAATTGACCAATAAGGCTCGGTACAAAAAGGCCCAATATTGAATCAAACCAAAAAAGGCTAAAAATAAACAACGTGACTCTAGGTACTGAAAAAAATATATGTGAAAAATTATATGTGAATGTTAAACAATAATTTTAAAGATTAAAGATAGAACTTTTTGATGATAAGATATGACTTTACCACTTACCGATATATCATTTTTTTGTCTTTGTTAGTGTAAGAGATATAATTTGGTGTTCGAAAATAAACTGATTTAAGTAATACCAGTCAGAGAAAACAGATTAAATATAAAATCAAATGACTCTTTTAGTTACCACAGAAGTTAAAGAATTTCCCTTGTGTTAAACTTACCCAGCCATTTTGCACGAATTCTAACAGCCTCGAGATAAATGCTTTCAATACCATACAAATGGACTTCCTAAAACAATTTAATAAATAATCAATATAATTTTGGAATTTTGGATTAAGCTTTTTGGTCTGTTTTGAGAGTGGACATTTTCTGTCTCTTTACAAAGTGGGCTTTTTTGTACTGGACCTTTTTGACCCGGACCCTTTTGACACTGAGCATTTTTTTTATCCTGGGCCTTTTTTGTCACTGGGCCTTTTTGACCCTAATTCGTTTTGTTACTTTCTTTTGCCAACTTTAAATAATCTTTTTCTCATCTTATTTTATCTTATCTTCGGGAATTACCAGTTTCCTTATGCCCTCTATTTTAACTACTATTATAATTATAATTATTATTATTATCATCATTACTATGACTATTATTTCAAATTACTTTTCAAGACGCAATATCCGAAGTTTGTTACTTAAACAGTAAGTTAACCATCTTTATCCCCGATCTAAGACCTGGTTGGCTCAGACGAGCTCAAATGCGTATATTTTCCCTCATGCATGGTTATCACTTATATTGTGCTGTTACAGTTATTTGAGTGTTGGGGCAACTTTAGTCCGTAGAATAGTCAATGTCTTTTATTGGCAAAGATATCCGCAGGATAAACTTGTCAGGAAAAGAGTAGTCGTCCATTTTGAAACTTTCTCCAAATTTCTTCAAAGATTGAGCTAGAAAGCAGAGATGTGGTCCCCCACAGTGTAAGAAAAGCAAGAGAATTGCACATTTTATTATTATTGATATTTTTGTGAACTGTCATTTTTGGATTTTTGATATTTAGGCTGAAATTTCATGAAATGTGAGGTCACGTGTGAACGTAAGAAATTCGTTTCGATCAAGTTAAGCTTCAAATTGAGTATTTAGGATAATTATTGCTTTGATGCAATGCATTTGCAGAGCATGCTGCAGAAGAGTGCAGCCTGATCTGAATTTACTTTGCATGTTTTTTGATATAAGGAAATTAAGGCATTTTAGGCTAAATATGAAACCGAAAGTAGAAATTTAAGAATTCTTAGAAAGGTCCTAGGTTACACAGAGAGTTGTTTACTTTCACTTATACTTTAGAAATGTCTTAATAGAAGTTTTATTGAGAGTTTAATCTTACTCAAGATTACTTTTTAGAGAATTTAGGCTTTTGTTAGAGCATGTGTGGTAACAAGCTGATAATATTTCTATTTTCAGCTTTTTACCTCCCGACCCACTGTTAGACCCATACAGGGAGTTTGTGATGAAAATATAGATAGAATAAACATACAAAAACATAGAGACTTAGTCATTACAGTAAAAAGACTGCGAAAACGATCACAATGTCAGTCTCAGACAATGAAGAAGATTCAAGGCCTCGACGGCTTAGAGTACTAACAGAAAAGGGCCAGGCACAGTATGAAGAGCGAGTTATACAGTTTAACTCCCAGTTAGGAACAATACGTAAAGCACTTGATGGCTGTGTAAAACATATAGAAACAAATTCCAAAAATCGGACAGTTCTGTTGGAATTAAAGTCAATGATTCAAGAGGAGCTAACCAAGTATCATAAACTTTCTGATGATTTCCAGAATTATCTAGAATACATGAATACAGCAGAAAGCCAATCAGAACTTTGTGGCCATGACTTAACAGGGCTTTTTCTCGTTCTTTAGCAGGGGCCTATAAAAGGCTACTTCCCAATTCAAAAAAGGCTCTTTTTTTCCCACTTGCGGCAGAAAAATTTCCCAAAATTACAGCTTAATTTAGCATTGTTGTGATTTATTTTCTTCAAAATTTGTTTTTATATTAATTTCATCACTGATAAGACCCTTGAATATAGTTATTTATCATTAAATCTTGAAAATAATGCATGAATCTCACTTTTAGTACTTTCTTTTATTAAAATTATGTTTCCCAATTCTTTGAATAGTGCGATAAAATTTCCCAAAATGAACAGGCTAAGGCCTCTTCCCAATTTCTAGAAAAAAAGCCCTGCTTAATCAGAAAGGCTCTGCAAGAAAGATGTGAGATATCAACAAAACACATTGATCAACTAGTACTAGAATTGAATTCCAAACATGAAAGCTATGATAAAGATCAGACAAATCTGTTTAAAAATGAGCAGGCAGATCTTGTTGAAACCAACAGGAGAGCGGAATCAGTTGTATCGTCACGTTCAAAAAAGTCCAGGGGATCGAGTTCAAGTAATACTATACATGAACTCTTAGCTCTGAAATCGTCAAAGGCAGCAGCTGCCAAAGTTAGGCTTCAGTTCGTTGAAAAGGAAGAAAAGCTAAATGCTTCAGTGTGAAAAAGAACTACAGGAAGCTGAGGCAGAGGTTTCCATCATCAAAGAGATAATGGATGACAGTTCAGATTCACAAATCATTTCAGTGCCTCAAGTAGACAAACGACAGTTGGTAAAAGAATACCTATCAAGCACAGACTATAACAGTACCGAACAGGAAACAGAGATACAACCAACTCAAACAAAGACAGTCAAAGATGAGTCACAAGTTCACTCACAACAACACATTCAGACTAAATTTGACCCAAACCACATCTTAATGAAGAGGGATCTGTTACTTGCCAGTCTTTCCAATTTTGACGACAGCCCAGAATCATACATTAATTGGAAGGCCAAATTCCAGCGTCTAGTAAAGAAAATATCTCTGATGAACTGGACCTACTTACGAAGTGGCTCGGGCCAAATTCAAGAAAACAGGCTATCCGCCTAAGAATGGCAAATTCTCATAGTGAAGAGGCGGCTAAAGAGAAAATATGGCAAAGACTGGAAGAAAGATATGGTGCTCCGGAGTATGTAACAGAATCCTTAAGAATGAGACTAGACAAATTTCCTAAATTGAAAATTGAAGATAAGGACAAATTTTTTGAATTAGCTGACTTAGTAGGAGAAATTAAGTCTGTTAGGGAAAATGAGAAATACAGGGTTGCTTTGGCCTATCTGGATTCCTCGTATGGGATTAATATAATAGTCAGTAAACTGCCATTATTCATACAAAATAAGTGGTTTGATTGTGCCAGTAACTATAAGTCTCAATTTGATGTAATGTATCCGCCGTTTAGTTTTCTATCAGACTTTATAGAAAAAATGGCTTCGAGAATTAACGATCCAAGTTTCAAGTTAGTTTCAACCAAAAATGAAACTTCACTTAATTCAAAAAGTCAAAGACATGACAAGAATCAAAATTCATGTTCTCCACAGGCATATATCAAAAAGACCAATATTCAGTCAGATACTGAAGCCAAGTGTCCCTTACATGGTGACACCTCCAAGCATACATTAATGGAATGTAGATCCTTTGAAATTTTGCCCCTGGTAGATAAAAGGGAATTTGTACAGAAACTCGGACTTTGTTTTAAGTGCTTAAAGGGTAATCACTTAGCAAAAGATTGTAAGGATAGGATTAAATGTGATGTTTGTGATAGTTCACGGCACTCTACTCCCTTTCATATTAGTAATCCCAATAGTTCGGGACAGCATGGCGGGGAAAGTAAGGACCAATTAAACATAAATAATACATGCACTGAAGTTTGTAGTAAAGGGTTTTATAAGGGAAAGTCATGTGCTAAGACTTTATTGGTCAAGGTCTATCCTAAGGGAAACCCTGAAAAGGCATTGAAAACGTATGCAATTATTGATGACCAAAGCAACAAATCTCTTGCTATGCCTGCTTTATTAGATTATTTTCAGGTCAATTCAGAGACAATAGAGTATACTCTCTCATCCTGCTCTGGGAGAGTCCCGAAAATAGGTAGGCGTGTACAGGGGTTTGTAGTAGAATCCTTAGATGGATCTTGTCATTTAGATTGCCCTCCCCTATTAGAGTGCAATGAGATTCCTAACAACAAACAAGAAGTTGCCACCCCTTCTGTTGCTAGACAATTTAGCCATTTGAGAGACATAGAGAGTTTTATCCCAGAAATAGATGAACACTCTGGGGTTTTACTTTTGATAGGTAGGGATCTATTAAAGGCACATCATGTTCTTGACCAAAGAATTGGGAAGGAGAATGAACCCTATGCACAAAAGTTGAGATTAGGATGGGTTATAGTAGGGGAGGCGTGTTTAGGCCTTGTGCATAAGTCTGACTATGTCAATGTAAAGAAAACAAACATCCTGTACAACGGACGAGAGTCCATATTTGAACCTTGTCAAAATATTTTCGAGGTTAGTGATAGCATCTTTTACAAATCGACTGAAGACGATATGATAGGACTTTCTCGGGATGATAGACAGTTCTTTAAACAAATTGAGTCAGAAATGACAATGTCAATTACAGGCAAATTAAGCTGTCCCTTACCATTAAAGGAAAGTAGACAAACACTTCCAAATAATTTTGCTCAAGCCAAGAAAAGGGCTGATAATTTGATTTCAAGTTTGAAACGTGATAAAGTCAAGCAAAAACATTTTCTTGAGTTCATGGAAAATATGTTCATGAATAATCATGTTGAAATAGCACCACCAGTGCAAGAAGGTCAAGAAATTTGGTATTTGCCTATTTTTGGTGTCTATCACCCCAAGAAACCTTCAAAACTCAGAGTGGTTTTTGATTCATCAGCCAAATTTAACAATATTTGTTTGAATGATGTTCTTTTGAAGGGCCCAGATTTGACAAATAATTTAATGGGGGTCCTGACAAAATTTAGGAAAGAGAAATTTGCTGCAATGGCTGACATTGAGCAAATGTTCTTTAATTTTGAAGTAGATGAAAGACATCGCGATCTTTTGCGTTTCTTAGGGTACAAAGATAACGACACCTCAAAACCCATTATTGAATACCGCATGAGAGTCCATGTCTTTGGGAACTCGCCTTCCCCAGCTATAGCTACATATGGGATTAGAAAGGCAGTTTGTTTTCATAAGAATGACAATTTTTTAACTTGTGATGAAGTGTGCCATTTTGTGAACAACAATTTTTATGTTGACGATGCATTGGTCTCTCGACAAAAAGAAAGAGATTTGGTAGACATTATTCGACAAACCCAAGACAGACTGCAAAGTGGGGGGAAGATTCGTTTACATAAGATTATATCAAATAGTCCCCTAGTTTTGGACAGTTTTCCACCAGAGGACTTGGCTCAAAATGTGACTGAGATTGATTTTTGTGCAGACACGCCATTTATTCAAAAAAGTTTAGGTCTATGTTGGGATGTAGTGAACGACTGTTTTACTTACCAGGTTCAAGTTGAGAAAAAGCCCTATACCAAAAGAGGTCTCTTGTCTGTCATTAACGGGTTATTTGATCCTCTTGGGTTTGTAGCCCCTGTAGTATTAGGTGGACGCCTGATTTTAAGACAGGCTATTCATGATAACGACATAGACTGGGATGACCCTCTCCCTCCTGATATTTTGAGCGACTGGGAAAATTGGGTACAGTCACTGTCTCTTTTGGGCAAAACAAAAATTTTGCGACCATTTGTAGACTTACCATACAGCAACAGCCCAAATCTTGAGCTTCATGTCTTTTCAGATGCTTCAAAGGAAGCAATTTCAGCTGTGGCATATCTTAAAGTGTATGATGTGAACAATAAAGCTCAAATAGGTTTTGTCTTGGGAAAATCTAAGTTGACCCCAAGACATGGACATACAATCCCTAGACTAGAGTTGTGTGCAGCTGTTTTAAGTACAGAACTTGCAGCATTCATTCAGAGACACCTTGAAATATTGCCGTCTTCAGTATTTTATTACACTGACAGTCAAGTAGTATTAGGGTATATAAATAATACCTCAAGACGTTTTTATGTTTATGTGGCAAACAGAGTTGACAAAATTCTTAGACTTTCCACACCGTGTCAATGGCACTATGTGCCTACTAATATAAATCCAGCTGATCAAGGAACTCGACCTTTGAGGGCTGGTGAAATTAATGACTCGTTATGGTTGACTGGACCCCAGTCATTCTTGCATGAACAAGACATTCAGAAAACTTCTTTTGACTTGATCGACCCAGACTTAGACAAGGAAGTGTACCCTGAGGTTAAGGTAAAAAAGACCCAAATAAGTCCAAGCAGCCTCGGTTCTTCAAGATTTGAAAGATTTTCATCATGGTCAAAACTTGTTGACGCGATAAGTTTTTTGAAACGCAGAGCTTTATTGTGTCAAAGTAATCATAAAGACAAAATCTATCCATCAGACTGTGAAATGCAGAAAATAGCAGAAAATTTTGTTATAAGGGAAATCCAAAGAGAAAAGTTTACTACAGAAATTTACTGTATTCAAAAAGGCAAACCAATTCCTAGAAATAGTAAGCTAAAAACATTATCACCAGTGTTAGATGCAAATGGTTTATAAAGAATTAGTGGTAGACTTAGTCATGCTTACTTAGAAACTGGCGAGAAGAACCCTATCATCATACCAGGTGACAGTCATGTTGCAACTCTACTAGTCAGACATTATCATGAGTTGATTCGACATCAGGGTCGTCACTTCACTGAAGGATCAATTAGGTCAGCAGGGTATTGGTTAACTAGAGGGAAAAGACTCATAAGTCAGATATTGCGTAAATGTGTGATATGTCGAAGGCTCCGAGCACCAATATTAACACAGGAAATGTCAGACTTACCAAGTTGCCGTGTGAAGCCTAGCCCACCTTTCACCTATGTTGGGGTAGACATATTTGGACCATGGTCCATAATAACTAGGAAAACTAGAGGAGGTGCTGCTAGTGCCAAAAGATGGGCTGTGATGTTTTCATGTCTTAATTCACGAGCTGTGCACATAGAGGTTATCGAAGACATGAGTGCGTCGTGCTTTATTAACGCGTTGCGTAGATTTGTATCTGTGCGAGGGCATGCAAAGGAATATTATTCAGATAGAGGTACTAATTTTGTAGGAGCGGTTTCGGAGTTGGGTATCAACAAAGTAAATGTCGAAGATGATATTGTGAAACAAGTGTTGAAAAGTCAAGGATCAACTTTTTTTTAATGCTCCACATGCATCAAATATGGGCGGTGCTTGGGAGCGAATGATTGGGTTGACACGCCGAATTCTAGATTCCATGTTATGTAGTGCAAGCTCTAAAAGTTTGACACACGAAGTGTTGTGTACTTTCATGGCAGAGGTTATGTGTATTATCAACAGTAGACCAATTACACCGGTATCAACAGATCCAAGTTCTCCTTTTGTGCTTTCTCCTAATACTTTACTAACACAGAAGGTGAATTCTGAAGTTGAACCGTTTCAACATTTGGATTTGAAAGACATGTATAAATCGCAGTGGCGTTATGTTCAGGTTTTAGCCAATCAGTTTTGGAAAACTTGGAAAAATCAGTATCTACAAAGCCTACAAACTAGAAAGAAGTGGTATGAAAGACTTCCCAATTTGAAAGAGGGTGATGTAGTTGTGATGATGGACAATTGTTTACCAAGAATCCAATGGCCCTTGGGAGTAGTGGACAGAGTATTTCCTAGTACAGACAATTTAGTACGAAAAGTATCGGTCCGTGTTATAAATGAGGGAAAGACAGTATATTACACAAGGCCAATAACTCAATTAATACATTTGATTTAAGACATTTTCATGCTAATTGCTATGAGTTTATGAGTGGAAAAAAGGTGTACAAAGCAGGAAAAAGGTTTCTACTAATGTTTATTCATCAGTGCTTAGTTTGTGAAGAATTTCTCAATACATAAAAATTCTTTTCAATCTATGCAATGTTTGAACAATGAGTATACCTGTTTACATTGATATTGCACTTGAATTTTATACAAGGTAAATTTGGAAGTGTAAAAGTTCATTACTATTTTGGTAAATTTGCTAAATTATAGCTTAAAATTAATGAAGATAATTTTTGAATTTGATCTTTTTAAGAGATTTTTGAAGTAAGTAATTTTGATCTAATCAAAATTAGACGGGGAATGTGCTGTTACAGTTATTTGAGTGTTGGGGCAACTTTAGTCCGTAGAATAGTCAATGTCTTTTATTGGCAAAGATATCCGCAGGATAAACTTGTCAGGAAAAGAGTAGTCGTCCATTTTGAAACTTTCTCCAAATTTCTTCAAAGATTGAGCTAGAAAGCAGAGATGTGGTCCCCCACAGTGTAAGAAAAGCAAGAGAATTGCACATTTTATTATTATTGATATTTTTGTGAACTGTCATTTTTGGATTTTTGATATTTAGGCTGAAATTTCATGAAATGTGAGGTCACGTGTGAACGTAAGAAATTCGTTTCGATCAAGTTAAGCTTCAAATTGAGTATTTAGGATAATTATTGCTTTGATGCAATGCATTTGCAGAGCATGCTGCAGAAGAGTGCAGCCTGATCTGAATTTACTTTGCATGTTTTTTGATATAAGGAAATTAAGGCATTTTAGGCTAAATATGAAACCGAAAGTAGAAATTTAAGAATTCTTAGAAAGGTCCTAGGTTACACAGAGAGTTGTTTACTTTCACTTATACTTTAGAAATGTCTTAATAGAAGTTTTATTGAGAGTTTAATCTTACTCAAGATTACTTTTTAGAGAATTTAGGCTTTTGTTAGAGCATGTGTGGTAACAAGCTGATAATATTTCTATTTTCAGCTTTTTACCTCCCGACCCACTGTTAGACCCATACAGGGAGTTTGTGATGAAAATATATACTAGTCAAAACTTCTAACCGGCCACTTTAAAAACAAAGATAATTTTTTCTGTGGTGTGTGGATTTTCGTGAAATTTGCTATGTGAATTTTTAAGCAACTTTCCAGAGGATTTTGGCGAAAAGTTACTGTTATTTCATTGAATTTAAAGCGCAACATTAGAAAAGCTCAAAAAGCTCTAAATTTAAACAGAGCTCAAAATATTGTCAATGTAGCGATTTTCGTCTCATGGGTCGTTAGCTGCAACATAGACTAGGAAAAAAACTGAAAATGTTCGACAATTGTGCGCGGCATATGACCCTAGAAGAAAGTGATCGAGCTTATGTATGCAAATAAACGGTTCCTAGGAACAACACCTAAAACACGTTTTTTTCAAAAATGCATAAAATATAGACTGATAATTCCCGTTTAGTTACAAAATGTAGGATATGTGAAAAAAATCAGTTTGACACATCGTTTTTTTCACACCAGACCATATTTGAGCATAATCGCTAGATAAAATGGTTTGCCGGTTGAATTTAAACACCATTTTACCATGCCTCCTATTCTTTCTGTTTCTCCTGTAGTCAAAGGTCACACAAAATTGACAATGTTTTCTGATTTTTTTCTTGGTCTGGGTTGCAGCTAACGATTTGCGTACTTTGGTTTGTTGAAAGTGTAATATCCCGAGCTCTATTAAGATTTAGAGCTTTTTGAGCTTTTCCTTTATTACACATCCAAATTTGATAACTTTTGGTAAATCATAATAGAAATCCATGTACATTATGCTTAAAAATTCACACATCAAATTTCATTAAAATGTTAGAACTTTTAAAAAAGTTATCGTCATTTTTAAAGTGGCCGGTTAGGACTTTTGGCCAGTATAGATAGAATAAACATACAAAAACATAGAGACTTAGTCATTACATATATGAATTATCTGTAATGCACTTATTCAAAACGATTTGGTCAAATGGATTGACCTTTAACCAACTGAATTGATTTTTTTTTCAATTAATTTTCTATTTATTTTTTTGGGGGAAATTTAACCAGCATAGATCAAGTTATCCACAGTAAAGGAGTTTGATGCAGACAGAATCGACTAAGATCAGAATTCAGTCTTTGTAGGCAAATAATAGTCCATGCTTTCTATTAAAGCTTAGTATATAGTAGGTATATCTCCTGAACAGCATGAGAGCAGTGAAGGTATCGCTACTGTAGCCTCCATTTTTAAGAAAGGCAACTATAAGAGCAAGGTCAGCTATCATATACCTATTTCATTGCCATGTATTGCTTCCAAACCCCTTGAACATATTTGTGATCCGTCACACGAAAAGGGACCATCTGGGTAGTGCGTAAAATGTCGACCCTGCGCCGATTGACTTGGGCCGAAACCCTTTGCATCGTGCTTATTTTCTGAATCTAGAATGATCAATCTACCTTCCAGTGAAAAAAGGTTTTGAAATGCGACTTCTGGTTGACTTATGCTGGATCAAATCATTTTTTTCAATAAGTCATTTTACTGAATTTCCGGATAGTCCCTTTTCGCGTGACGGGCCACATTTTTGTATAAAATGTAATTGTTTAATTGCGATAATTATAATCTCCTCGGTATGTACCAACATGGATGTTGATCAAAACGAAGTTGTGAATCAAAATTTGTTAGTTTTTCACAATAACATCATGATAACCTAGAAAATGGAGAACAAGTTTACTTGATTGTAATAGATTTAAGCCGGGCTTTTGACAAGGTAGACCACCATATTCTAATCCACAAACTTAAATGGTTTTGCATAAATGATGAAGTTGTTATTTGAATTAAAAACTTCCAAAGACCAAGTTCACAGCAAGTCGTAATTGATGGAAAAAATATAGATACCCTCCCATTAATCTCAGGTTTATCCAAATCTAGTGTTGGGCTTTTTGCAGATTACACCGTTGTTTATCGAAGTGTCAAAAATATAGATGATTAAAACGTTCTCTAAGAAGATCTAAGATCGCTAGAAACATGTGAGCAAAACTGACCAATGAAATTTAGAAATTTAGAGAAATGCGATGTACTTAGAATCGCAAAAGCAAAAATATAAAGACAAAATAGACTGCACATACACGTAAAGGTTATGCTAGACCCCAGTCGTAATACATGTATTGTTCTTCGATTTGGCATCCCTGGGGCCGTATTCACCAACCTATTCTAAATTTCAGAATTTCGTCTAGGCTAAATTATCAAGTCTGGACTTTCCCAAGAATGTACTTAAGTGCGTACTCACCAACGCAATTTAGAATAGTCTCAATTTAGAACGGTTTGTACAGGACTCAAGCGGCCGCGGACTTACGATGGTCCCCAAAATTTTACGAGGCTCAAATAAAAAGAGTAACCATTGAGTTTCTGTTCTGCACTCTTAATTTACATTCTTGCTAACAAATGACATTTTCATATATTTTTGTGATCGAAATAAATTGACATATCTATCATTTGAATATTCAATATTTTGTAGATACAATTGATTATTTGAATGTAAAGATCAATTCAATTAGCAATGATAACTGCGATGATTACAGTTGACAGAAACAAATGCATTTAATCGGCAGTGAAAAACGTTAAATTACTCACTGTAGTTACGGGATGAAGAATTTCGATTGACGAACTATGTATCATTTTGATTACTTATGAGTAGATATAATTTCAATGCCAAAATTATACTTTATGGGTTTGAAAAGTGCAATAAGAAATAAATAATTGGATAACAAAAACATCAACAAATAAATTCAACACATGAACTTGGCAACGAGGTGAACATGATGCCTACAAAAAACTTTCACCGAGAGAGCTTTCCAAATTTTCAAAAATATGAGAATAATAATCTCTCTTCTTTAACTTTTACCATGTTCATGATTTTGCTTTGCACAAAGTGTCGGCACCCAAACAAATAGAATTTTTAGTTAAAATAAACTAAGCTTTCTATTGCTCAAGTTGAAATGACAACCTTTCTTCGTCTTCTTTCCTCAATCTGTCTTTTTCTTATCCATACATCACCCCTAAAAACTTTACTTCTCTTACAATATATTACTCCTTTATCCATCCTCCTCCCTCATAAATGCAAATCCATTGTGTCATCCCCGAAAATTCACCGAGAAAAGTGTAAAAATTTAACATTCTGTCGATATGTCTACAAACACACTTCAATGTTAAATTAGGTCACAAATGTGTTTGACATCATTCGGTAAAGAATTCGACCAAAAACATAAAAAAAGGTGCTAGAAAGGAAAATAAATGTGAATTTCATTCTATTTTGACCTAATATCTGTCATTACTTTCACATAAAACTATGTTTTCAATCCGAAGTGAGGCGAAAATCGCCATTTATTCACATTTAGCACGGTAGGTATTAAGCTTGGAAAAACGTAGATTTTCTTAAGAATTTAGTCCATTCCGTGATTTAGATTCTAAATTCTCTATTCTTGGGATTGATTGTGCTAAACTGATGCAAAATGCGAATACGGTCCTTGGTATAGTTACTTGAATTATGAAATATAATAGGAACAGTCATCTGCGTCAAGCTGTTTAATGGATGATCATCCGTATACAAGCAGTGTCAACAAAATGATTAATAAAATTAACCTTAGAGAAGAAGGGTTATGTCTCATCTGTTTTTTATGCCCCTCCGCATCGAAAGATCGGGGGCATGTTGTTTTACTGTTGTATCTCTGTCCGGCTGTATGTCTGTCACTCTATTTGCAAAACATATAAAAAATTCTTAACATTGCCAATATCTTCTAGCCTATTCAAGATACAAGCCCCATATTTGGCATGATTGATTGATTGATTGATTGAATGGGGTTATACGCCGCTTTCAACATTGTTTCAATTATATCGCGGCGGCTGGAGCACCTAACAATGGATTCCTGGTATTTCTCACACCAATACTACCATTACATCCTTTCCTAGCCTCCAGCCGCGATATAACCGAAAAAATGTTGAAAGCGGCGTAGAACTCCATTCAATCAATCAATCATTTTCCTTGAGGTCGAGTTCGGGTCAAATTAACAAAGGTATATAACATGTATACAACAAGGGCATGGTGACCGATCAACTCGGCCATTTTTTAACTCGGCCCATCGGCAACTCGGCCCATGGTATAACTCCGCACGGTCAACTCGGTGCTAAATATTTGGTATATAGATACAACGATAAAGTTCTATAAATAAATTATGTAAGTTTATCCTTTTGAGGAAAACTTGTTTCATATTCTATTTGTTGTTTCTGTAACTATATGTGTAAACTAAGAAAGTACGAGGCCATCGGCACGTGCTTTATTGCCAACAAGTGTTGGGATCCGAAATTAACTGATCGTTTAAGATGTCACACAAAAAATCCACCACACACACACAGAGGCTACCTGTTTGTTACATCAAATGGGACAATGATTAGACCTAGATTTTTGTAATGGAAATGAGCCGAAATAAACTGAAAGTAGATTGTAATTTTAATCAAATTCTTTTTATTCTCTTTCATTTATCTTGTCGATTGGGTAATAATTGGGACCTGAATTTGGTCATATATACACAAGATCGCTATTTTTAGCTCACCTGAGCACGAAGTGCTCAAGGTGAGCTTTTGTGGTAAGGTGGATGTCCGTCGTCCGTCGTTCGTCGTCCGTCGTCCGTCGTGTGTCGTCAACATTTACCTTGTATGCACTCTAGAGACCACATTTTTTGCCTGATCAACCTGAAATTTGGTCAGAATGATTGGCTTGATAAAATCTCGGACGAGTTCGAAATTGGGTCAAGTGGGGTCAAAAACTAGGTCACAGGGTCAAATCTTAGAAAAACCTTGTATGCACTCTAGAGGCCACATTTTTTGCCTGATCAACCTGAAATTTGGTCAAAATGATTGGCTTGATAAAATCTCGGACGAGTTCGAAATTGGGTCAGTTGGGGTCAAAAACTAGGTCACAGGGTCAAATCTTAGAAAAACCTTGTATGCACTATAGAGGCCACATTTTTAGCCCAATCAACCTGAAATTTGGTCAGAATGAATGTCTTGATAAAATCTCGAATGAGTTCAAAATTGGGTCAAGTGGGGTCAAAAACTAGGTCATGGGGTCAAATCTTAGAAAAACCTTGTATGCACTCTAGAGGCCACATTTTTAGCCCTATCAACCTGAAAATTGGTCAGAATGATTATCTTGATGAAATCTCGGACAAGTTCGAAATTGGGTCAAGTGGGGTCAAAAACTAGGTCACGAGATCAAATCTTAGAAAAACCTTGTGGACACTCTAGAGGCCACATTTTTTGCCCATTCAACCTGAAATTTGGTCAGAATGATTGTCTTGATAAAATCTCAAATGAGTTCAAAATTGGGTCAAGTGGGGTCAAAAAATAGGTCACAGGGTCAAATCTTAGAAAAACCTTGTATGCACTCTAGAGGCCACATTTTTAGCCCTTTCAACCTGATAATTGGTCAGAATGATTATCTTGATGAAATCTCGGACAAGTTCGAAATTGGGTCAAGTGGGGTAAAAAACTAGGTCACGAGATCAAATCTTAGAAAAACCTTGTATGCACTCTAGAGGCCATATTTTTGGCCCAATCAACATGAAAATTGGTCAGAATGATTATCTTGATAAAATCATTGACAAGTTCGTAATTGGGTTAATTGGGGTCAAAAACTAGGTAATGGGTTCAAATCTTAGAAAAACCTTGTGGACACTCTAGAGGCCATATTTATAGCCCAATCAACCTGAAAATTGGTCAGAATGATTATCTTGATGAAATCTCGGCCAATTTTGAAATTGGGTCAATTGGGGTCAAAAACTAGGTCATGGAGTCAAATCTTAGAAAAACCTTGTGGACACTCTAGAGGCCATATTTATAGACCAATCAACCTGAAAATTGGTCAGAATGATTAACTTGATGAAATCTCGGACAAGTTTGAAATTGGGTCAAGTGGGGTCAAAAACTAGGTCATGGAGTCAAATCTTAGAAAAACCTTCTAAGATTGTTAATTCAGGTGAGCGATTAAGGGCCACTATGGCCCTCTTGTAAAAGTAGGGCATCTGAAAATTGACACCTGATTCAATGGATCTTCTACTATTATTCTAGAAACTGGAATAGTCTTTGAAAAAAATCTTATCCTCCCAATCCATTGGGCCTATCGAGCAGAAACTTGGCCGAGATGTTTCTTGGATTAAAGTTGTGGAAAGAATTTTATTCCAGCAAAAAGTCTGGTTTCCATGGTAATGGAAAGGTAGAAAAATGAAGAATATCCAAGAAAAAATATTCTGCTCCAAAACCACTGGATCAATCCAGCTATAATGATTTATTTACAAAACACAATATGTCTTTTCCAAAATGAATTAATAACTTTACCAGCCTGTCGGGCTGTAAACAAGTGTATGACCCATTTGCTCCCACCCACCAAAATAATTTCTTCTCATGTGCGATACCTAGAGTTGCAGCAAATAAATGGATTGATATGGTTATATAGGTTAAAAAATTTGCAAAATAGACCTCTGATTGATATTTTTGCATTGAATGGCTACAATAAAACATCTTTCGTGCATGTCACATTTTGTATTTGCCAATGTTTGGTTCTTAGACAGACGAATACGATACCTATTCGCTGGGAAAATTTTTTCCAAATTTTCGAGTGTATCATTACAGCCCTAGTCAACACTAATTTTTCAGACTTTGCAATAAAATCTATGTACTTGCTCTTTTCAGCTTACACAGAGCTTCTCATAATGTTTATCAATGTGGCTTAAATTGTGCTGTTTTTGCAACCTCAAACTTTCTATCAAGTATATTTCTAAGCTTCTATCTTGAATGCCATACATAAACTATCATTAAGGGTGTCTATTTGTTAAACAACTTTGAAATTGATCTTAAAACTGTTAATTTAAGTGAAAAAAAAATGATTTAAAATCCTGAGTAATACACACAAATTTTCTCTTTACTAGCTGCTCTCTTCAAATTAAGAATTAATGTAAAATTAGATGTGAGTTGTCACTAGCTGATATTAAGAAGGCATACACTCACTAACAAAAGTTTACTGAATAAGCCCTAAAACCCTTTTCCAAGATTTGGATGTCACATGGGTCAAGAAATACTTCAAATGCCTAATAATATCAATTTGGCTACCATCTTGACCACCATACTCATTTCTAATGTCATATGCATTTATTTTTTCCTATAATTTTTATCCGATTTCATAACAGCAAAAAATACAAAATCGGGTTTTAAAGGGTAGTTATAGTGATCTATCGAGCCATTAGCATAACATAGGTCTCAAAATGCTCAATAACGACAAGATCATGTCATCAGCTAGATTCTGGTTAGGGAAGGCCCTGGCTACAAGATACAGTCAAAAAACCCTACTCTCAGGAAAAGCTAGATATCTGCTGGACTAAAAACTTAAACATTGGTGATAACTTTTGCCTGGTAAGTGGTATAGACTTCATATTTTACATGCTTTACATTTTGCTTGTGACAAGACCTTTCTGATGGTAGTGACTTCCAGTTTACAGTCAATTATTTGACCTTGTGAGATTATTATTTTGGCTTGACATTTGAACTATCGAGGAAAGCAAAATTTAAAGAGGGTCCATGTCGATGACTGGTTTTCTAGGCTCTCAATTTTTTCAGATCTTTAGAGATACACTTTTAATCATCTTCTGCAACCTCCATTAACCTATGCTATTTTAAAATCATGCAGTGAGAATATTGAATGTTGTAATGAATTTGAGAAATACGCTAGAAATTCTTAATTGCTTGAACATCCATATGTCCAGGGACAAATCTTAATAAATTCATTTATCGGCTGGCAGAATAGTCATTGGGTAAAGAAGCATGATTAAACTATATTCTGATTTTATGAAATACTATCACAATACAGAGTTAGTTATATCTATCATGCTTTTTAAAGAGGATGAAATTTTGGGTTTTGGATTTATAAAAAAAAAAAACAACAAAAAGCAAACATCAACAATACTTGCATTAAGGGTGTGTTTTGGGTACTTGTATTGATCTTCTTTTCAATGCAGTCCAGATATTTGTTTGGAAATTATAACTCTAGAATGTTGTTACCCTTTATTATCATATATAAGCAAAGGTTAAGTAGTTTGTTTTGTTGTTGTTGCAAAACTACTTTACATTCCAACAGAATTTTATAGATTTTCTATCTGAACATAAGTGAGATGCTAGCCATCCAATTAAGGTAGAAGTTCAGAGAACAGTCAGGGGAAAGGTTGGTTTTGATTAACATATTGATGGGTCAGCGATAAACGGTTGTAACTCCCTATAAACATGTAGGGAGTTACAACTATTTCGTACTGAGCCATGGATATCTCCATTTTCAGGACAAAAATGTTACACCTATTATTAAATTCTAGAGGGATAGGCTTGTGAATTTTAATATATTTGTTGTTTTTAATTTTTTGTCCATCACAATTTTTGGTCAGGATTCTGTATATTTTTGACAACAACTTGAATACAATGAAATTGAAAAAAAAAATCTTTTGTTCTCTTTAAAAAAAATTCTTGCAAACAGTTTTAAGTGGTAGTAGTTCAGTTATCTTGGATGTACAGCTGGGGCCTGTTTTACTAAACTTCTAACAAAAAAAATTAATCCTAAGCCAAAATCACAAATTGTACCTTGTCTTTTCACTCATAGATTCTGCCTTGTAATAGCTTATTGGAATCATCTTATTTGATTCCGATGAGATGATGCATGGTAAAATTCCATATTTAGTAACCACTGTAGAAGCATCTATAATTTTTGACTTGCACGAAAAAGGATCATAATATGTTAAGTAAAAGAGGCCTCTGGTCTCTGGAGTGGTAGTGTTTATACAAGTGTGCGAGCGTAAAAGCATGTCAAAGTTTTTATACATTCTCTCCATCTGTTTGTCCATCTGTCTGTCAGGAAAATTAGTTTTCCCAACTCTTTAGCTCACCTGACAGCAATATGCTCTAGGGGAGCTATTAGAATCACCCAAAGTCTGTTGTGTTGTCAACTATCTTAATTAGTCCCCTACCGGTGTTCACACCGGAGGGGACTATAGGTTTGCCCTCCGTCTGTCCGTCCATCTGTCCGTCTGTCCGCTCAAATCTGGATCCCGCGATAACTTAATAACTAAGCAAGCGTTTTTGATGAAAGTTGGTATATGACTAGATGGCAATGTGTAGATTATGCACATCATTTTATTTTTGTTTTTCGACTTAAATTGAGGTTGCTATGGTTACAGAAATAGTGAAAATATGGCCAAAAATGGGATCCTGCGATAAGATAATAACTAAGCAAGCTAGTTTGATGAGACTTGGTATATGACTACCGGTATATGGCAATGTGTAGATTATGCACATCATTTTATTTTTGTTTTTAGACTAAAATTGTTGTTGCTATGGTTACGGAAATAGTGAAAATATGGCAAAAAATATTGGATCCTGCGATAAGTTAATAAGTAAGCAAGCTAATTTGATGAGACTTGGTATATGACTAGATGGCAATGTGTAGATTATGCAGATCATTTTATCTTTGTTCTTTGAAAAAAAGTGCGGTTGCTATGGTAACAGAAATAGTGAAAATATGGCAAAAAATGGATCCTGCAATAACTTAATAACTAAGCAAGCTAACTTGATGAAACCTGTTTTAAAATGTAAAAAAATTTATAAGCCATGTTAGTCAGGGTGGTGATGCAGCAGTATTAATCACCTCCAGTGAAAGTTCTCATTTCTTACCAACAAGACTGAAGAAAAACATCTTGGATCAGACAAGGTAACTGTTATTGATACTATTTCTTGCATCTGTCTATTGCTTGCATGAATTTTATAGTGGGCACAGCAGAGACAACAACTCATGTAAATCTTGTTTAACCCTTTCCAAAACAAGACCTGGTTTTGACGTCCCTGATAGAATTGGCTTGGGAAAACATTGAGACAAACAAAGCCGGTAGGGGACTTTTGCCATGTCCGACATGGCTCTTGTCTTCTCTTGAACCGCTGAGCCAGTTTCAATGAAATTAATGTTAGAATCAGCCCAAGTCTGTTGTGTTGTCAACTATCTTAATCTTCTCTTGAACCGCTGAGCCAGTTTCAATGAAATTAATGTTAGAATCAGCCCAAGTCTGTTGTGTTGTCAACTATCTTAATCTTCTCTTGAACCGCTGAGCCAGTTTCAATGAAATTAATGTTAGAATGTTCCTTGGGTGACCCTTTTCCAAAATTTGAGAAAAAAAATCTGATTGGCCCATAAGCATTGACATTGCACGGTTGGACCTTTTTTGTCCCTGTATAATAAGATTGGGGGCATATTATTTTAACATTGTCCCGCTGTCTGTCTGTCAATCTATCTGCATAGCTTTATACAAAAAAAACTTTAAATTTGGAATCACTACCAGTCTTTTTAAGATAACAATTCATATTTGGTATGATGATAGATCTCAATGATATGCCTCTGCTGATGCCAAGGTCATGTGATAAGGTCAAGCTCACATACCAAGGTCAATTTCAAAATCTTAACAAAACAGATCATGATGGTCCCGAATCGCTCATCTTCCTCTCCTCTACTTGTTCCTTGTAAAATTTGATAGCCTTAAACAATGATTTAATGTCAATTAAAGGTCCACTTTCAGCAAAATCAACCTTTTTTCCCAATACTATTTAAACATACTCTTTTTAGCTCACCTGAGCAAGGATGAGCTTTTGTGACCATCTTTTGTCAGTTGCTCTTCCTATGTTGTGCGTGTCAATAATTCTTTCAACATCTCTTTCTCTTTAAGAAATAATTCACAGAAATTTTTCGAATAAAATCATTGTCATTGTTAATGTGCAGCCATATTTTCAAGATACCTGATTTGCCTATATAATCAGCGTCAAAAGAAAGTTACCACCAACAATAACAACCAAACAACATTGAACATTTTAAATGTAGCAAGAAAAATATGTAATTCATTGACAATGGAGTTTAGGGAAACATAAACAAAGGTATTTAATCAGTGTCTTGGAAACGTCTTTTTCCTGGCTTGAAGAAACTCACCTAAAATTGTAAAGTTACTACCAACATCAATAAACAGTTTAGCCACCTTTTTCATGGAGAATTCCAGTGACTGCGCCAAAAATTGTTATCGCATGCTGTATACATTATTAGGGAATGACCTTCCATTTGTCTGTAAGAGCCTTGCTGAGCTGCTGCTGGTTTCCATATTACGTCATCGACAAAAACACTGTACGTCCAAATTGGCCCACACATGCCCTGCAGGATTGCAATCAGAAAGAAAGGTAATTCAAGGAAGCAGATTTAAATAATTGATTCCAAAAAAAAAGCCTAAATCAACATTGCAGAATGCGACCAGGCGATGGACTGTTGGAAAATGTCAATGTTAACCTGTTTCATTGAGAACAGTCAAACAAATTGTCTTAAGATGTTCTCAACATAACATTTCGCTGTTAAAAAAACTGTGCAAAACGAGGTTTATGTTTTATGTCTCCATGAAATGCCGTTATATTCCTACAACCCAACGCATAGCCTGTCTACCGGGAGATAACACACTATTTTGAGATAGATCTTGATTCTTCTATCAAAAGAACACTTTGTCAATGTAGATTACCTTATCTCTGATACAAAGTACTTGAATTTACATGATCTTGTTGATGGTCTGTCCTTAAAACGTTCTCCCAGAGAGCTTTTTTATCGTGACCTGTTTTAAACAATGAAGTACAATAGATGCTAATATCCATCCCCTTGGAGGTTCATATGTGTCCCGTGCTGTCCTCCAAGCTGATCGGAACATTTCACGAACGTGCCATTGGATGATTTGTCCATCAGTTTGTGTTGATGTCACCTTTTGGCGTCCTGGGCGTGGCCTATCAACTACAGACCAAGTTGGGTTTTTATGGCTACGAGCAACTTTAATTTTTTTTTGTGAGGACAGCCTATTCGGATTACATTCTGAGGAAAACACAATCCTGCTTCAACCATTCTGATACTGAAGATATTGTTCGTTAGTCAAACCTCTCATTTGTGCAAGGTTTGTATGAATTTAAGAGTCCTTATTTCGGCATGAATACTGGCCTGCATACTCCATAAACATTTTTTGATAAATTTTGCATACACGTCAGCAATGTAAGAATTACCCAATTTTCATGTGACGTATTATGTCAATAAAGAAAACACTTTATCAGAACAGAACAGAACATATCTTTATTTACATCCAGGTACAGAGTAGTGCACTACATGGACAAAAATCAAATAAACATGAAATATAAATATCCTTCGGTTCCGATTCAATAGATGTATAAAGCATACTCGATAAATTAATGCGGCCATTTTCTTGACCGGAACCGGAACAATTATCAACACAAGAGTTATTGTGTGCATACACATTTATACCTAGTATAAATTTCATTCATAGTATTATGGAAAGGATGATATTATTCGAAAGATCGAAGGGTATTTTGGGCGGTAACTTTCTTATGACATTATGTATCTATCAGATAAATGATGTCCTAGTCTTTTCTTGCTTATATATCAGATAAGTTGTGTATACTTTTAACCCATTTTCACATGAAATCCACATGGAGGGAAAATCTTTTGACTTAGAAAGTGGGGTAAACTCAGTGAGCAGTGCCTGATGATCATAGATTTTTTATACGCCCGTCGAAGACGGGACATATTATGGGATCACCTGTGGTGTCGGGCGTCCGGCGGCGTCCACTTCTTTGTCCAGAGCATAACTCTGTCACTTGGAAGTCTGATGGACCTCAAACTTGGTAATTGTATTCTCATCATTACGGAGTGCAGTGCACAAGAACCATAACTCTACCTGACCTACTTTTTAGCTCACCTGAGCACGAAGTGCTCAAGGTGAGCTATTGTGGTTAGGTGGATGTGCGTCGTCCGTCGTCAACATTTGCCTTGTATGCACTCTAGAGGCCACATTTTTGGCCCGATCAACCTGAAATTTGGTCAGAATGATTGTCTTGATAAAATCTTGGACAAGTTCGAAATTGTGTCAACTGGGGTCAAAAACTAGGTCAAGGGGTCAAATCTAAGAAAAACCTTGTATGCACTCTAGAGGCCACATTTTTGGCCTGATCAACCTGAAATTTGGTCAGAATGATTGTCTTGATAAAATCTCAGACGAGTTTGAAATTGGGTCAACTGGGGTCAAAAACTAGGTCACAGGGTCAAATCTTAGAAAAACGTATGCACTCTAGAGGCCACATTTTTGGCCCGATCAACCTGAAATTTGGTCAGAATGATTGTCTTGATAAAATCTCAGACGAGTGTGAAATTGGGTCAACTGGGGTCAAAAACTAGGTCAAGGGGTCAATTCTTAGAAAAACCTTGTATGCACTCTACAGGCCACATTTTTTGCCCTATCAACCTGCAATTTGGTTAGAATAATTGTCTAAATAAAATCTTCGACAAGTTCAAAATTGGGTCAACTGGGGTCAAAAACTAGGTCACGGGGTCAAATCTAATAAAAACCTGTTATGCACTCTTGAGGCCACATTTTCGGCATGATCAACCTGAAATTTGGTCAAAATGATTGTCTTGATAAAATCTCGAAGAAGTTCGAAATTGGGTCAACTGGGGTCAAAAACTAGGTCAAGGGGTCAAATCAGAGAAAAACCTTGTATGCACTCTAGAGGCCACATTTTTGGCCTGATCAACCTGAAATTTGGTCAGAATGATTGTCTTGATAAAATCTCGGACGAGTGTGGAATTGGGTCAACTGGGGTCAAAAACTAGGTCAAGGGGTCAAATCTTAGAAAAACCTTGTATGCACTCTACAGGCCACATTTTTTGCCCGATCAACTTGAAATTTGGTCAGAATAATTGTCTAAATAAAATCTTGGACAAGTTCAAAATTGGGTCAAATGGGGTCAAAAACTAGGTAAGGGGTCAAATCTAATAAAAACCTTGTATGCACTCTTGAGGCCACATTTTCGGCCGATCAACCTGAAATTTGGTCAGAATGATTGTCTTGATGAAATCTTGGATGAGTTTGAAATTCGGTCAACTGGGGTCAAAAACTAGGTCAAGGGGTCAAATCTAATAAAAACCTTGTATGCTCTCTAGAGGCCACATTTCGGCCCGATCATCCTGAAATTCGATCATTATGATTGTCTTGATAAAATCTTGGACGAGTTTGAAATTGGGTCAACTGGGGTCAAAAACAAGGTCACGGGGTCAAATCTTAGAAAAACCTTGTATGCACTCTAGAGGCTACATTTTTGGCCCGATCAACCTGAAATTTGGTCAGAATAATTGTCTAAATACTAGAAAGCCATGAATGGCTTGAGTCGCTCCACAGGCTTGAAATTCTTGACTAGATTTTTTAGATATTTTGGGTTCTATTTCTGTTGAAATGATTTTCAAAGTTTCCACTATATAACATATTGAGAAATGACCCCCGCCAAAAAAAGACATAAATTTCATCCGATCACGATAATTTTTGGCTGCATGATAATGAATCACCCAAGGATCATACTAATGAAGTTTGATTGATATCCATCGATTACATTCTGAGAAAATGATTTTCAAAGTTTCCACTATATAACATAGAGAGAAATGACCTCCGCCCATAAAATACATATTTTTCATCTGAGCACAAAATATTTTTAATAGACTGATAAAGAATCACTAAAGGATCATTCCTGTGAAATTTGGTTGATATCCATCACTTATATTCTGAGAAAATGATTTTCAAAGTTTCCACTATATAACAAATAGAGAAATGACCTCCGCCCATAAAATACACATTTTTCATTCGATCACAATAATTTTTGGTAGACTGATAAAGGGTCACCCAAGGATCCTTCATATAAAATTTGGTTGATATCTATCACTTAATTTTTGAGAAAATGATTTTCAAAGTTTCCACTATATAACATATAGAGAAATGACCTCCGCCCATAAAATACATATTTTTCATTCGGTCACAATAATTTTTGGTAGACTGATAAAGGGTCACCCAAGGATCAATCATGTAAAATTTGGTTGATATCTATCTATTATGAAGCAAATGTAGCAGCATTTTCTCCATAATAAATCAAATATTCTTTTTACTTTTCTTTACTGAATCTTTAAAACTTTATTCTTTTCATTTGGTTATCTTTACATCTTCAATCAATTGTCTCTCTTTTTATCATGTCATTTTAAAAGATAATTTATAACTTATTATTGCCTTAAGGTCTGCCTTTCATTTGATAACAATTAATAGATGTTAATCAGTTCTCAACTTCCTTGTGAACTACTATAAATAAGAAGCATAATGATATGAGAATCAGTTAGAAACTTTGTGTTTAGTTGTCAGTTAGAACTTAGTGTATAGATAGGAACTTTGTGTTTTAGCTCTGTGCTTCATTTTAGACTACTTTAAGAAATCTAAGTGTCAGAAATTAATATATGGACTCAACTTGGCGTGAATTGGACTTTGTGTTTTATTAAAAATCTCTTGTTGAATTGATTAGCTTTGTGGACTTTAGGACCTTTGTTTATTTACAAGATTAAATTATTAAACTTCACTTGTTTTCCTGCTTCTCCATTACTTGAGTGACTCTTCCTACCTTCCATCAATAAGCATGATCCACAACAACAACAACAGAAATCCCCACGTTATGGGTAGGCGTTTTACTCCTCATAATAGTTTGGTGCAGAATCCTGTGGTAATCTTTCCTTGGTTACCTCCACAATACAGTCCAAGCGAGCTAAGTTATTCCCCTAATATTAGACAGAACTGTGTTGATAGAAATATTAATGGATTAAGTAGTTGTTTTAAATGTGGAAATTACTTCAAGGACTTTCATATGTGTCCAGCTCGAGGAAGGAAGTGCTACTCATGTAAAAAGTATGGACATTATGCTTCTTTGTGCTTCTCTTCAAAACAGATTCAGAGAGACAACCAGCTGAATCAAGCAGCTCAGTGGAAAGAAACTACAATAAGCGCTGTAAATGTGAATACAGAACAAAATGTAGAAGTTCTTTCGAATAAACTGTGTTGCCTTGAAGATAAACTGGATAAGACTCTAGCAAAGTTCACTTCTCTCACAGAAAACAAGACTGAATCTACCTCTTATATGGAAAGACTGACAGCTGAAAATGAAGACCTTAAAACCAAAGTAAACACTCTGACTGCAGACAGAGATAATTCAAATGCGATTATCAATCAACTGAAAAGTGAAATTATAAAATTTGAAAATGAAAATTCAGCTCTTAGTGACGAAATCAATCAGCTTAATTGTGATAAAGAGACATCAAAGCTGTCTCTTCAAAATGCAAAAGAAACCATAAGTGAAATGAGTAACCAGTTAATTTGCCTGTATAAACATACTGTATTGCTGGATAATAATGCGGGGGATGCAATAAGAGCACTGGAAAAATCCCAGAGTGACTTTAATGAATTGTCAACATTAGTTAATAACTATATAGGCAATTCAAATAAATGCTCCAAATGTGGGTTTTTGATTCAAAGTGACAAAAAAGAGTGCCCTGCTAACAAGCATAAGTGCTACATATGTCATAAAATGAACCATTACACTGCTGCATGTAAAACAATATTCAAAGTCCATGCTGTAATTGATAACATTACAGAATCCATTCTATTATCACTTGAAACGAAAACTGGATGGATAACTTGCCGTCGAGTAGAAGCTTTACAAGCAGTTGAAAAGAAAAGAATTACAACTTTGGGGTCCAAAGCAAAATAGGCAGAGAAGAATTATTATGAAGCAAATGTAGCAGCATTTTCTCCATAATAAATCAAATATTCTTTTTACTTTTCTTTACTGAATCTTTAAAACTTTATTCTTTTCATTTGGTTATCTTTACATCTTCAATCAATTGTCTCTCTTTTTATCATGTCATTTTAAAAGATAATTTATAACTTATTATTGCCTTAAGGTCTGCCTTTCATTTGATAACAATTAATAGATGTTAATCAGTTCTCAACTTCCTTGTGAACTACTATAAATAAGAAGCATAATGATATGAGAATCAGTTAGAAACTTTGTGTTTAGTTGTCAGTTAGAACTTAGTGTATAGATAGGAACTTTGTGTTTTAGCTCTGTGCTTCATTTTAGACTACTTTAAGAAATCTAAGTGTCAGAAATTAATATATGGACTCAACTTGGCGTGAATTGGACTTTGTGTTTTATTAAAAATCTCTTGTTGAATTGATTAGCTTTGTGGACTTTAGGACCTTTGTTTATTTACAAGATTAAATTATTAAACTTCACTTGTTTTCCTGCTTCTCCATTACTTGAGTGACTCTTCCTACCTTCCATCAATAAGCATGATCCACAACAACAACAACAGAAATCCCCACGTTATGGGTAGGCGTTTTACTCCTCATAATAGTTCAGTTAGTTTCTGAGAAAATGATTTTCAAAGTTTCCACTATATAACATATAGAGAAATGACCTCCGCCCATAAAATGCATATTTTTCATCTGATCAAAATAATTTTTGGTAGACTTATAAAGAGTCACCAAAGGATCTGTCATGTAAAATTTTATTGGTATCCATCAATTAGAACCTGAGAAAAGTCACTTTTTACCATATTTGGAAATTAGCCACGCCCATTAATTCCATGTTTTTCATTGGATCAAAATTTCTTGAACAACTTTGAAAGAGGGTCACCCAAGGATCATTCCTGTGAAGTTTGGTTGATATCCATCCAGTAGTTTCTGAGGAGAAGATTTTTAAAGAAAAAGTTTACGACCGGACGCACGGACAGAAGGACAAAAACCTTGTATGCACCTTGTTCAGCCAGTGGAGCTAAAAATCTTGGACATATTCAAAATTGGGTCAACTGGGGTCAAAAACTAGGTCATTTGGTCAAATCTTAGAAAACCTTGTATGCACTCTAGAGGCCACATTTTTGGCCCGATCAACCTGAAATTTGGTCTGAATGATTGTCATGATGAAATCTCGGATGAGTTCAAAATTGGGTCAGCTGGGGTCAATAACTAGGTCACGGGGTCAAATCTTAGAAAAACCTTGTATGCACTCTGGAGGCCACATTTTTCGCCCGATCAACCTGAAACTTGGTCAGAATGATTGTCTTGATGAAATCTTGGATGAGTTTGAAATTGGGTCAACTAGGGTCAAAAACTAGGTCACTGGGCCTAACCTTAGAAAAACCTTGTATGCACTCTAGAGGCCACATTTTTGGATCAATCAACCTGAAATTTGGTCATAATGATTGTTTTGATAAAATCTTGGACGAGTTTGAAATTGGGTCAACTGGGATTAAAAACTAGGTCACGGGGTCAAATCTTAGAAAAACCTTGTATGCACTCTAGAGGCTACATTTTTGGCCCGATCAACCTGAAATTTGGTCAGAATAATTGTCTTGATGAAATCTTGGATGCGTTCGAAATTGAGTCAACTGGGGTCAAAAACTAGGTCACTGGGTCAAATTTAGAAAAACCTTGTATTCACGCTAGAGGCCTCATTTCTTGCCAGAGCATCTTGAAATTCGGCAAAAATGATTGAATCGATGCAATTTTGGATGACTTTGAAATTTGGTCGACTGGGACAAAAAACTAGGTCACGGGGTCAAATCATAGAAAAAACTTGTAAGTTAACCTGAAAATTGTAAAAAGGATTCTCAATGTTTATAGAAGCAACAGCATTATTTAGCTAAGTGACATTTAATCATCATTCTGTTTCTAAACCTGCTTTTGAGTATTTTAGAAAGTTCATTCAGGTGAGCGATTTAGGGCCACTATGGCCCTCTTGTTTATCATTTTCCAAACATACTGCGATCTTCGTGAGAGGAATGATGCACATAATTTATCTGTATATCATATTTATTCTCAAAGTCGTAATAACATGTATTAAAAGACAAACATTATGTTAAAGAAGATTTAATTCTGATGCATTTTAATGGATTAAAAGAAATTGCAGATAACAAATTAATGGTTATTAAATGTCCAACGTATTAGAGATCAAATAATATTGTGGGAATTGGAGAAGTTGAATATTTAACTATTTTATTCATTTTTCCAAAATATTTAATTTCAGTCAACAAATTATGCATCACGAAGTTCTAATAGCGTATATTAACAGTCAAACAATATGTACTATTATAAAGGATGATTTATTTATGCTTGGACTGAACCAATGTTTTACATTATTTTTGTTTTAATCATTTACGACGAAGTTTGTACAGACATTAACTATTTCAAGTATAATCAAGCAAAACACCAAGCAAAACATTCTGTGGCTCGTATAACGTTGTGAGAAACAAAGAAAATGATTTTTGTTTTTTCTTAATCGTCAGTTGCAGCTGTGATCGGGCGTGATTCAGTCAGAGGGTGAGTAGTATTCCCACATCTACGCAGGAATGCGGCTAGTCAAACCAAGTCTGGCCTTTAATTCACAAGAGTTGAGATCTTTTGATCTATGTCCTCTTACTTCTTTTGTGAGCGTCCACCCACGTCACCGCTGCGTGAGGCTAGCTCTACAAGCTCTTCCTCACGGTGCAGCAGTTGGTTTGTATGTTTGAATGGGTTTTACGCCGCTTTCAACAATTTCGCAGTTATATCGCGGCGGCCGGAGCACCTAACAATGGAATCCTGGTTTTTCTTTTTCACCTGTACTATCATTACACCCTTTCCTAGCCTCCGACTGCTATCTCACATAGGTTTACGATTATCTACCCATTGGTGAGAGACAAACGTCGGAAAGGATATTTGCCGCCACCGGGAATCGAACCCACGACTTCCAGATTGGAAGTATTATGCCTAACCAATTGCGCTATGGTGGCGGCTGGTGCAGCAGTTGGACGAGTTTGTGGAACGTGATGCTTGCCCCTGTCTTCTGGTTTAGTTCTTCGTGCCATCCTGTCAAAGAAAGTATAATCAAAAGAATAACAGTGCATTTTCAAAAGTAGATAGTGAACTTTCTGAAATCACAATGACATTTATTATCTTGTGAGTTTAGTCGATGGTATTATCCCGTTAAAGAATGTATAAATATGAGAACATGCACAATGGCGATTAAAATCTTATTATTCCAAACACCAAGAATCCAACATTTCATTACGATGGATTCAAGGAAATGCGCAAAAATAAATTCAATAAAATAAATGAAATAGATAAATGGCTAACATTCTATGCCGTTGTTGGTGCGCACCGTAAGTTGGTATACACCCCAACTTGGCACGTCGAAGGTGGTTACCCGAATCCATAGTCTTTCTATATATAGTCCGTTTGACTTCTATATGGACCAACCTTTTCATCAATTACAATAAATTGCGTATGAATGAAAGATGTTATGTAGAAAAATCTTAATTTCAGCTTAATACCATTCCAAAAATTATTTTTTGAAAATGAAATGATTTCAAAATAATGATTTTGCCTATCTGATTAATGTTAATATTTTCGCATTTTTCGCTCTTAAACACGAGGGGTGATGAAGGCTGTTTAGTAGTAAGAAAATAGTAAAAACACGTGGCTTTACACTAAACATTTGACAGAAGAAATGCCTATTATTCCTTATTTGGACATGCAAACTAGCATGTCATTTCATCTTGAACTTGAATCACTCTTATCTAATTTTCCTCGTGAAAATCCCAAGGTCTTAGTAAAAATTATGCTTTTTGATTGGTCTAATTAAGAGAGTGTGGGGTACATCTCAGAATAGATAAAACAATATCCGATTATCAGGTCAAACTGTCTTTAAACAAGAGAATATACACCCAAAATTGATATCCGAGGGAAGTGAAAATCTTCGATAAAATTAATCTTATAAAAATACTCGATTTTATACCAAAACGAATCACTTTAAATCATACACTTTTGACTCGGTCCCTATGCAAATCAGAACTATTTTTAGATAGACAATTTGCTGTTCCGTTTAATACAGTCACAAGAAGGTATGAAAGACTGAGAGTAAACATGTAGACAGACGGACAAAATCAGTATTTTACGATAAAAAAAAATCTGAAAAACTAAATTCTTCATGGTAATAGATAGAAAATATGATATGCCAAGAAAAAAAGTACGATTAATTAATTCGATTCTGAGATTTTCGGCGAAATGTCGGTCCATATAGAAGTCAAACGGACTATACCCTACTAGTTGTTGTAGCTGTGGAGTGTTGCCCGTGTCTTCAGCACGTCGGATGCAGGAACAATGTGAGGTGCCAAAAGGAATGGGAGGGCTAACAGCCGCTTGAGATAGTGGTACACGCCTGTATTGAAAAAAAAGTGTTGTTTTACATATACAATGTATAATACTAAATAAAAATATTACTGTAAGCTAAATCAACATGTTTTTCTGTTTTGTTTGAACAGCGGAGGCACATTATTATGTAATCATGCTTTTATAGGATATTTCATAGATATTATTATAGAAAAAATGAGGCGGTAGTCAAAAGATTACAATAAGAATTTTGCCATATACGTTTCCTCTGTCTTTACGTCATTGCTAGACCAAGTTTCTGGATGTGGCGCCAAACTGCCTGCGTCCAATGGAATGCGTAGCCCTTGATAGATGAACCTGGGTATACCTCACGTAAAATTAACCAATCATCTGAATAAACATTTGAGGATTAATCAAACAGCATACTAGTATCGCATAAACTACAAATGATCAATATTTTGCATTTTATAGCATAAGCCGACGCCTTCCAATGTCGATGACTGAAATTTATAATAATTTTCTTAAAATTTGTTCGGTAATGAATTCAGATTCTGGTTTAACACTAACCTCGTTCGAAGCCCTCTAATCATCCAAATTCAAGTATTAACGAAACGCATTAATACCCCATAAATAAAACTCAAATTAATCCATTCCCGTGTTAATGTTTGATAAAAATCATTTACGTTTACATAATTCCATATGTCACGTGTGGGGCTTCATTGTCATCAGTGTGGTGTTTATTTAGCGCACGTGTTGTAATTTTTGTCTTCTACTGTGGTGGTTTACCGCTCTTTGACCCCGGCCGGGTCCCTGGTCCATTGAAAAACCTTTCTGCAGACACGCATGTACATCAAAAGAAATGACATTCTTTACTGAAATGATAATATATTTTCAGTCACTTCAGTCATATTTCATGAGTGCATAATCATTAAAAATAAGCAGGGCATATCATTTGTATTCGGTATAAAATTTATGCTCCGAACTCAACCCTGTCTTTCCCAAATTTATATTTAACAATTTTATAACAAGATCAATATGAAACTGTGAAAAACGCTACAAGGGGCTCGTGCTGATTTACCATGTATTCATTGATTCTAAATGACGCTAAACGCTAGAATATCCATAAACATGCTTGATAAACTGAAAGATAGTTAAAGATAGTTAATGCGACGATTTCAGTTCTCTTTTTGCACTAACTTCCATCATCGCAATTGTTATATATAAATAATCCTAATGGTTTTTACCGTGTCTATTTTTAGACTGGGAATTTTCCTATCTCTTGACACTGTTAGGTAATATATATGTAGAAGATTTCATATCTTTCTAGAAAGGACTTTTAGAAAGTGATTCAGACTCTAGAGTCTTCTAATGTTCTATGCTATTCAAGATTGTTCTATGGTATTATATAAAGGGATTCCTACAGCATTCTTGGTTCACTTGGTTTAGACTAATTATTTCATTTAGTAGTACTGTGTTAAACTAAAAGGGGATTTTAGTTATCTTAAAAGTGTGTTTTAAAGCGTATTTAATTTTAAATTTGGATAATATTGGACTTATTATTTGTGGACCAGGAACTTAATTTATTTGGATCTAAAATTAAAACTTTAGGATTAAACATTCAAGGTATTGTAATTTGTTTTTGTATTAATTTCATATTGTCAATAATTCTGTTATTATTGTCAATAAATATTGTTAATTGTAAAGTTTGTTGCTGGCTTCTTTGTTCTTGTTACATTGGCACGTAACACAATATCACATTTCATTCAACGTGTAAGTGAATTGCAATAAGATTATGCGCCAATTGATTGATCATTCTTAATTTTCTCAATTATCACAAGAATTTATTTCGCGTTGTCTTTTTGAAAGTAATATTTTATTTTCATTTCTTGAATGGACAACTTCAACTTAACTTAAAAAAAAAAATGATAGTTTGAACTGCGATTACGACGTTTTAGTAGCAACTCAAAACATGTTTTATATATAGAAATTAAAAATTACTATTTTAAGGCTACATATTGTATGATATATGGTAATTTAATTACATGTGGGTTTTTTTCGGAAAAGTATTAACTAAATTAATAAAGGATCTAAGTAAAGAAATGTATAAAATAATAATAATAATAAAGAAAGATGTTTAATGGCCTAGATACAAGCACCAACTACAAAAAATCGCTTTAAACAACTGTAAGCGATATTAACGTCTGCAAACGAACTGATGCCTCTCATCTTTCAATGCCTTCTCATCAAGATTTTCTACCCGAACAAGGGAAGTCACTCTGGGCAAATTTTAAGGAAAAGGTAAATAAACTATGGTTTCGGAGAGGGCTATTTATGTTTAATCAATTTTAAACATCGATGAAATATATGCTAAAAGTGTGAACAAACTATATACTGAACTTCTTATCAAATTAATCACCTTGAATTGATATATAATCAAATGGGTGAAATAGGAAGATATTTTGTGTGTGAGATTAAAGTGTTTGAAGATTATATTCAATACTTATTCAAATCGATTGGCAATCTGATGTTTTAGGAAAATAAACATAAAGAACAAGTGTTATACCGTATTCCATAGATGAAGAAATAGACTATGCTACAAATTTGACTCGTAATGAATATTTTAGTTAACGAATAATTATTTAATACAAAATAACATTCATAATGCAATATAGTTATATAACTATATAATATATATTGGGGCCAAATTAACCAGGTCGATTTGACCGTACCAAGCTATTCGATGGGCCAAGTAGACTGGTAATCCAATCCATTCCATAAAAAAAACCATTGCATATTTATGGTATGCAGACGTTTCGTACCATAACCATTTCGTACCATAAAATATATTGCCATTTCGTACCATACAATGACCATTTCGTACCATAGGCGAAGACGTTTCGTACCATATGTTAACCATTTCGTACCAAACATTGACCATTTCGTACCAAAATGGTAATATAAACTAATTGATTTTCAAAAAGTTTATTTCTTAAATAACTGAACTTTTTCCAAGTAAAATTGCACGAAAAAAAGTTGTATTTGCTTGTGCTGCGAGCTATAATACTACTTAAAGGAGTAGGCAAAATTGTGAATAGGTTGATTGGCTGGTATGTTGTTTGACCGTTGATTGCTAAAAGATTGGTAATAACAATTCGCGGACAATGAATTGTTTGATATTTGCCTTCAATTGTCAACAGATTAGCAATAAGCCTTGTTGATTAAGTGATTAAATAACGACACATTTTTTGAGAGTGTATGAGATTGGTGATACGTTTTTTGAGACTACAAGAGAATGATGAATTTTGTATTCAATGTTCTGAAGCAACTGCAGCACGTCATCAAGTAGTTAATACAAAAACAGGAAAAGGAATATGAACATGTTCAATTCGAACTATCTATATATTAAGAATATATAATTTTAGATTTTTAAGAAAACTACAGCAATTTTGGCAATTGAAAAAATCATTTCCAGTAAGATTAAGTTCTAGTTACGACGTTTTGTTTCGTAACTTATGATTTTCGGGTATAGATGCTAACAAGTTTACGAAATTTTGGCGCCTTTCAAAATTCAAGCTTTAACAATAAGAAAAATAAAAAGAAATAAATAGAAAAAATATTTTCATTATCCTTCCACTTTTTTCTGTATATTTGGTTTTTTTTGATATTCTATACTTTAGAGTAGTATGTATCATGTATCTTTTTATAAATTGATAAAATATCAACAGATTATTATTTAATAAATTTTGACTTTTGTCGGTCATCCAAAACCAACACATGAAATGGTAATTTTATGGTACGAAACGACTTTTCCTATGGTACGAAACGTCTTCGCCTATGGTACGAAACGTCTTCTCCTATGGTACGAAACGTCATCACCTATGGTACGAAACGTCTTTGCCTATGGTACGAAACGTCTGGTACGAAATGGTTATGGTACGAAACGTCCATAATTCATATTTATAAAAGCAGTTTATTTTACGGCTCTCAATGCATTCGAGGTTAAAGCTTTATTTGAAAGTGCCAATATAGGTAGAATGTACTTTATTGTGGTTGAATCAATTAACAAAGTCTATTGAATATCATATTGAACATAATGTATACTTTTAATAGTCTTTTCTCGGGAATTTAGGACCCTCTATTATGGCATACTAATTCGTCCCCTATCCCTTTCGAACGCAGTGAGTTTGACAGCTACTGCTTACTGATTTTATTTGATTTACTACTGTACTTTCTGTATTGTACTCCATTGAGTTAATTTGTGAATAGTTTTATCTAATTTCTAACTACCTTCAGCTTTGGTAATGACAAACATGACATCATTTTGCAAACTTTCTTTGTAAAATAAAACAAAAACCAAGCCTAATGAGAATTTAATGTGAAAATCCTCCTTAACGACCTAAAGCCCACAGTTTTCATCTGAATGACTTTAAACTTATTTAGAATGATTCAACCATCACATGGATGGTTCCTTTCGAAAAAGCCCACTCCGGCAAGCATCACTGGGAAAGGGCCAATTGAGTATAAATGAAAAAAAAAAATTAGAAAATCACCGTTGACACTCTAAGGTCCACACTTTTCATTAGATTGTCTTCAAACTTGGTCAGAATGACTAGACCATCACAAGGAGGGTTCCTTTCTAAAAAGTCTTGGGGCCGTCAAGCATCATGGGAAAAGGAGCCTAAAGAAAATTTAACTGGAAAATCCTCGTTAAAACTCTGAAGTCCACAGTTTTCATTGGATTTACTTCAAACTTGACCAGATTGATTGGACCATCAAAAGGATGGCTCCTTTTGAAAATGGGCCTTATCCACACGGCATCATGGAAAAAGGGAAAAATGAAAATAATTGAAATTAATTAGAAAAATCCTCGTAACCTCTTACAAGTCCACATTTATCATCCAATTGTCTTCAAATGATTCATCAGATTGATTGGACTATCACAAGGATCATGCCTTTTGAAAATGGGTAAGATCCATCAAGCGCCATCGGAAAAGAAGCCCAATTATAATTTTATTAGAAAAATCCTTGTTAATGGCTTAATACTCTAAAGTACACAGTTTTCATCCGATTGTCTTCAAACTCGGTCATAATGATTGGACTATCACAAGGGTATTTCCTTTCGAAAATGGGTCAGATCCATTCAGCCTCTCAGGAAAAGGAGCCTAATGAAAATTTAATCCTTGTTAATGCTTGAAAGTTGACAGTTTTCATCCGATTGACTTCAAGTTTAGTCAGAATAATTTGATCATCACAAGGATCGTTCTTTTGAAAATGGGTCAGCTCATCAAGCGTCATGGGAAAAGGGGCGTAATGAAAATCTAATGAGAATTCCATGTTAATGCTCCAAAGTCCAAACTTGCTCAGAATGATTGTACCTATACAGTGATGATTCCTTTTGAAAATAAACCCAATTCATCATGCGTCACAGGAAAAGGGGCCAAATGAAAATTTAATTAGAAAATCCTGGATATTGCTCTTAAGTCCAAAGTTCATCAAATTATCTTCAAACTTGCTCAGAATGATTTATCAAAACATAACTACTTCTGATCAATTGAGCATCACAAGAAAAGGGACTTTTGAAATTAGATTTTAAGAATTCATTTTTAGCTCCACTGGCTGAAAGCCACTGGGGCTATTGTCATGGCGTTGTGTCCGTCGTGCGTCCGTCTGTCCATCCGTGCGTCTGTGCATCTGTGCGTCCGGTCGTAAACTTTTTCTTTAAAAATCTTCTCCTCAGAAACTACTGGATGGATTTCAACCAAACTTCACAGGAATGATCCTTGGGTGACCCTCTTTCAAAGTTGTTCAAGAAATTTTGATCCAATGAAAATCATGGATTTAATGGGCGTGGCTAATTTCCAAATATGGTAAAGAGTGACTTTTCTCAGAAACTAAATGATAGACATCAACCAAATTTTACATGAATGATCCTTGGGTGACCCTTTATCAGTCTACCAAATATAATTGTGATCGAATGAAAAATATGTATTTTATGGGTGGAGGTCATTTCTCTTTATGTTATATAGTGGAAACTTTGAAAATCATTTTCTCAGAATGTAAGAAATGGATTTCAACCAAATTTCACTGGAATGATCCTTGGGTGACCCTTTATCAGTCTACCAAATGTAATCGTGATCGGATGAAAAATATGTATTTTATGGGCGGAGGTCATTTCTCTATATGTTATATTGTGGAAACTTTGAAAATCATTTTCTCAGAATGTTATTGATGGATATCAATCATACTTCATTAGTATGATCCTTGGGTGGTCCATTATCATGCAGCCAAAAATTATTGTCATTGGATGAAAAATATGCCTTTTATGGGAGGAGGTCATTTCTCTATACGTTATAATAGTGGAAACTTTCAAAATCATTTCAACATCAGTAGAACCCAAAATATCTTAAAAATCTAGTCAAAACTCTTGCTATTACAAGAATTTCTAGCCTGTTGAGCGACTCAAGCCATTCATGGCTTTCTAGTTTTTTCACTTCTTCATAGATATATACATGGAAGTTAATGAAAATTTTGCTCAGTATAAGTGGGAGTATTCTACATCATGTGACCATGTGCATATTGATGTTGTCTGTTGATTTTATACTGTGTCATAGAAAAAGGGGCCTTTATGTAAAATTTCTTGTTAACAAAACTCCTCTTTTATTAACGGGTACATTTATGTGAAATTTTCCCAGAATATTTCATTTCCAGTGACTATGTGCATTTGTGGCTTTTCAGTAATATACTGTGTCATGATAAAAGGAACCTTTATGTATATTGTTAACACAATTCCTACATTTATAAATGGAAGATAATGAAAATTTCACTTAATATTTCACGTCATGTGACCATGTGCAGATTGATGTGGTCTAGTAATTTGATACTGCGTCATAGTAAAGGGGACCTACATGTAAACTTTCTTGTGAACAAAATTCCTGTTTAGAAAAATGCAGCCTCATGATAAAAGGGGCCTTTATGTATTTTCATTGTTAACACTTCTCCTTCATTTATACATGAATACGAATACGAATACGAATTCATTTTATTTGCGCTATTTTACCCATTACTGGGTTAATGGCAAGTTAACATAATAAAATTACATATATCATTACATGTACAATTATGAACAAATAGAAAAAAAAAAAAAATAAATACACACACATCACACATTTTAAGCTGACAATCAAATTAATTGAAAAGAAATGTAAATGGTTTGGAGTACATGGTAAAACAGGAAATTTCTACGTAATGTCACATTTAATAATGAATTTTCCTATCGCTTTGTGAACCTTTATATCTGGATGTTTCATCAGAGTAACAAAATCATCTTTACTTTTAAAATTTGCTAAAACGTCAGCTTTCCTTATTTCGTGTATCATGTTTTTTCGAAACTGCTCATATTTCAAACAATGAAACAAACAGTGTAATTCATTTTCAACTGTGAAACATTTTTCACATAATCTCTCCTCTTTATTAAGTTTAACATATCGACCGCTCTCGATCTTAAGATGATGAGCACTAATTCGAAAAGAACATAAAGCTTTTCTTATCTTTTTATCGCTAATTTCTTCGAGGAAATGTTCTATGCCAAAATCACACTTGAATGTTTTGTATGTTTGTAACTTTTTCATGCCAGTTTCTGAGTTCAAATGATTTTTCCAGAACTGAATGTACCGAGTTTTCAATTTTTCTTTGATATGTCTAAATAACGAATTTTTATTAAAAGTGCACTGGTTTTTCCAAACATGTGCAAAACCAAGTTCATTTAGGACATTTTTCACAAACATTAACCATGTATGTTTCGAACTTTGATTTTGAAATTGGTCCAAGTAAGCATACGATAACAAAGTATCTGGGTTCACAGAAATTGAATGTATCCAGAAGTTAATACAATTCAATATTGCTGATATTGTTAATGGAAATTGTCCCAATTCACTATACACACCAATATTACAAGCCTTTGAGTGAACACCAAGAATGCGTTTACAGAATCTCGTGAATACTTTGTCAAATTCGTTGTTACCTTTAAATGATATCTCGCAAATTTCATCGAGAGATCGTGTATTATTATTTGCTTTATATCCAAACCAAACTTCGCTTCCATATAATGCAATTGGTTTAACAAGAGAGTCAAATATACGTAGTACAATTGAGGGTTTAATATCATTGTCAAGCACACTTCTGTTAATTGAAAACATAGCCCTTCTGGCTTTCAAACTTAAGTTCATTTCTGCCAAATTAAATTTGCCCTTATTTGAAATTATAATTCCTAAATATCTGTATTGAGAAACAATATCAAGTTTTTTACCCTTTATTTCAAAATTAATGTTATTTTTTGCACATTTTCCTGATTTGGAAAATATCATTATTTTTGACTTGTCAATGTTTATTTTTAGGCCCCATCTTTTACAAAAATCTTCTACTGCATCAATATTCTTTTTAGCTCGGCTGTTTTCGGAGAAAACCCGAGGTATTGCTATAGCCTCCGTGTCGTTGTCGTCGTCGTCGTCGTCGTGCAAAAACTTTGACATTTTGTTATATCTCTGGTTCTACTGAAGGCATTCACTTGAAACTTGGCACACATGTTCACCATCAAAAGAGCAACCTATACTTTCAAGGGGGATAACTCTAGATGCATTTTGTGCAAATTATGCCCCTTTTTGGACTTAGATTTTTTCCCACCATCCAGCACTCGACAGCCGAGCGTAGGCACCCGTAGGCGGTGCTCTTGTTTAAAACCTCTGCTGACGTTGATAAAAGTAATAAGTCGTCAGCGTACAAAAGATGACTGACCTTGTAATCGTTTATTAACGGAACATTTGATGAATCTAAAGTATCACTTATGTCATTCATAAATATATTGAATAAAACAGGACTCAATACACTTCCCTGGTGTACACCTTTAGTGATATTAATGGGGTTTGTTAGAGAATTACCACTTCTTACCCTAGAAACCGAATCTTTATACATTGATTTGATGAGATCATATACCTTTCCATTTATTCCAGCTTTTTGTAATTTCAAAAACATCCCATGGTGCCAAACAGTATCAAATGCTTTATGAAGATCTATGAAACAACTGTAAATTTTATCATTTTTCTGCCCATTTAATACATATTTATCAATTATGGTTTTAAGTACAAATATATGATCAGAGGTCCTATAATTCCGCCTAAACCCCGCCTGCTCAGGTTTTAAGAATGATTTGTTTTCCAAATATTGGACTATTCTCTCATTTAAAATATGACAAAATAGTTTGCCAAAACAGCTACTGAGTGTTATCCCGCGATAATTATTAACGTCATATTTACACCCTTGCTTGTGAATAGGAACAATTATTCCACTTTTCCAAGTACTCGGAAATTCTCCCGAATTTAGGATCAAATTAAATGCTTTTACCACTTCTTTTATTACAAGTGGTAATGCTGATTTTATCATTTCGTTTTTCACCATATCATGGGAACTGGCTTTAGAATTTTTCAACTTTTGACAAGCTTTCAAAACTTCTTTTTCAGTTACAATGAAATCAAGGTCACCTAATCTATGACATTCGAAATTTTTAAGCTCTGATAAAACATCTTGCTTTCTAGCATCATCTATTTCTGTGACATCATTATTTAAAAGTTTATAGAAATGATCATACCACTCTTTGCGATTTATCGGGTCGGTCTTTTCATTATTAGCTCACCTGAGCACGAAGTGCTCAAGGTGAGCTATTGTGATTGTAGAATGTCCGTCGTCCGTCGTCAGTCGTGAGTCGTCCGTCGTCCACAATTTCTTTAAACATCTTCTCCTCCTAAACTAGTGGGCCAATCTTTATGAAACTTGGCAGGGATGTTCCCTAGGTCAAGCTCTACCAAAGTTGTTCAAATAAATGAAATCCACCCTTAACTTTCCCTTTACCCTAAACAAAAAGGGTGAAAATATGAAAATCTTTAAAAATCTTCTTCTCTGAAACCAGAAGGCAGACAGCTTTCATATTTGGTATGTAGTATCATCTAGTGGACCTCTACCAAGTTTGTTCATATCAAGACCCTTGGGTCATATTTGGGCTTTGCCCGGGCCAAACCCTTTTTACATAGAATCAAAGAGCAAAAATCTTTAAAAATCTTCTTCTCTGAAACCAGATGGCAGACAGCTTTCATATTTGGTATGTAGCATCACCTAGTGGGCCTCTACCAAGTTTGTTCATATCAAGACCCTTGGGTCATATTTGAGCTTTGCACGGGTGCATCCCTTTATCTCTTATGAGCACGAAGGGTAAAAAAATGAAAATCTTCAAAAATCTTCTTCTATGAAACCAGAAGGCAGACAGCTTTCATATTTGGTATGTAGCATCATCTAGTAGACCTCTACCAAGTTTGTTCATATCAAGACCCTAGGTTCATATTTGGGCTCCACCTGGGCGCAACCCTTTTTACATAGAATTAAAGAGCGAAAATCTTTTAAAATCTTCTTTAATCAAAACCAGAGGGCACACTGCTTTCATTTTTGGTATGTAGCATCATCTTGTGGGCCCCTACCAAGTTTGTTCATATCAAGACCTTTGGGTCATATTTGGGCTCCACCCGGGCGCATCCCTTTCAGCTCATCTGAGCACTAAGGGTGAAAATAGGAAAACCTTCAAAAATCTTCTCCTCTGAAACCAGTAGGCAGACATCTTTCATAGTTAGTATTTAGCATCATCTTATGGACCTCTTCCAAGTTTGTTCATATCAAGACCCTAGGTTCATATTTGGGCTCCACCTGGGCGCAACCCTTTTTACATAGAATTAAAGAGCGAAAATCTTTTAAAATCTTCTTTAATCAAAACCAGAGGGCACACTGCTTTCATTTTTGGTATGTAGCATCATCTTGTGGGCCCCTACCAAGTTTGTTCATATCAAGACCTTTGGGTCATATTTGGGCTCCACCCGGGCGCATCCCTTTCAGCTCATCTGAGCACTAAGGGTGAAAATAGGAAAACCTTCAAAAATCTTCTCCTCTGAAACCAGTAGGCAGACATCTTTCATAGTTAGTATTTAGCATCATCTTATGGACCTCTTCCAAGTTTGTTCCTATCAAGACCCTGGGGTTTCATTTTGGGTCCACCCGGGTGCATCCCTTTTTACATAGAATCAAAGAGGCATATCTGTCTTGCTCTTCGCTGAAAACGTTCCATGGTATTGATCTTAGGCAATTATCTTCTTTTTGACATCTGCCTATCTAATTAATGTGATGTCCCAGGGGTCAAAGAGACTCAGGTGAGCGATCTAGGACCATCTTGGTCCTCTTGTTGATAGAACTATTCTTCAGTTCATCAATAAGCTTCCAAGCAGTTTGAGGGTCATTTTCCATAGCATCAGTTAATAGTTCAGTCAGCCTTTTATTAAATTGTCTTCTTTTAAATTTGGTTAGTTTTTTATATTCTTTAAATTTCTGAAAATATTTAATCCTCAACGCAGAATTTGAAACGTTTCTTAAAAATGCATTTTTTGCACATTTAACATCTTTCAACAGTTTTCTACAATCTTGGTCAAACCACTTTTTATTAATTGTTTTGGGTCGACTTTTATTTTTCCTTTTCACCGACATTTTAGGTAAAGACAAATTACCAGCTGATACCATTATATCAGTGATACTCTCAATCAAAGTCTGGCCATCATTCGCTATTTCATTTAAAGCTCCTATTTTCTTTTGTATTTCTACAGTATTTAAAGCTGCAGTATATTTATATCTAGATTCTGCTGACCAACGAAAAGTGTCAGGTATATAAAGAGCATTATCAGAATCCATTTTAGTTTGCGAATTGAAAGTTTGTAATAAATGACAACAAACTTTTAATTGCATTGTGAGCATGCAATGATCTGAATAGATACTTAAATCGTGAACTTTAAAGCTTTGAACAAAAGGTGACAAAGAAGAGCTTGCCAAAATATAGTCAACTACACTACTTCCTCTTAATGTGTGACAAGTAAATCTGCCTGTCAAGTCACCTAAAGTACGGCCATTTAAGACATAAATTTGGTTATCTAAACAAAGATCTATGAGCCACCTTCCGTGTTGATTCACCATTATGTTATCAGAAGAGATACGCGGAAGGGCACATTCATAAGTGTTATCATTTGGCATTGATATAAATGTTTCATTTTCTATTTCTGATACTTCAATCTTGTTTCCCACTCGTGCATTTAAATCTCCACAAAGAATAACCATTCCCTTGTTTGTAAAGAATTCAACATGGCTATCAATCTTCCGCATGATTTCTTCACTATGAATTTTACCATAAGACGAGTTAGATGGAGGTAGGTATACAAAGCCTATATAAACATCATTGTTATATTCTGTATACTGTTTTTGAATTTTTACCCATACAACATTACTATCAGAAATTGGGTCAAACTTGAACATATATTTCATGGATTCTTTTACTAATACTGCTATACCACCTGATGCTTTTGATGCTTTTTTATGTTTAGGCCTATCTTTTCTGAATACATAGTAACCTGGTAAAGCAATTTCAGTTGTATTATCAGCATGAGTTTCCAATAACCCAATACAATCATTCTTTGTTAATTCATCTATTAATTCTTGTTCAAACAATTTATTACATTTAACTCCATGTGACCTGTACTCCAAACCATTTATATTCCAGCAATTAAATGAAATAATGTTATTTTTTACTGTTTTCATGAATAAAGGTTAACTTTACGAATAAATTTCAAATGAGGTTCGATTGAACTTAAAGATGGTTAAAGAATATATTGTGTGTTTGTTTTACTACTAAAAACAATATGTTAATAATCAACAGAGAAGAGAAGCTCTGATAAAGCAGGACTTAAAAAAGCACTTTCTCATCATGATAAAGTTCAAATATACATCTCATGTCAGTATTTCATCAACTATATTATATTTCTTAAAATAAATCAAAATGTTTTTTGTGGTTAATTAATTACCAATTAGTAATTATGATCACAAACTATAATTATGCAACAAATTTCACTAAGCATGTGTTACATTGAGTTATCTATATGAATCACATATATTTCACAAAGAAGATTCATAAATAGGCTACCGGAGTAAAAAATTAGTTGAACATTAATTTTTTTGAAATATTGATTATGTGAAAATTTTAAGCTCTATACCTATCAAAACTCCGGTTGCGCCTTCTATCTGAATAGTCACTATCAAATTGCAAAGTACTTAATCGACCTGAATAAGACTTATCACTTGAAAAATCACTACAGTAGCGTTCATCATAATCACTTTGGTGCCTGTATTCCTCATCATATTTTCTTGACATTTCATCTCTCCGATCTTCCCGGAAGTTTGGTTTATTATATCCTCGACCATCATGGTAGTTTTGTTTGTTATACCTGTAGTTAGGGTTGTAACGTCCTCGATCTTGGCGGTAGTTTGGTTTGTTTCGTCCTTGATCATCCTTGTAGTTTGGGTTATTACATCCTTGATCATCCTGGTAGTTTGGTTTAAAATTCCGGTATTTTAGTTTATTACATCCTTGATCATCCCGGTAATTACTACATGGAAGTTAAAGAAAAATCACTTAGTACTCTGCATCATGAGACCACATGCATATTCATGTGGTCAGGTGAATTTATAGTGCATCATAGAAAAAAGGGACCTAAATGTAAACTTCTTGTTAACAAAACTCCTGCTTTATCAAAGGTAACATTCATGTGAAACTTTCACAGAATTTTCCATTTCCATGACTAAGTGCATTTGTGACTGTTAAGTTACATTCCGCCTCATGATAAAAGGGGCTTTTATTTTATTCTTTGTAAACACAACTCCTTCATTTAAACACAGATTTTCATTAAAACTTAACATCGTCGACAATATTTCTCATCATGTGATCATGACAAAATTTATTTTGACTTTTGGTGATATGCCATGTCATGGTAAAGTGGCCTTAATCTTGACTTTATTGTAAACATCACTTCTCTTTTGTTTATAGTATCTATAAAAGTATAAATCATAGAATGTCCCTTATCAAGTGACTATTTGCATTTCACAGAGGTTTGATGATAATATGCTGTGTCATAGGAAAAGGGGTTTTAGTTTATGTCATATCTTTTATTTATTTTTTACACAACTTCTTTATTTATGCATGGATTGTCATGAAACTTAAACAAAATATTTCTCATGTGACAATTGCCACAACTTTGTCATTCGGTGCAATTATGTGACGTCATGGGAAAAGGGACCTAAGTAAATTTCGTTGGCAACACAACTCCTCCTTCATTTATAGAAATATTTTCATGAATTTTTTTCTTGTTATATCTTGAATAGCAATATCAAGACATAGGCTTTTCTACGAGTCAGCAGAGCAGTCTCAGGCCCTCATGGGCCTCTTGTTGTAAATTCACAATTTAAGTATTTTGGACTTCCAAAAGAAAAAAAAAACTTGCCTAGACCTCCTACCAAAGAAATAGCAGATGATTTAATTAGTGGTCATAGAATACTGAATTTATTAAACTAGTCATCTGTTAAAAGATATGAGACCAGGATTTTACTGGGTTTTTATCTGTTTTAGATGACATTCTTAGTTAAATAAATTTGTTATTTTGTGAGCACAAATGTGATATTCTATTTATGATATGACCTGAATTAATGTGATAAATCTAGCAAACTCCAAAAATTTATTGATTCAATTTATTCAGTGATACATATGATGCTGTTGCGAATTGACTTCATCAAATGCATTATGATGTAATTATCAAAATGAAAATATAATATTGCTATAAGTTTTAGCTCATTTGCATAGTTATTCCACTAGTGTAATAACACCTGTGTAATATCAAAAATAATCAACAGGATTATTTCACTTCCGCGATGTACAGTATACCTTGGTTTATTTGACCCGAATTTCACCTCTGTGGAAAAAATGATTAAATAACAATTACTGGCATATTTTTATTAATTAACAAAATATATATTACATTCAATACCATTTTTATTAATTCCTATGAAAGCATGTGCAAAGCCAAGTAGGAATAATCAGAATTTTATTCATCTAAATAGCATGGGGTCAGATTCGGGTCAATAAAACTGCGCTATAGGTCATATTACAAGGAATATTATGGGTTTAGCATGACAAGGATTCATACTTCTAATAACTAAATATTCCATGATAAATTATCAATCATTCATTCATTCAATTTATTTAAATTCTATTACACTATAATTTGATATAAGTTGTTTTCATTAAGATTCATGCATTTTGATTGGCTGAAAAGTTGGTATTATTCCTCAATAAAAACAATTTTGAGTAACCGGTAAGCTGCTATTTTGTAAGATTCTGCACAAAGTAATCCTATTACATATTGATTTCTTAATTAATGAATCTGAACAGTTTCGCTTTGATATATTAAATTATAAGATATGAAGAGAGTATATATTGATTTGCTGCGCATATTCATACAGTGTGATTAGGTTTTTAGTTTCAAACCTCATTGTATTCAACAAACACTCTCTTCATCTCTTAAATATTTGACATACATGTATTTGATGAAGGACACCCACTTTGTTGTGATAGTTTTCTGAATAAAAATATTGTATTTTTGCATTTTTTTTTCGTTTCAGAATGTAATCGTGATATGTTAAAGGCTTTTGTTAATCAAGTCATCTAACATGGACCAGAAGACCCCAACTGTAAAGAAGCAAGTAAGTTTGATTTCAATCAACAGATGAAGAGAGTATTTTTCAAAAAAAACCCAAAGGTATTATGATCACCTTATTGTCATTTCGTGTTGGCACTAGTGTTGTCGTGACAAACTTTAACCTTGGTCATATCTGTGTTGTTATTGAATATCTTCATGAAACTTGACATGTATGTTCACCATCACAAGAGCTACCAAGACTATCAAAAGGGATAACTCTGGAGGCATTTTTGTAAGAGTTATTCCCCTTTTCAGACTTGGAAATTTTGGATTATCTAACAACTGCAGCCAAGCGTTGCACCAGTAAGCTGTACTCTTGTTAATTTCATTGAGGGATGAAACTAAAAACCTAATATCACACTCATATGGAAGAAACTAAAAACCTTATCACATTGTATGAATATGCGAAGCAGATTCATACATGAGGGTGACAAGGTTTTTAGTTTCATACCTGAATTAAATCAACAAATATTCTCTTCATATCCTATTAAATATCATGAAGTAAAAATGTAAATATTTCTCCAAATGGAACAGAATTCTTTTAGAACTAACTCGGGCGGAAGCTTACAAAGTAGCTGCATACTAAAATTTATTTTCATCGAGGAATAAAACTTATTTTGCAGCCAACATAATGCATGAAATTTGATTGAATCAACCAAAATTTAATTATTCATATTCTAGCAAATGAAAAACTATGTCACCCATACATCCAGTGTTTATTCTAGGATTTCATAACTGTGGGGGATTTCAGCACAAAATTAAAGCAATTGAGAAATATTTGCTATTCTTTACTCTTTGTTCATTGTCAAAAAAACAACCCAAATCTAGAAAATATGGGGGATCTTTGATAAAAGTGGGGCAATCTCTCACCGCCCTGCCTAGAATAAACACTGTCATATTCTGCTGAATTCAAAGCAAATTGTTATTTTTTTTGACAATCTAACCAGACTGGATCAAGTATGTCCCTCAATAATAAAGTAGAATGCAGTTGATGAAGGCTACGATTAGTTTGCATGTCTGTGCAGCCTGATCTTGGTCTTTACTACCTGTCAAAGCTTTGTGTACAGCAGGAATATGGCCGACAGCGGCATGCATTCTTTAGGACTATTTTTCTCCCACCAATGGGTCAATAGCAGCTTAGAACCCAGCATTTTCTTCATTAAAAACATTATTTTCTACCTTAAGAAACAAATATTTGGCTAATTACTGGTAATCTCTTACCTCTATAAAGTACCATTTGTGATCCATATACTTGCACAAAGACAAGCGGCAAAGAAAAATATACTTGTCAACAGGTAGAAAAACCTCTGACAAGTCGGGCATTGGTATTCCACACCCCTGCACTTATGGATGGGTTTCAAAATAACTAAACATAATTACCATCGTGAGTATGTGTGCTATTTGACATTTTCAGACAGCTCCAAAGTCACAGCTTAAAGCCAAATGTTAAAACAAGTCTTAATTATCTATAGCTATGGTGAAAAAATCTTATGGGCTCTACATCAGTTGTTCTTGGACAGCCAGTATATAACATCTTTCAAGAGATCTTCTTTTAGACAAGAAGACATTAATTCTTTACACCCAGGGGTATAGATAAGAGGGGATGAAGCCAGTCTCAAATAATCTTTGTTTCTCAATTAAACCCTATGATGTAGGTACTCACTTGAATTGTCTTGACAAGAGGAATCCAATGAGTACCCACAATGTTGGATTTACGAAAGAATTGATGAAATATTTGAATGTGAAATCCAAAATACCTCCTGTATCTGTTGATCTGACAACACCACAAGCTAATTGTCATTCTTTGGTACTTTCCACTTTATTGATTAGAAAACAGGCAGTGAAAGATAAGATCAGACTTCATTTTTGTGCAGACTCAATTTAGTATATCGGTGGCTCAGAGTAAAACAGTTGTAACTGCCTATAAACATATAGGCAGTTACAACTGTTTTGCCCTGAGCCAAATATACTTCCTGCCTAAGTTTCTTGTAAAGGAGACATGATGCTGGCTGTAAACAACATGATAAGGTAAAATTTTGTTATAAGATAACACTCTTAACTGTTGACATAAACATATTGTCATTTGGCGACCAGTACCTTATAACTAAAGCTTTATTCCCAAGTTTTTGGTTATAGGGGTCCCAAATTTAGCCCCTAACAGCTGTGCCCAATTTGACCTCTGTATGACCCAATAGACCAATATTATAAACAAGTTTGTTTATAATACATGTATTGGTTTGTGAGGTCTCACTAGGTTAAAATTGGGACAGCTGTGGTTTTGGTCAGGTTCCTCATTGATATATTTATTTTCTCATTTATTTCAAATGAGCAGTTCTTTAAGAGAACGTCTCAAGAAATGTGGCCGGTACCATGCCTCACCTAAATCTGACAGTTCTCCTGGAACCAATGTAACCAGCATAGCAAACAGTAAGCAACCAGCTAAATCTTCAACTTTACTCTACAGTGATAAAGAGGCCCATACAGATGAAAAGACAAATTCATTTATTTCTCCTTTGTCCAGGAAAAGGTGCTCAACAAATTCATTAGATGATGAAGTTATTTTTAAAAGACTTCATTCAGACATGGCCATACAAAGAAATACAGCTCAAAAAGAAAACACAAAGCAAGAACTTCCTGAATCAGAGGAGAACGTTAATGATAACAATAATGCGCCAGAATTGAAAGACATTGATCAACCAATAGATGTTAACAAAACACCTCTAACCTCCAGGTCAAGGTTAAAATATAATACCTTGAAATCAAATAGGTTGACTTTTCAAAATGAGTCTTGTTCACAAGAAAGTAAACTAAGCAATATTCCAAGGGACTCTAGTCAACTGTTAGCAAAAGAAACCAAGGAAAACCATGCGTTACCAGACACTTCCAGTGGTTTGCGTAAAGAAATTGAAGAGAAAGAGGAAAAGCTCAGAAAACTCAAGATGGTCAAAACATACAGAACAAAGGTTAGCATAATAACAGATAGTTCCTGCTTTGTATTATCCCTTTCAAAATATTTCAACAATACTAGGACAAAATCCAATTTTTTGGTACACATTGAAACAATCTCACCAGGATGATTCAAATGAGTATCCTCAACATATGAGCTAGTGTGTGTCATTCCCAAAATTTTCATATTTACCTGATAGACAGAAATCAGTGACAATTTGTGTGTACCATTCCTTAACCCTTTCTTGTTTTACAAAATTTTTGACCTGTCCAAATTCAAAGGTTTTGCAGATAAAAATTTAAAGTGGATTTTATTTGAAAAATAACCAAATAGTGTGGAAAAAGAAGAAATTACTTGTCAGAAGCAATTTCTTCTTTTTTCACAATGTTTTCTCAATCCTAAAATCATAGGCACGTAAAAAGCAGGGATTAAACAGCAAAGGGTTGAAGATATTCAGTAGCATGGAGCCCGTTTTACTAAACATCTTACAATATTTTTTTTGTAAGTCAAAAATCAAAGTTTCTTCTAGAGTAGTAACTTAATATGGAATTCTGCCATGCATCATCTCTTTGGAATCGTCTATAAAAGACGATTCCAATGAGATGTTGCAGGGCAGAATCTAACAAAAAAAGAAAACACCAGGTATGATTTGTGATTTTCACTTACGATCATTTTTATCGTAATACCTTTAGTAAAACGGACCTGGAATACTGCATGGTGCAATAAATATGAGCAGGTGCTTGACATTTCCAACCATTTCGAAATCGTGCCAAGAAAAGACTCTGGCCAGCCTGTGCATCAGCCCAGTCTGACTATTGTGTTTACTATGCTTTCTTTAGATAGATATGGACTCAAAGTATCATTAGACATTCAGGTCATCTTCTAATTACTCTATTTAACTGTTTAAGCTGTTCAATTATTGCACCTCACCCACATGTCAAATTGTAAGAATTGTCATGCACAGGCTCATATATCTTTATAAATTGTAGGCTGTGAGTAAACGGAGGATAATCATTTGTTTTAGTGTAAGATCAATATATATTTCATTGAGTGAACAACAAAAGCTCTATATTCTTAAGTGGTGGAGCCACAAGTGAAAATATAGCTTTTATTGTTCGTGAAATGAAAGATCTTATCCGAAAAACAAACAATTATTCTATTTCTTTAATGTAAATGAGACTAATGTGAAATTTTTCAGGACAGATTTTCTTAAAGCACGTCATTTTGCATTTGATTGCTACGAACATTCATGATGACCTCATTTACTGGGCTCCGCTTAGATAATGTCAGAGTGAAATGAGCGTTAATGGGTTACAAGTTTTTGATATTATCACTAGTAAGGCAGTGAGTCTATCAAATGATAAGCTACTGTTATTTCTCACTCCACTGAAAAGTACATTTATTAAAGAAAGGACATTAGCTAACTATTTGGTGCATGGTGAAGACTCGGATTGGTATGTATAGATGCACAGTCTAATCTAAAGTTCTCTAAACATTGTGCACCTGTGAAATTGTTGGAAATGTCACAAACACTTACAGGCTCTTATAGTTTCAGGAAAAAATGAAGGTTTTAGTTATTCATTGCAGCAGTCTTGTAATTGTGATACCTGGATTCACATACATAGATAAACTTTGATGTGATATAACTGAAAGATTGTGAAAAGTGGTGTAAAACACCATTTAAAATCAAACCAAAGTCATTCAGGACAAAATTATCCATCCAAAAAATGAACCTTGGTAAAACAGCCTCCTGTTTATAAGAGCCAGTTTTGAAAAGTGGCTGTCTTACACAGGTGCTACATACTTGTTGAGTGACAAAAGATCTTGTAATTACAGTTTCATTAAAGCAGTGGTTAAAAGGTTTTGGTCATTCAACGACAATATGATACCTCAGTGTGAAATAGTTGTAACTGCCTTTAAACATATAGGCGGTTACAACTGTTTTGCGCAGACGCATCAAATTGTTTTTTTTCTCTTTTTTCAGAATGACCTTACCGAGTTGCAGGCCCTGATTGATAAATGGAGGCAAGTCTCTCAACAAGCACTGCAGGATTTACATTCCGAAATGCTAGACCCAAAACCAACATTGGCTCAACTGGTGGACCATCTTGGGATTGAACATGAACTGCTGAACTTTGATGCGGAGGAAGAAACTTTCGATTAATCAAATTGTGTTAAAAACAGTTGAACTTGATAGCATAACCATTTCTATTAAGCAACTACTTTTATTAGGTAGATAAATGTCCCTAGTCCATCCCTGACAGCAGCACTCATCTTTTCTGATTATTTGTCTGCCATCAACAGGTAGATTATCTAAGACCTATGTAGGATAGTAGCTTTAGGCTAGGAAAAAATGTAATGGTAGTACATTTGTAGTGGTGTGAGAATACCAGGAATCCATTAGGTGCTCCATCCTCTGTGATATGACTTATAAATTGTTAAAAGTGACGTAAAACCCCATTCAAACATACAAATTAATTGAGGTAGAGGTAGTGTGATGCACAATTTTAGAATCATCCCTATATTATGGATTCTACAAAATTGCATTGTAGCATTCTTTTATCATTGGAATTGCCAACTTATACAAATGATGTAATTAATTCATCATAGCAATGTCTATAAAGGTTATTCTTGGTGATCCCATATGCCATGTAGTCACCCTTGGAATCCAAAAATAGCAGGGTTTTTAGGGACACAGGCTTTGGGAGTCTGAGACTCCTATACAAGTACTAAAAAAGTACCCAGTACCCTTAAACGTATCTGTTTTGAGTTCCCAGGACCCCCTAGGGAACAACTTCAGAAAAGAATTGAAGTCTGTTTTAATTACTAAGTCTTCAATTCTTTTCTGAAGCTGATCCCAAAGGTGCATTTATACTCAGCACATTGTGCAGCTTATTCTTAATATTTACACAAAAACATGTGGATAGTTCAAAATGGGGACTTCCAACCCTTAAGCAAGGACCCCTGTGAGTCTACTTATTGTGTCATTAAGACCCAATTCTGTTGATGTCATACTTAAACTTTGTATAGGGTCGATTTTAAAAATATGCATCATGCATTTCATACTGTACCTCCATAGAACTTTTTATAGCAAATAAATGTTTGAATTTTTAAAGAATTGAACACTTTTGCACTGAAAATAATAGTTAAAGAAATCTATGATTCAGGAACTCACTTGAGTTGTCTATTTGAGATGATTCTAGTTAGTTCCAGCTTCTTAATTTTAAGTGAGAAATAAAAGATTGTGTTTGTCAATTAAAAGATACCATATTTCTCTTATAATAGTGCCCTCCCTAATAGTAGGAGTCGTAGGACCCCTGGATTTTTTTCTAAGAAAACCCACTTCAAATGCCTAAATTTTAAGATCTTACTGAGACTTCTTCTCTAATTTAGGTGAATTTCCTCTAAACCATCATTTATTTGATAGTTTAAAGGAAATTTTCCTCAAATTAAAGGGAAAGGGACCTAAAAGTTTAATGGCATTTTTTATCAGAAAATGGATACTAAATAAAAGCTCTCTGACCACGTTATGTTAAGCTCCTGGCAGATTCTATTAGGAGAAATACAGTAGATGCAGGAATTTAAGAGACACAGGTTTTGCACATCTGAGTCGCAAAAATAGTTAGTCAGGACCCTTAAACTGTGTGATGTGAGTCCCATAGACTTTCTGAGGATCAACTTCATAAAAGAATTGAAGACTGTTTTACGCATTGGTGATGGCGTTGTAAGGGAATTGATATCTTTATTGTTGTACATTACTAGTTATTTGAGGTTCTTTTTTCTAAGTACATAACAATTCATTACCAGATGACCAGTCACCCTCCCCAAAGGTTTTTATACGCCGCCGGAGGCGGACGTATATTGGCGTCATCTTCTCCGTCCGTCCATCCGTCTGTCCGTCCATCCGTCCGTATGTCCGTCCGTACGTCCATCCACTTTTCTTGTCAACGCAACTCCTCCTAAACCTCTGGCTGGATCTTCTTGAAACTTGGTCAATATTATCACCTCAATTGGTAGATGTGCATGAAGGAAGGATTTTACGGTTCATTGATTTTTGCCTGAGTTATGCCCCTTGATAACTTAGTCTCTGGGCACACTTTTCTTGTCAACGCAACTCCTCCTAAGTTTCTGGCTGGATCTTCTTGAAACTTGGTCAATGTAATCACCTCAATTGGTAGATGTGCATGAAAGAAGGATTTTACGGTTCGTTGAGTTTTGCCTGAGTTATACCCCTTGATAACTTAGTCTCTGGGTCCACTTTTCTTGTCAACGCAACTCCTCCTAAGTTTCTGGCTGGATCTTCTTGAAACTTGGTCAATGTATTCACCTCAATTGGTAGATGTGCATGAAGGAAGGATTTTATGGTTCGATGATTTTTGCCTGAGTTATGCCCCTTAAAAACTTAGTCTCTTGGTCCACTTTTCTTGTCAACGCAACTCCTCCTAAGTTTCTGGCTGGATCTTCTTGAAACTTGGTCAATGTTATCACCTCAATTGGTATATGTGCATGAAGGAAGGATTTTATGGTTCGTTGATTTTTGCCTGAGTTATGCCCCTTAAAAACTTAGTCTCTGGGGCTTATTGCCTCAGTTATGCCCCCTTAAAATTTAGTCTCTGGGGCTTATTGAAATTGCAGCCTTGTGAATGCAACTCTTCCTAAGTTTCTGGCTGGATCTAAATGAAACTTGGTGGATGTTATAACCGAAATTGGTAGATGAGCATGAAGCAAGAATTTTATGGTTCATTAATTTTACCCTAAATTGTGCCCCCTTAAAACTTAGTATCTAGGGCTTATTGAAATTGCAGCCTTTTGAACACAACTCCTCCTTACTTTTTGTATTCATTTAAATGAAACTTGGTAAATGTCATCACCATAATTTGTAGATGTACATGGATCAAGGATTTTATGGCTCATTTATTTCCCTGAATTATGTCCCCTTAAAACTTAGTGCCTGGGGCTTATTGAAATTGCAGCCTTGTGAAGGCAACTCCTCCTAACTTTTTGTCTTGATTTAAATGAAACTTGGTCATTTTCAATTTGGTTCTGTCAAAATAAGTAGTGTCTACAATTATTCTTGTGAAACAGCAGCAAAGTGGCGGCGTATTTTGTGACGATGGCACTCTTGTTTTTTATCTGGTAATAAATCATGTACTCTTGGAAAAAACATATATTTTTTTAATCAAACTTAAAAGACTGTATCAAAATATAAGTGATTTATTTTTTTTTCAACTACAAATGAATATTTTTCAGTTCCTATGTGCCTCAAAATTTCTTAGTGACGTCATGTCAACATTTTTTGCAAAAAATTTGGTCCTTTACAGATGAATTATATTTATGGAAAACAGCAGTCTCAGAATTAAATAAAACACAAAGCTTTTATATAAACACACATTTGTGTAAAGAATTGAAATCATCATATTTATGATTTCTCTTTAACTTGTCTTTTAATTCAGGGAACATTAATTTCAAGTGAAAGCCTGTTTGTTACTATTACGATTAAATGGTTACTTACGGAGAAACTGACAAAAAGGTAATTCTTGATGGGCATCTGCATTGTAATAATGTATTGTTTTGTTAAAAGTTAAAGATTTTCAATTGTTTGCAAAGAATTAAATTAAACTTAGCTTAAATATAACCTCTATTCTTGGGATTTATTGCTAAACCATTGAAAAATTCCTTTTTATGATTCTTTCAATTCCTTAGAATGAGCCTGCGTGAGACATTTTCAACAATTTCATATGTGTGCAACATTTAAACTAAGATGAGCCTGTGCAACCACTCAGTCTGACCAAAGTCTTCACTATGCACTATATAGACAGATATGGTCTTAATGCCTCTCCAGGTGGCCAGCATATATTCTTATTGCATGAATTTGTCGTTGTCTGTGCTGCTCAGTCTGTATATCACTCACATAAGAAATTGCTGGAAATGTAATGCACAGACTTGAATATCACAATTGTTGTTTCTCAATTAGAGTTGCACAAGTTTGAGGGAGAGATCAAAGATCAATTTTGTCTAAGCAAGAACAGTAAACAACGTCATGAAATTGTCAAGGTGAACAAATCTTGGAACGATTTAAGAATGAATCAAATGAGTGCGATGAGTGGGTTTTTGAGTGAAATTAAAGGGAGGTAATCCAATATAGCTTGTTCAGGATCTACAAATTTATCCAAATTTACTACCTCCCTTTAATAAAATATGCATACACGCTCTATAAATAGCTCTCTATCTGTTCGAGAACCAATCAGATCCTAATAATTTCTGTTAAGTCAGTGAAATCGTGATTTTTCTTTAGCTTTATTTGTTTTGAATGTAGTTGTTAATCTTATCCATTCCGTGATTTTGGAGCCATGTTGAATGGTTTGAGTGAGCATTTCGAGGGTTCAGTGCAAGACTGTTCTAAGTGTACAGTCTTGCGCTAAACCCTTGATTTGGAATGAATGAATTTCACCATGCAACTAACTGTATAGACAAAATTGTATGGATGGTAATGAGTACCAATTTAACTTATCAAGAAATTTGTTTGCTTTTCGAACAAGTACTCTAATAGAATTGACTTCTTTTGATGATTGACTCTACTGAAACATATAAGCCTGTGCATGACATTTCCAACAATTTGACATGATCCTGAAGGACCAACAAATAGAGGATAATCGTTTGTTTAAGTGTAAGATCGATTTATATTTCATTGGGTGAACAACAAAAGCTATATTTTCATGAGTGGCAGAGCCACGAGTGAAAATATAGCTTTTGTTTTTCACGAAATGAAATATTAATCGATCTTACTCGAAAAACAAACGATTATTCTATTTCTTTAATGCAAAAATGAGACAAAATGTGAAATTTCTAGGACATATTTTCGTAAAGTGCGTCATTTTGCGCGTGATTGCTATGCAACGTTCATTGTGACGTCACTTATTTCGCCCCACATAGATGACGTCCGATAGGATGAAATGCACAAAAGCAGGGTATTAGATTTTGATAATTTCCCTGCTTTTGCGGTGAGATTATCAAATGATAATCTACCGTTATTTCTCGATAAACCACCAAAAAGCATTAAAGAATAACCAATCTTGACTGCCACATAGTATAATTAAAAGTTTGCCTTACTTTCTAAGGACACTTTTGGACCCTATCTTTCATCATGAAAAGTGAAGACCCTGGTCAGACTGCAGATGCACAGGCTGGCCACAGCCTTTGCTTGGGGCACTTTTGAATTTGTTGGAAATGTCACGCATAGGCACATATTGATTTGTAGGCTTTGCGCAGCATATATTCGGTCAAAATGAGAGGTGAGATTACATTTAGTATTTGGTATTTGGTAGCTGTTTAAAGAAAAGTAAAGTTTCAAAAACTGATGGATATCAACCTAATTTCACTAGAATGATCTTTTAGTGACCCTTTATAAGACTTCACAAAGTAATTGTGATAGTATGAAAAATATGTACTTTACAGGTGGGGGTCAGTGAGGTCAGTGTAGAGAAAAGAAAGGGTGAAAACACTTAAATTCAATATGTGCGAATTGCTCCTCTTGTTAGCTCACCTGAGCACAAAGTGCTCAAGGTGAGCTATTGTGATCTTACAATGTCCGTCTTCAGCCGTGTGCCTCATCCTTTGTCCACAATTATCTTTAACATCTTCTTCTCCTAAACGGGTGGTCAAATCTTGATGAAACTTGGCAGGGATGTTCCTTGGGTCAAGCTCTACCAAAGTGGTTCAAATAAATGAAATCCACCCTTAACTTATACTTTACCCTTAACAACAAGAGCTTCGCAGAGCGGCGCATATACGCCGATGGGGCTTGTCAGTAACCTTGGCTTGTCAGTAACGTGAGCTTGAATGATAGCTAAAAATATTTCAAACAGACAGGCAGACAACTGGTGCCATAACATAGTATGACCTTTTGAGTGTAAATTGAAAATGATTTTATGCACAACTATATGCCAAACAGTTATTTTGCAAGTTTCAGTTCAAAGTGTGACGAGTTGCTCACAAAAGAAAAATAGTGAATTTCAATCAATTCAAGGGCAGATAATACAAGAAAGACCCAAGCTTTTTGAATTTCTGAAGTGTTATGCTTGTCCAAATATCAGGGTTACATTATGGCAAGATTCATTTCAATCCAATTAAATTTGTAGGAGTTGTGCACACGCACCAAAAAAATCTGTAAATTTAAACTATTTTGTGAAGTAAAGGGCAGATAAATCTGGAACTACTTTAAATATGAAAATATATTTAGTCCTAAGCACAAAAAGACAACCTACAGAGTCTTTATGGCAAATTTCCTTTCATTCCCATCAAAATTTAGGAGAAAATGAGCTGACAAGAAATTTTGTTTTTCATCAACTAAAGGGCAGATAATCCAAGATAACTCAAGAATGACTGAAGCCTTTTGAATTGAAAAGTCTTATGCAAAACTAGACATCATAGAGAGTAATTGTGTCTAGTTTCAGCTCATTTCAATTGATAGTTAAGGGGGAGTTGCACACAAAATATACTGATTTTCATTTAAATTCAAGGGCAGATAATTCAAGATTTCTCAGGAATGACTGGAGCAATTTGAATTTCAAAGGTCATATGCACAACTAGACATCATAGGGAGTAATTGTGTCTAGTTTCAGCATATTCCCATTAATAGTTTAGGAGGAGTTGCGCACACAAAAATAGTGATTTTCGTTAAATTCAAGGGCAGACAATTCAAGATTTCTCAGGAATGACTGGAGCAATTTGAATTTCAAAGGTCTTATGCATAACTAGACATCACAGAGAGTAATTGTGTGTAGTTTCAGCTCATTTCCTTTGATAGTTTAGGAGGAGTTGCGCACACACAAAAAAAGTGATTTTGGTTCTATTCAAGGGCAGATAATTCAAGATTTCTCAGGAATGACTGGAGCAATTTGAATTTCAAAATTCTAATGCACAACAAGACATCATAGAGAGTAATTGTGTGTAGTTTCAGCTCATTCCCATTGATAGTTTAGGAGGAGGTGCGCACACAAAAAACAGTGATTTTGGTTATATTCAAGGGCAGATAATTCAAGATTTCTCAGGAATGACTGGAGCGATTTTGAATTTCAAAGGTCTTATGTACAACAAGACATCATAGGAAGTAATTGTGCCAAGTTTCAGTTCATTCCCATTGATAGTTTAGGAGGAGTTGTGCACACAAAAAATTGCTAACGGACGGACAAACGGACGGACAGACAGACGACCGAGGCTATAACATTATACGACCCTTCAGGCGTATAAAAAGGGTGAAAATATGAAAATCTTCAAAATCTTCTTCTCTGATACCAGACAGCAGACATCTTTCATATTTGGTTTGAAGCATCGTCTAGTAGACCTCTACCAAAATTGTTCATATCAAGACCCTGGGGTCATATTTGGGCTCCACCCTGGCACAACCCTTTTTACATAGAATCAAAGAGCGAAAATCTTCAAAAATCTTCTTCTTTGAAACCAGAGGGCACACAGCTTTCATAGTTGGTATTTAGCATCACCTAGTGGGCCTCTACCAAGTTCATTCTTATCAAGAACCTCGGGTCATATTTGGGCTTTGCCTGGGGGCATCCCTTTTAGCCCTTGTGAGCACGAAGGGTAAAAAAATGAAAATCTTCAAAAATCTTTTGCTCTGAAACCAGAAGGCAGACATCTTTCCTATTTAGTATGTAGCATCATCTAGTGGACCTCTACCCAGTTTGTTCATATCAAGACCCTGGGGTCACATTTGGGCTCCACACGGGCACAACCCGTTTTACATAGAATCAAAGTGCGAAAACCTTAAAAATCTTTTTGGTTTAAACATATTTTATTGATGAAAAGTGTATACAAAATGTCATAATACAGAATAATAATTCAATTGGATTAGAACGAAAGCAAAGCTTATTGAGTTCTTTTCCAGTGGGATTTCAAAGGGTCAGATGACATATTCAGAAAAATACTTAAGGAATGATTATCATCACTAAATGGTTTTATGTTTTAAAGTGATAAGCTACTAAAGCACCGTAGCAACATCTCATACACTCAATATGAGATGGAATTACTATGTTTTGGCTACAGCATCCGTAATCAAAGATGAATAGTTAATTTACGGAAAAAAAAAAATTAGAATGTATAGAGAATTTAGGATTCAAGCATGTTCATAGTGGTAAATGGGAAAAATAAATGTTGAAGTAGAACGCTTCTTGTATAATTGATTAGGAATAACATGAGATGATGAAATATTTTATATGTTAGATATTAAATCTGCCACTCAATTTTATAAACAAGTGAACATTTAGACTTACCGGGGTGAATTTTGAAACGTTATTGAATAATCTTAAGCGAATTCCTTTATAAAATCTACAAAGAAAAAGTGGTAACTAGATTCAATGTTCCCACACTTGCAAAGTGGTGAGGGTATTATATTTTTATAGAAAAGATGCTGATTAAGTAGGCTACATTTATTACGAATCCTTGTATGAATTATCTGAATTTTTCTGTCTCCAAAAAAGAAAAAATTATTTTGCTTTGGTTTGTCATTATCAATATAAGTCTTAAAGGCCCGTAATGTGCTTGTGTTCCTTACTTTTAATGGCAGTACGTTCCAATCGTCAATCACTTTTGGTAAAAAGAAATTTTTATAAAGATTAGTTCGGCAAGTGATATTTTGTAAATTATCTGAATTTTGGAGGTTGTAATTTGAGTTATCACTTACAGAAGGCGGTATTAAAGAAGATAAATAGTGAGGAGTCAGTCCATGAAACATTTTAAAAAATAAAGTTATTCTATGTTTGTATCTGCGTTGACCAAGAGTTTCCCATTCGGATTCTAATAGATCATTTAAAGAGACAAATTTGGTGCAACCAGTTACAAATTGAGCTGCCTCGTTTTGAATTTTATCAAGTTGTTCTACTAAGTGAAGGGGAATATTATCCCATACAACATCGGCATATTCAAGTATAGGTCGTATAAAAGTGAAATAAATTGCAACGAATTTCTATCTAAGAGGAACCAGCGGGCACTCAGCTTTTATATTTGGTATGAAGCATCATATAGTGGGCCTCTACCAAGCTTTTTCATATCAAGACCCTGGGGTCATATTTGGGCTCTACTCGTGTGCATCCCCTTTAGCTCTTCTGAGCATGATGGGTGAAAATAGGAAAACCTTTTCTGAAACAAGAAGGCAGAGAGCTTTCATATTTAGTATGTAGCATCATCTAATGGACCAAGTTTGTTCATATCAATACCCTGGGGTCACATTTGGGCTCCACCGGGGTGCATCCCTTTTTAAATAGAATCAAAGAGCAAAAAGGCATATCTGTCTTGCTCTTGACTGAAAAATTCTATGGTATTGATCTTATGTAGAAATTATCTCCTTTTTGACATCTGCCTATTTAAGTGAGTTGATGTCCCAGTGATCAAAGAGACTCGGGTGAGCGATCTAGGACCATCATGGTCCTCTTGTTTTATAAAAAGCATCACTTCAAACACTTAAGATTGTTGGGAATGCTACACACAGATAAATTATTGTATGGAGGTACGAAATTTTTAACAGCATTTCAGTTACGTTGTGCAGCTGGAGCACCAAAATAGACTGTCGCAAAACCTGACTAATACCCCCCATACAAGTACTTGTCAATAATGAAAAGGCATTTTCCATGAAATGGTCATAACTCTGTCAAAAGTCAATGGATCATAACCAAAATATCTCTTGCACATCTCTGCCTGATACAGATCATATCTGTAAACCCTTGTCATGCTGAATAAATTTTGGCAAAAAATTCAAAGGGCAAAAAGCATTGAAAGTACCAACTGTAGGTCAACTTTTGTTTTGAAAAACTAATCTTTTGACAATTCTGGTTTGAAAGTGAGAAACAGGTGGTGTAGACTAACATCAGACTGCACATACGTGCAGGCTGATGTTTGTCTATAGCTCCTGCCAAAGCAGGAATATTCCTGGTTCAGCATGACAAGGGTTAAGGTTCAATGAAATCTGCCCATTAGTTACTAGGAAACTTTGAGTCAAAAAAACCCCACAAACCTACTGACGGATGGACCGACCGACAAGCTGACTCTAATATACCCCCGCCCCTTCCAACATAGTTTTTGAGGTATTATCATAGATTTCTGGGTTTTTTCTCCTACCAGTACCATCAGTCTACCACACTGATGTCTTTTCCAACCTTTAAGCTGCTCATCCCACACAGGATTGTGAATCAGCATTGTCATGCTGAATATAACCTGGATACGCAAATTGTGAGTTGTAATTTTGAATATCAAGTCCATTTACATTTCGTGATTAAAAGCGAAAATCAGGATGTACATTTGTATAGACTAAGATCAGACTGCACACAGTATGATTTTTAGCTCCACTGGCGAAAGCCACTGGGGCTATTGTCATGGCGCTGTGTCCGTCATGCGTCCATCCGTGTGTCTGATCGTAAACTTTTTCTTTAAAAATTGTCTCCTCAGAAACTGATGGATAAATTTCAACCAAACTATTGATCCATTGAAAAACATGGTTTAAATAAGCGTGGCTAATTTCCAAATATGGTAAAAAGTGACTTTTCTCAGAACCTAAGTGGTGGATACCAATTAAATTTTACCTTATTGATTCTTGGATGACCCTTTATCAGTCCGCAAAAATTTATAGTGATAAGATGAAAATTATGCTTTTTATGCGTGGAGGTCATTTCTCTATGTTATATAGTAGAAACTTTGAAAATCATTTTCTCAGAATTTAATTGATGGATATCAGTTAAATTCTACATGATTGATTCTTGGATTACCCTTTATCAGTCTGCAAAAAATTATAGTGATCAGATGAAAAATATGTATTTTATGGGCAGAAGTCATTTCTCTAAATGTTATATAGTGGAAACTTTGAAAATAATTTCCTCTGAATATTACCGAAGGATATCAACCAAATTTCACTTTAATGATCCTTGAGTGACCCATTATCAGGCTGCACAAAATTTCTGTAGTTGGATAAAAAAATGTATTAAAAAGGCGGAGGTCAATTTTCCATATGTTACCATCAATCATGAATTTTTCTTTGCAGAAATATTTCAGTATGTGACTTAAAAACACCTAATTACTTGTTTGAATTATTTTCTCATGACGTTGACGAAAATGCAGTTTTTAAACACCCTTTTCACCATTACAGCCACATAAATTGATTATCTAAGACTCATAAGATCGTTTTTCAGCTTGATAATAACCTCGCATCTTTGTTTGACAATAGTGTGATTTTCTAGCTATCTAGGTTCAGGTGAGTAATTAAGGACCATCAAGGTCCTCTTGTTTTATGAGCCCTTGAGTTTGACAAAATTGCATTTTTCGAATTTATTATTTCCCAATGTCCATCATGGTTATTATCACTACAATATCCATCAATTAGTTAATCAATTAGTCAATCATTTGCTTTCTTTTCCTTTGACAACATTACTGCTTTTGAATTTGTGTTTTCTCTAACAACCAAAAATATTGAAAAATCTAGTCAAAACTTTGATTTGCTATTACAAAAAATTCAAGCCTGTGGAGCGACTCAAGCCATTCATGGCTTTCTATTTGTCTACAGCTCCTGCCAAAAACAAGATGTGTTTGTGAAACCCGAATGCCCCCGTAACGGCATTTTTTTTCAAGTTTGACCTTGACCTTGTCACATGACCTTGACTTTGGTACCAGCGGATGCGCATCATTAAGATCTATCATCATGCCAAATATTAGCTTTGTATCTTGAATAGGCTTGAAGATATTGGCAAGGTTAAGTTTTCGGGTTAAGTTTTCGGACGTTTGACCTTGACAGATGACCTTGACCTTGTCACATGACCTTGACTTTGGTACCAGCGGATGCGCATCATTGAGATCAATCATCATGCCAAATATTAGCTTTGTATCTTGAATAGGCTTGAAGATATTGGCAAGGTTAAGTTTTTGGACAGACGGACGGACGGACAGACAGACGGACATGAGTAAAACAATATGCCCCCGATCTATCGATGTGGGGGCATAAAAATATTCCTGGTTCAGCGTGCTAGTATAGATTGCTTATTTTATAGGGTAAATGTGTTACAAGTTTCATGAGAATGCCTATTAGTCATACTAGAGATATCACAAAATATCAGGTTTTTGCACAACAGCGACAACACTGAGGCTAAAGCAATACCTAGGGTTTTCTCAGAACATAGCAGAGCTAATGCAGCTTTATATTTTGATGGCAAGTATATTCCAAGGAAAACCCATATCATAAAATGTCAAAAATTCCCTTGGACGGCCACCACAAAAGCATTGAGGCTATTGGAATATCTCAAAATTTTCAGAGTAAATAGCCAAAATAAACTAGAAAGCCATGAATGGCTTGAGTCGCTCCACAGGCTTGAAATTCTTGTAAAAGCAAATAAATGTCTTGACTAGATTTTTAGATATTTCGGGTTCTACTGATGTTGAAAATGATTTTCAAAGTTTCAACTATATTGCAGATAGAGAAATGACCTCTGCTCTTAAAGACATATTTTTCATCAAATCAAAATAATTTTTGGCTGCATGATAATGGGTCACCCAAAGATCATACCATTAATGTTTGATTGATATCCATCAGTTATATTATGTGAAAATGATTTTCATAGTTTCCACTATTTAACATATTGAGAAATGACCTCCACCCATAAAATGAATATTTTTCATCCAATCAAAATAATTTTTGGTATACTGATACAGGGTCACTCAATGATCATTCCAGTGAAATTTGGTTGATATCCAAATATTATATTCTGAGAAAATGATTTTCAAATTTTCCACTATATAACATATAAAGAAATGACCTCCGCCCATAAAATGCATGTTTTCCATCCAATCACAATGATTTTTTGAAGACTGATAAGGGGTCACTCAAGGATCATTCCAGTGAAATTTGGTTGATATCCATCTGTTACATTCTGAGAAAATGATTTTCAAAGTTTCCACTATATAACATATAGAGAAATGACCTCTGCCCATAAAATGCATATTTTCCATCCGATCACAATGATTTTTTGTAGACTGGCAAAGGGTCACCCAAGGATCATTCTTGTAAAATTTAGTTGGTATCCATTGATTAGTATCTGAGAAAAGTCACTTTTTACCATATTTGGAAATTAGCCAAGCCCATTAAATCCGTGTTTTTCATTGGATCAAAATTTCTTGAACAACTTTGAAAGAGGGTCACCCAAGGATCATTCCTGTGAAGTTTGGTTGAAATCCATCCAATAGTTTCTGAGGAGAAGATTTTTAAAGAAAAGTTTACGACCGCACGCACGGACGGACGGACGGACGGACGCACGACGGACACAACGCCATGACAATAGCCCCAGTGGCTTTCAGCCAGTGGAGCTAAAAAACTATTTTAAGTAGTCACAGAAGTTTGGGAGAGTACAGACTTTGGAAGATTTAAATCATAGTACATAATCACAGATTTCAAATTTCAATGAGGCAAAACAAGCATGAATATTAAAAATTTTATTTACTGAGCAAGTTCACAAATGTAAAAATAATATAAAACATGTTCACAATAATGCACAAGCCAAGTTTACATGAGGTTTTACTGCAAATAGGAAGTCAAAGATAATGATCCCCCCATCCAATGGTTACATAGCGTTCCCATTCAATTTAACCCCTCACCCAATATCAATGGCTCAGAGTTAAACAGTAATATGTATGTTTTTGTAGGCAGTTTCAACTATTTTGTTCTCAACCATCAATATGGACTTTCAGATCAATTTACGAACACAATTATCTAAAATGCTAATAACAACTTGACAACACTGAGTTCTAATTTGAAAATTTATGACCTTTACTGGTTGATTGAGAAAGATTCTTACAGATGATTGACTGTACTGGCCAAAACAGAAGTGTAAGGTTCACACAATAACTAATTCATACTTTCTGAAAATTTCCGATAAGACTTGAAGTGAGGTTTTACGAACATATTTTTTTCATTGCTTAAAATTAAAACCCCTGAAAAAGTAAACTAAGACTATTTACACTATGTACATAAAACATTTCAGTTATTCAACAATGAAAAGACTTGAGCTTGTCATATGTAAATTTGCCTTGTCGAAATCACACAAGTAGAATTTGAAAGAGGAATGAGTTTCCCTAAATATTACAGCAACTTGTTCAAGTTTTTATAAAATCTTTTTTTTTTTTTGGGGGGGGGGGTTGTTTTTTAATAATCTCATTGTCATAGCCTAAATGACTTTAACCTGATTAAGTTTCTTTACTATAAAAATAACACAGTCATGTCATTCACTACAGTTGATTCAATACTCCTTTGACTAGAAAACCTTAAAAAACGATACATGTTCAACACACATTCAAAAAGGGGCCTTCCATAAATTGCACTTATAGTCAAAATATTCCTTACAAAATTTTGTTCTGGTTTGGTTAATAGTATAAAATTAGTGCAATGTACAGTAAAATAATACAACATAAAAGGTGTTATAGCAGAACTTAGATCAAGTGTCTGCAATGGTTCTGTAAAAATTCATGATTTGTTCTTACTAATTACACAGTTTTTTCTCCTTCTTTGTTTGGGTCCCCAAAAATGGACCTGTTCCCAATGCAAAAAAGTGCCATTTTATTAGAAAAATCTAGAAAAAAAAATACCAATTTGTAAAAGTTGAGGATCTTGCCAAACCAGTTTGGCAAGATCCTCATCTTTAGTAAATTGGGAATATTTGGGAAGTGAAAAAGAAGAGATAGACATGTTGTTTCTCAGTTCAATTTCATTTCAAATAACAAAATAGGCAAAGAAACCTTTATTTTGATAAGTTATACCTAAATGTAAGTTTTGCCAAAACCATATTGATTATTATTCATCCCAATTTTTGAGAAATTTACACATTTTTCCCAATTAATCTGGTTTCAGACCCGTTCCCAAATCCCAAAGAAAAAACACTGGATTAGTTCAACACTACCTGGTGACCAATTGAAAACTTTACTGTTCACGCAAATCAGGGGTTTGGAAATGCAACTTTAATCCTCTTGTCCATGGACAAGAAAAGGTCGATTTCCTACTTGTCCAGGATCAAAATGAACTTTCGCTAAAAAAAATGAATAGAAAGATATTGAAAACAAGAGCTGTCACTGTAAGATGACAATGCCCCCGACACCGCTTTGATTTTAAATTATGGCCAATCTATGTTGAAGGTCAAGGTCATCCAGGGGTCAAGGTCACCAAAGTATGTGCCTACAGAAAGGTAATGTACCAAGGAATGTTGTGGTAAAGTATGATGCAAATATGTTAAGTAATAAGGAAGTTATGGCCAATGTTAAAGTTTTTGGACGGAATGACGGACGGACGGACAGACGGACGGACGGACGGACAAGTCAAATTTATGATGCCTCCCTATCGGGGGCATAAAAACATTGTTTTTAATGAAGAAAATGCTGTAACCCAGCATTTCATTCATTCAAGACAGTGTTGTCTCCCTTTTGATACAAACAATAGGATGACTTTTCTCCTAGATCATTTAGTACTGTATCAAGATTTGCTCTGGTATTTACTTGGCCAAGGACAAGTGGCCTAGACAAACATGTTTGCCACAAGGGGAAAAGCCTGAGTCGGACAAGTCAGGCATGGGAGTTCCACATCCCTGCAGAAATTACATCACTGAGTCAGTGCCTAATATTTCCAACAACTTTGCAAAGGTTACAAGTAAAGCCTATGATCAGTCTGTGCCTCAGCAATGGCTGATCACAGGCTTTTTACTTTGTGCACTGTTGATAGCTGCAGATTTGAAACTGGTTGTTGTTTAATAGAAATTCAGCAACAATAATTAGTGATAGGCATGACTGTGCAGGTTGCCTAATGTGTCTGCTTGTTATACAATTAAAATTTTTGGAAATGTCACATACTGGCTCATATCTAACATACTGAGAATAGAACGAGTTCTAAATAAATGAGGTTAAATCAATTTATATCCCTCAAAAAAGCCTTTGGAAACTAGAAAACATTTCACACTATATACACACTATTTACACTAAACCTCACAGTAAAGACACATTCACCCCGGTACAATAACACACTATTTCTTCATAGGCGTAGAACTGTCATATATTTCCAAAGTTCCGAGATTGGGTTCAATGTCTAATGAATCGTCCAAATAAGGTATTGGTAAGTCTTTATCAATATTGGGTATTGCAATCTCTATATCCTCATCAAGGTCCACCATTTCAAGAGGAATCAGGTCTGTAAAAAGACATAATTGAAATACAGGACATTGCATGAGTAGTCATAAAATATTGTATTTATTAATATGGGACCTGTTATAGTTCCACAACGTTTTGCAAGTAATGAACTTTTACAGTGTTAACCGAGATTTCCTAACAATTTTCATTTGGAAACCTTGGTCAAAATTGTGAAAGATAATGAGCTCCAAAATGTTTGAGAACTATTACGGGTCTGCTACCATAAATGTGTCATCTATAGTATAAACAGACAAAAGCGAGGCTTTTATGAGTTTTCATCTATTTTAGATGAGGAGTTTAATACATTCAATATTCTGTGACCACAAATTTGATATTCTATTTATATACAATGACCCCAACTGCGATTGATTCCAAGAATTTTAGAAATCAATAAAAAACATTGTTATTTACAGAGCTTTTGCTGATGTTTGAAATTGGGGTGTCAATAACTCCCAAACCATTAAATTCTAGGGGTCATAATTCATTCTATAGGAGTCAAAACAACAGAAAATGGAAATTGTGATTATAATTTGACAGGCATATTAACTGGCGTTTTCTTGTAAAAATATTAAGGGAAAAATTAAAAAGTAAAATTCCAAATACTATGAAAGATACATCATTGAAAAAGTGATTAAACCAAGTTTTGACCATTAGAATTTTTCTCTCAAGGGGGGTCAAAATGACCCTCTGAAGAGATATTTTTTAGGGTCAAAACCCTGGTTAAAGGTCAAACACAAACCCTTTGAGCCATTTTTTCATGATGGTGAACAATTGAAAATTTATTTTGAATTCCATCCATAAATGTAGGGGTAAATTGTCTGGACAAAATCAGACAGACCTTCACACAAAACAGAAACATCAGGGCTTGTGTAAGTGTTTGATATTGAGGAGTCATTGACCCCCATTTAAGAAATTCTGGGGGTCAAATCTGAATTTAAAGGGGTCAAAATGACAGAAAAAGCAAATTCTAAGTAGAATTTTGCAAATGTAAGTGTCACTTAAACTGTTTCTTGTAATGATATGAAACAAGTAATTAATTTGTTAAACTAAAGATAGTTATTTGTAAAAATCTTAGGTATAAAACCATGTTTTGACCCTAAGTAATTCCTCCCAAGGGGTCAAAAGACCCCTTTGGGAGAAATTTCTAGGGGTCAAATTAAGATATATTTTTTTATATGGGGGGGGGGGGGGTCAAAACCCTGGCAGGGTGTCCACAGTTTGAGCAAAGCAAAATTCCCTGACTTTTCCCTGACCAAAATCAAATTTCCCTGACTTATGTTTACCGTATTTTGCACGTTAATTTATGAAAATGTTGGCCTCCCACACCCCTATGGCCAACCCTTTCCACCTCTTACTTTAATAACTGTAACTGTATTACTATTTGAATGAATTTTTTTTTCTCTTTTTTCTTGCTCTTCATACATACGTAATGCATGTTTTAGGAACATAACCTATACTGCTGGGTGTGAGTTTTGAAATAAGATGCATGCCTTAGCCTTTATTTTTGTTTTTCTGTTTATCATTCATACACCAATTATTTCAAAATTCCATGACTTTTCCCTGACTTTTGCTTAAACTGCAATAATTCCCTGACCAATTCCAAAACTCCCTGACAATTCCCTGACCTTGAAAAAACATTTTATTCCCTGACTTTTTCCCTGACTGTGGACACCCTGCCTGGTTTAAGGGTCAAACACAAGCCCTGAACAGAATCAATTAATTAGAAATAAAAAATTGTAATCAAGGAAATCTTAAGATCAACAAGATGGCAATATGTTATAAAATATGCCATCAATGTGACCATGAATTTTCCAATAATCTGACACTTGTATAAACCCTTGACACTTGGCTGCTTATTTTTGAGTCAAAATGGTGCATCAACACAATTTTCTGAATGTATAATTTGCATTATGTGAAATTCCTAAGCATCAACAAAGAGTCCTCGGTCAAATGGAAACAAGGACGCACATAAACTGTCATAATTTTGAGGTCTTGCTCACTACTATGGTTCAACAACAATAAATTTTAACAAGTAGTAAACCTTTGCCTAATATCCAGAGGTACAGATAAGAGGGGGAAACCCTGTCTAAAATCTTTATTTCTCAATGTCCCCTATGTTGTGGGTACTCATTGGAATCATCTCCACTAGACGATTCCAATGAGCACCAACTATAAAGGGTTATTGGCAATAATCATTGAAATACTTAAGATAGTGGACCCGTAATAGTTCTGCAATGTTTAAGAAGTAATGAACTTTTAACAGTTTTAACCGAGGTTTCCTAATGAAAATCATTAGGAAACCTCGGTTAACATTGTGAAAGATCATGTGTTCCGAAATGTTGGGGAACTATTACAGGTCCACTCCCCTAATTCAAAATCCAAAATCCCCTCTATCTATAGCTCCATTGTTTTTTCTTTGGTTTTTGGGAACGGGTCTGAAACCAGATTGATTGGGAAAAATGTGTAAATTTCTCAACAAGAGGCCCAAGAGGGTCTGTATCGCTTCACTGGCTTTAACATCATTAGACTTGCATTAAATGAATCTTTCTTTGAATGAAAACAACACTTTGAAATCTCTTAAGACCTATTTTATATTAATTAACTGGGTATGGCTCACATTGCACCAAAATTCTCAAGTTTCATTGAAATTGGCCCAACCTTCATCAGGAGATGTAGTTCAAAGATTTCGGGCTCAAAATAAGCCACACCCTGACATGCCAATATTTAAGGGCTAATTAATATTTCGCATACAATTTTTGAAAAGGGTCACAGAAGGAACATTCTGGTAAAATTTCATTGAAATCAGCCCAATGATTCAGGAGGAGATGTCCTTCAAAGAATTTGGGCTCAAAATAAGCCCCACCCTACCACACCCATATTTATGGGCCAATCAAAATTTTGAGAGCAACTTTTGGAAAGGGTCTCCCAAGGAACATTCTGGTAAAGTTTCATTCAAATCGGCCCAATGGTTCAGAAGGAAATGTTGTTCAAAGATTTCGGGCTCAGATAAGCCCCGCCCTGCCACGCCCATATTTGGGGGCCAATCAAAATTTCAGGAACAATTTTTTAAAAAGGGTTATCCCAGGAATATTTTGGTAAAGTTTGGTTGAAATTGGCCCAGTGGTTCAGGAGGAGATGTCATTCAAAGATTTCGGGCTCAAAATAAGCCCCGCCCTGCTACGCCCAAATTAGGGGGTCAATCAAAATTTCTTGAACAATTTAGGTAAAGGGTCACCCCAGGAACATTTTGGTAAAGTTTGGTTGAAATCGGCCCAGTGGCTGGAGGAGATGTCATTCAAAGATTTTGGGCTCAAAATAAGCCCCGCCCTGCCACGCCCATATTTGGGGGTCAATCAAAATTTCTTGAACAATTTAGGTAAAGGGTTACCAAAGAAACATCCATGCCAAGTTTCATTGAAGTTGGCCCAACGGTTTGGGAGGAGAAGATTTTTAAAGATTTCAAAGTGAAAAAATGCCCCGCCCTGCCACGCCCATATTTGGGGGTCAATCAAAATTTCTTTAACAATTTTAGAAGAGGGTCACCCAAGGAACATTTCTACCAAGTTTCATCAAAATCCGCCCATAGGTTTTGGAGGAGAAGATGTTTAAAGAAAAAGTTTACGCACGGACGCACACACGGACGGACGGACGCACGCACGCACGACGGACACACCGCCATGACAATAGCTCGCTGGCCTTCGGCCAGTGGAGCTAAAAATTGGGATGAATAATAATCAATATGGTTTTGGCAAAACTTACATTTAGGTATAACTTATCATCAAAATAGAGGTTTCCTTGCTTATTTTGTTATTTGAAATGAAATTGAATTGAGAAACAACAGTCATGTCTATCTCTTCTTTTTCACTTCCCAAATATTCCCAATTTACTAAAGATGCGGATCTTGCCAAACTGATTTGGCAAGATCCTCAACTTTTGCAATTTGGGAATTTTTTTCTTGATTTTTGGGAAAAAATGGCACTTTTTTGCATTGGGAACAGGTCCGTTTTGGGGACCCCAACAAAGAAGGAGAAAAAACTCTGAGCTCTGATCATACCTAGTTCAGGTTCAGGGTGTGGAGTCACGTCAAGATCCTCCACTGATTCCTCATCACTATCCCTCCTGTATTTGTCACCGAAGAAACATGGAGGCTTCCAGTTACGTAGTTTACCAAGGAGGCCCGTAAAATTGGGATCTCGGTGAGGCTTTATCTCATCTGAAATATAAAATTATGTAATCCACTACAAAATAAAATCAGTCATATTTATAAAAAGGAAAATAGGAGGTAGTTAAAAATTGATGAGAGCAGCCTTCATGTCAAATAAGAGCATCATAACTTTAATAGTGTTGAAGTTACAAGAAATTCTTTCATCCTTTTTTTTTGGGTGGATATCAAGGAATAGTGGTAGATTATCATTTTTTATAAACCCACTGCCTCACCAGTGAAATGAACAAAAACTTACACCTACTTTTGTTTATTTCATCCTATCTTACTTTTGTTTATTTCATCCTATCATACTTTATGCGGAGTTTTTTCTCCTTCTTTGTTTGGGTCCCCAAAACGGACCTGTTCCAAATGCAAAAAAGTGCCATTATTTCCGAAAAATCAAGAAAAAAATTCCCAATTTGCAAAAGTTGAGGATCTTAACAAATCAGTTTGTCAAGATCCTCATCTTCAGAAAATTGGGAATATTTGGGAAGTGAAAAAGAAGAGATAGACATGTTGTCTCTCAGTTCAATTTCATTTCAAATAACAAAATAGGCAAAGAAACCTTTATTTTGATAAGTTATATCAAAATGTAAGTTTTGCCAAAACCATATTGATTATTATTCATCCCAATTTTTGAGAAATTTACACACTTTTCCCAACTAATTTGGTTTCAGACCTGTTCCCAAACCCCAAAGAAAAAGCACTGTTATGTTAGCTGAGCCAAAAAACTGACATCATGAACACAGCATAGAAATCTCATGAAAAATGAAACGCTTTCAGAAAATTTGTCTTTAAAGATTCTTTTTGTCTTATTTATGCATTAAAGAAAGAGAATAATCATTTGTTTTTTCAAATAATATTGATTGATGTTTCATTTCCTGGATAAGAAAAACTACATCTTCACCCCACTCAAGATAAGATAGCTTTAATTGTTCACTCAATAAAATATAAATAAACCTTACACTGAAACAACAATTATCCTCTATTTAATATTTATTAACCCTTGTCATGCTGAACCCAGAATATTCCTGCTTGGTAAGGAGCTATAATAAACGTCAGCCTGCACATTTGTGCAGTTTGATGTTAGTCTACACCACCAGTTTCTCACTTTCAAACCAGATTTGCCAATAGATTTAGGTTTTCAAATAAAAATTTACCTTCAGTTGGTACTTTCAGTGCTTTTTGCCTTTTGATTTTGATGAAAATTTTGAGCCAAAATTTAGTCAGCATGACAAGGGTTAAGTTAGGAATTTTTATTTTTTGCAGAAAGACATCATAAAAACATTACAACATGCACCCAATCTATCTAAGAGGGAAATAAAATTTCAATCAATTTGGATAGTTAGTGCCTAAACAAGATTGCCTAACATACATGTTTAGCCATCTTGCCTGAGGGTCCACGTCTATCAAGCAACCATTTTCATTAATCCACCATTTTTAAAATCCCCCTTTTTAAATGAAAATGCCTTAAAAAATAGATATCATTGGTTTGAAAATTATTGTAAATGAATCCTGTATTGTTAAAACTCAATACAGAATTGTCTCAAAGAGAAAGTTCTGTATTGAGTTTTAACAACATGGGATTATTGAGAAATTTGCAATAACAAAATCAGGGTCCAAAGAATCCACTCGTCCGCTCGTATTTATGAGTAAGAAATCCCGGAGGAAAAGTGGAAATTCAAAGGCAGTCGTCCTCCCGGACGAGTGAAGAAAGAATGACCTTTAATCATTATGTCTAGTGTCAGGATAAAATTGGATAAAATATAAAAAAGACGCTTCGAAAATGTTCACAGTAATAGAAGTTCGCAACACATTGAACTGTAAACAGTCATGTACTTTGATTTCTAAAAATAAAACTTCCGGTTTTCGCATTAAATAACCCGGTACCCGAACTTCGTAAAAACAAATCGATCTCACGATCAAGGAAAGTATCAAACATAGAAATGAAATTTCCCCTGTTTTGTTCGTATTTACTACTTCTTTTGTCGCTTATAGCCACAATCATTGAAAAATACCCGAAAAATCCATGGTATTGTATGTTTGCAAATGTTTAAATGATTTTTCTTGTCTCGATCTTTTTACCGGTTTTTATTGCCCATAATCTATTGTTTTTGAATATCGTAAAAATTGTACTTTTGTTTCGTCTGCACTTCAAAATTACGTTTCCAGATACAAAACATGTTCTTCAACAATCCCTAGGCCTATTGAAGGGCGAGTGACAGTCAAACCAGGACGAGTTACTTTTTCAAGTCACTTGCCCTGCAGGACGAGTGCCTTTTTTTGAATTCTTTGGACCCTGAAAATATATTCAATCATAATCATAGTTCAAATTTACAAAGGAAATGTGTACTAAGCAACCTCTCTTATTAACGATAACTTTTTTGTGGTCCTGTAATTGGTTGCTAAATACAGGTTTTACTTTATTACTATTCAGTTATACAAGTTATATCAAATAATGATTCCAGGGAGGTACTACTCTAGAGTAGAGTTAAGATTCCATACTATATCAATCTCTCATCTTACCCATTTCATTAAAGATGTGCATGTGCTCAATGTCTGGAAGGGGGTCTGGTTGTTTATGTACAATTCTTTGTTTCCCTTCTGAGGCACTGATCTTGGATCTTTGTTTCTCACTCTGTAACAACAAGATTGAGTTACTCATGGAAGAAAATTAGATGAATTTCAAGTTTCAAAACTCTTGAACTTTCACCGTATATTTAAAGCATATGACATTTTAATACTCAGGAAATGACCTCAAAATCAAGTCAGAAAAATTTATTTTAGGAAGTCAGTACAAAAAAGCCAGAAAAATTTATTTTAGTACATTGGTACAATATAACAATATGCCATAAGCTCTGAAGAGCTTCTAAGTTAACACTGACTTGAAAAGGTAAGTGAAAGAGTGCTCCCAAATTCAAATCCTAGATCTTTATGATCAGGAAATGAAATCAAGAGCTATATAATAGAATATGATGCAGTCGGAACTGGTGAGCATTTGCAGTTTCTCAATTCTTGTTTAAATCATAGATGCATACATTTTCATTTTACATTTCATTATTGTTTTCTTTTTTCTGCATGCTTTTTAATCTAAGAAGGCCATTTAAGATTTTCCCGTTATAGAAATAACAAGAGGACCAAGATGGTCCTAGATCGCTCACCTGAGTCTCTCTGACCCCTGGGACATCACATTAATTGGATAGGCAGATGTCAAAAAGAAGATAATTGCCTAAAATCAATACCATAGAATGTTTTCAGCGAAGAGCAAGACTTTGCTCTTTGATTCTATGTAAAAAGGGTTGTGCCCGGGTGGAGCCCAAATATGATCCTAGGGTGTTGATATGAAGAAACTTAGTAGAGGTCCACTAGATGATGCTACATACCAAAAATGAAAGCTGTCTGCCTTCTGGTTTCATAGAAGAAGATTTTTGAAGATTTTCATTATTTTACCCTTAGTGCTAATAAGAGATAAAGGGATGCACCCGTGCAAAGCCCAAATATGACCCAAGGGTCTTGATATGAACAAACTTGGTAGAGGCCCACTAGGTGATGCTACATACCAAATATGAAAGCTGTCTGCCATCTGGTTTCAGAGAAGAAGATTTTTAAAGATTTTCAATCTTTGATTCTATGTAAAAAGGGTTGTGTCCGGGCAAAGCCCAAATATGACCCAAGGGTCTTGATATGAACAAACTTGGTAGAGGTCCACTACATGATGCTACATACCAAATATGAAAGCTGTCTGCCTTCTGGTTTCAGAGAAGAAGATTTTTAAAGATTTTCATATTTTCACCCTTTTTGTTAAGGGTAAAGGGAAAGTTAAGGGTGGATTTCAATTATTTGAACAACTTTGGTAGAGCTTGACCCAAGGAACATCCCTGCCAAGTTTCATCAAGATTGGCCCACTGGTTTAGGAGGAGAAGATGTTTAAAGAAATTGTGGACGACGGACGACGCACGACGCACGTCGCACGACTGACGACGGACATTTTACGATCACAATAGCTCACCTTGAGCACTTCGTGCTCAGGTGAGCTAAAAAGGGGTCAGCTGAAAACAATTGTAAGTGCCTATATACTTACAGACACTTACAATAATTTTGAGCTGACTCCCCAATACATTCATTCGGAACACCACTCGGCCAATCTCACGATCAACCTTGGATGTACATAGACAGACTATTTTTAAAAAGTACATGAAATCTATTGAAAACTCGACAACGTCAGTTAAAATGGCGTAAGCCCTCAAAACTGTGAGTGAAAACATTCGACCTCACCAACGCTTCTTGTTTAAGTCCCTGACGTGAAACCATCAAATCCTCATAAAAATATCTAGTTTCTTAAATAACGGTTGAAAACATCTTAATTTTTGAGAATGATTCGTCATTCTCAAAAATTAAGACTTTTCAGCCGTTATTTACTGTAAAAGATATAAATATTCAGTGCTAGTTTTCTTACACTGTTTCCGCCTAACAAAACGCACGACTTTGTTACATACCCATCCGCCTTACATACATCCTAGGTATGTTATAGTTTACGGAAATGGCCGAGTGATGTTCTGAATGCAATACACTCTCTCCCTTACCTTTTTGTGTATGTTTAATTCCTGATCCCTCGGTTCTGGTTTTTTAAAAAGATTCTGTACAGGTGCCACATTGTGCTTCAGTTTGTTGGATGTTGGCTGGATGTTAATACTGTTCACGTCCTTCAATGCCGATCTCGGCCGACTCACACTTGTGTCATTTCCAGCAAAAGTCTTCACATTTGGTGTCAAACCAACCTCTCTCACACCTTCAAAAACAGATAAGACATTGAAAAGGTTACGGCTTAAGAAATTATGTTTGTAAAAATACAATTATATCACCTACACAAATTTAACTATGATACTAGTTTGCCTTACTTTTGTCAAATATAGTCAATTTTCAAAACTTTGTTCAAATGAATTTCAATAATAGGGTCTAGTGACATTATGAACAAATATAAAATATTGTACCTTGATTTAGACAATAATCATAGAATCTCGCTCTTTTCCCGAATAAGAGGAATAAATCCCCTTCCCCTATGCATAAGAGTTTTGATTTGAATTGGGGTTTTACGTCGCTTTCAACAATCTCTCAGTTATATCGCGACGACTGGAGCACCTAACGATGGATTCCTGGTATTTCTCAAACCAGTACTACCACCACATCCCTTTCCTAGCCTCCAGTTGCTATTCCACATAGGTTTACGATTATCTACCCATAGGTGGAAGACAAATATCGGAAAGGATAAGTGCCGCGGCCGGGCCTATGCATAAGAGAACCACTGGTCTATTTCACACTGCAATTCAAATCTCAGTGCAATAAGCGCATATCCTTTATTCAGGGTTTGAAACCAACTACATTTTGAGTCCAGTCTTTCTGCAGTACAAATTTGCCTACAGGTCCCCACTGATAACACCAGGTCCTACATTGAACTAGTAAATTCTGAAGCAATTAAACAATTTATTGTAAGGCAGATATTGTTTGTAGGAAGAAATTGCTTGTGACATTTCTTCCCACCAGCAATATTTTCCTTCAGTCAATGAAAACTTTATCAAAAAAGAAGGAACAATTCTTCAAAACTCTATGGTTTGGAAATCATGTTGGCCAATTACTAGACAAAAAGGAAGGAATTTGAATGGGGTTTTATGTCCCTTTCAACAATCTTTCAGTTATATTTCAGGAGCTGGAGCACCTAAGAATGGTTGCCTGGTATTTCTCACACTAGTACCACCATCACATTCTTTCATAGCCTCCAGCTGCTATCCCACATAGGTCTATGATTCCATTGATGGGCGGGACAAGAAGGACCTGCAACTTTGTATTAGTGATTGCTACCGTGGCAGTCCCCCCCAAAATCCACAGGTCTGAGGACTGGTGTTAGTTCCTGCCTTAATCCTTACCAAGAGGTTGACTGAAACCTTGCTTCAGAGCATGTGAAGTATTTTCTTTGTCAACATACAGTTGAAAGGATGTAGCCATCTTTTTGTCTGTAAAAAATAAGAACAAAAATTTGTGCAAAACAATTTGCATTGATGGTCATTAAATAAAAAATTACAATAATTTACCGATCAAAAGAGAGTAAAGGGAAAAGTAACCAAGCTAATAATGATTATTCACCATAACAGTGTTTGTTTATGAGTTAAAAAATGTTTGGTTTTACAAGCCCTTTGTTAAAAACTAGAGGCGCTTAAGTGCCTTATTTGCTCCACATGCCTGAATATCCTCGACCTGATATTGATTAGAGTGGAGCTAAAAATAACTAGAAAGCCATGAATGGCTTGAGTCTCTCCACAGGCTTGAAATTCTTGTAATAGCAAATCAAAGTTCTGACTAGATTCTTAGATATTTTGAGTTCTACTGATGTTGAAAATTTCTAAGTTTCCGCTATATAACATATAGAGAAATGTCCTCTTTCCATAAAAGACATACTTTTCATCCAATGACAACAATTTTTGGCTGCATGATAAAGGGTCACTCAAGGATCATTCCAATGAAATTTGGTTGATATCCATCCATAAAATTCTAGCAAAATGATTTTCAAAGTTTCTACTATATAACATATGCCCATGAAATACATATTTTTCATCCAATCACAATAATTTTTGGTAGACTGATAAAGGGTCACCAAAGGATCATTGCAGTGAAATTTGGTTGACATCCATCTGTTACATTCTGAGAAAATGATTTTCAAAGTTTCTACTATATAACATTTATAGAGAAATGACCTCCGCCCATAAAAATACATACCGTATTTATTCTAATAATCGCCGGGGCGTTTATTAGAAAAGTCATGTTCGATGCAGTTGGGGGTGGGCGATTATTGGAGGTATTCTGTTGGGCAATAACTCAAACTTACTATGTACGGACCTACAATGTCCCTAAACAATGACAATGTGATACGTATCTGATAAATACAAAATAAATTTCCTAAAATGAGGAACTGTGACGCATAATAATGACACTACTCGGACCTCGCAGTTTGTCCATTGTCACCGTTTTTCAATAAACAGAGCGACACGCTGCTTTACATAACATTGCTATGAAACCAAGGGATTCTCGCGAATGTATTTATATTCTGCTTTCATAAAACAATGGGGAAATTGAAAGTTAATTGATCATTAAATAGCTAAAGAATTCCCTCTCTGATACGTTGCCCGAAAAAACTAAAACTATCGACACGGCCGACGACATTGCTGTTCTGTTTAGATTTTGCAACTAAAGCCAGTCCTTCGATCGTAGTGTTCAATAAGTGATTCTCCAGTTTCAGAAAATTGTATTATTCTTCCTTTTCGTAGATTAGAATATATCGCATATTGCGGTCACGATTCCAAAGGATCGTAACTACAACCGATCATAGTAGTTGCACGCACTTATTTTAATATTCACTTCGCATTTCAATTTTAACCTATTGTTTGCTCCTTGTATATTTTTCGCTAAATTACAAGAAGTGGATTAAAACGCCGTAATAGGAAATAGTCGTATCGCCTACCTGTTTTCCTCAATTCTAAAATCCGAAACAAAGTCACAAAGAGACGGCCAAATAAAATTTTAAAAGGGTTTGGCATCTACCGAGACAAGCGTTGGGCGCGTGCAAGTTCTGGCAACACTTCAAAAAATAGCCGTCGGCGTCTTTGATCATCTGTTCACCCTCTGTGTGAAATAAACTGTTCCGCGTCCTTTACCTCGTTGTGAGACAAAAATATTTATCTAATTTGCCTATATTGGCCAGATTGCTACTCTGATTTAAAAGAAAAATCATTGAATATCGGTAAATTCTTTTTATTCAGTTATTTGTTAAGAATATCGTTATTTTAGATTAGAATATAGTCCCATTTTCAGACTAAAAACTTATTCATTTTTCCGTCAGTGGAAGCTGAAAACGCAGCTACGTCTGACCGGAAATCTTGCACGCATTCTTTTTTTGACATCGGACTTAGAAAATGTTTTTGATAATCAGCGGTGCCCGATAATCAGCGTGTAGTATGAAATATAGAACTTATTCAAATCTCAGTAAATTATGCAGTCACAACCATCGCAAACCTAAAGATCACAAGCAATTCCCGATCTTCAATAACTCTCGTAAACGAATGCCAGTTCATCTAAATAAACGAATCAACATTGTTTGTTTTTTTGTTTTTGTCGTAGGTGTTGCATGAACTTTATAGTATTTGTTGGAATAATTTGGAAGTTTACATTCAAGCATTTTTTCTCAAATCGGGGGATGGGCGATTATTAGAATCATCAACTTTTTCCGAAAATTGGTCTTAAAATGGCCGATTTTGAGCGGTGTTTTGGGGGATGGGCGATTATTAGAATATGGGCGATTATTAGAATAAATACGGTATTTATCATCCAATCACAATAATTTTGGTAGACTGATAAAGGGTCACTTAAGTATCATTGCAGTGAAATTTTGGTTGATACCCATCACTTACATTCTGAGAAAATGATTTTCAAAGTTTCCACTTTTAGGATAGTGAAAAATGACCTCTGCCCATAAAATACATATTTTTCATCCGATCACAATAATTTTTTGTAGATAGATAAAAGGTCACCCAGGGATCAATCGTAAAATTTAATTGGTATCCATCAATTAGAATCTGTAAAACTCACTTTTTACCATATTTGGAAATTAGCCACGCCCATTAAATCCATGTTTTTCATTGGATCAGAATTTCTTGAACAACTTTGAAAGAGGATCACCCAAGGATCATTCCTGTGAAGTTTGGTTGAAATTCATCCAGTAGTTTCTGAGGAGAAGATTTTTAAAGAAAAAGTTTACGACCAAAGCATGGACGCATGACGGACACAACGCCATGACAATAGCCCGAGTGGCCTTCAGCCAGTGGAGCTAACAAGAGGACCATGATGTTCCTAGATCACTCACCTGAGTCTCTTTGATCCCTTGGACATCACATTAATTGTATGGGGCAGATGTCAACAAGGAGACAATTTCTACATAAGATCAATACCATGAAATGTATTCAGCCAAGAGCAAGACAGATATGCCTTTTTGCTCTTTGATTCTATGTCAAAAGGGTTGCACCCCAATGGCCCAAATGTGACCCCAGGGTAGAGGTCCATTAGATGATTCTACAAACTAAATATGAAATCTGTCTGCCTTCTAGTTTCAGAGAAGATTTTTGAAGGTTTCCCTATTTTCACCCATCATGCTCAGATGAGCTAAAAGGGATGCGCCCGGGTGGAGCCCAAATATGACCCCAGGGTCTTGGTATGAACAAACTTGGTAGGGGCTCACTAAATGATGCTACATACCAAATATGAAAGCTGTGTGCCCTCTGAATTCGGAAAAGAAGATTTTAAAAGATTTTTGGTCTTTGATTCTTTGTAAAAAGGTTGCGGCTGGATGGAGCCCAAATATGATCCTAGGGTCTTGATATGTACAAACTTGGTAGAGGTCGACTAAATGATGCTTCATACCATATGTGAAAGCTGTCTGCCTTCTGGTTTCAGAGAAGAAGATTTTCCTTTTTTTTCGCTTCATGCTCAGAAGAGCTTAAAGGGATGCGCACGGGCAAAGCCCAAAGATGACCCCAGGGTCTTAATATAAACAAACTTGGTAGAGGCCCACTAGGTGATGCTTCATACCAAATAAGAAAGCTGTCTGCCATCAGGTTTCAGAGAAGATATTTTAAGATTTTCGCTCTTTGATTCTTTTTTAAAAGGGTTGCGCCCGGTTGGAGCCTAAATATAACCCCAGGGTCTTGATATGAACAAACTCGGTAGAGGTCCACTAGATGATGCTACACACCAAATATGAAAGCTGTCTGTCTTCTGGTTTCAGAGAAGATTTTTGAAGATTTTCATATTTTCACCCTTTTTGTTATTGGTAAAGGGAAAGTTAAGGGTGGATTTCATTTATTTGACCAACTTTGGTAGAGCTTGACCCAAGGAACATCCCTGCCAAGTTTCATCAAGATTGGCCCACTTTTTTTAATTTTTATATTGAAAATCGATTGTCTTCCATTAATTAGCCCTTTAACAAATTACCAGAATATATATTTCTAAATCAAGAACCCAGAGGGAAATGAAAATAAACGCCTTACTTTCCTGGATAACGGATCATATATATTCATCATGACAATATTCAATGGCTTTGTTGCAAAAAGAACAAAAACAAGAGCTGTCACTGTAAGATGACAATGCCCCCGACACCGCTTTGATTTAGAAGTTATGGCCAATGTTAAAGTTTTTGGACGGAATGACAGACGGACGGACAGACGGACAGACGGACAAGTCAAATTTATGATGCCTCCCTATCGGGGGCATAAAAAACCCAGCGGCAAAACAATAAAGGTAGTTGATACTATAATCTTATTCACACCATTAATGACAAAGCCTTATTGACATTCAATTACAATGAGGGATATCGGTCGGTTATCTCCCTTGAAATACTCCAAAAGGAGGAAGGGTCCTAATCAGTGGTTACCTTGGGTTTTATCCTTATTTCCTTTGCACTATAACATTTAAAGATAAGCTCTAAAATAAATATTGCGCAATTTGTAAGAAACGTTTGATGTAAAATAGATATTTATTTTTAAATTTGCTATTGAAAACTTTATCATAAATACCAATTGCATAAATAAGTATTTTGTATTTACAAAAGTAAAATTTGCAACTTCCCCGAAGAAACCGTGGATTAAATCCAAGGAAAATTTCTAAAAGGACCGCTAAGGATTTTGGATTACCTCCGATTTAATCCCAAGTACAAACAAGGGAGATGACACACTGAAGTCTCCCATTTAGAAATCAAAATACATCCCTTACTATCTTAAGAATTGATTTTAATTACTATAAGCAGTATGTCTTTACAAAATTTGTTAAAGTTTAATCTTCTTTTCTAAATCCGACTGTATCTTTATAATGTTTTCTATCTTTGTTTTTCGTCTTGTGTCTTGAAGGACAACCAGAAATTCTGATAAAAAGAAATAAGGGATTGATAAATTTTATTTTTTTTTCGCCATTAATTTTTATATGTTTTAACCAGTATTCTTTTTATACACTGCCCTCCAAAAGATCCTTCACACACATTTCATTTATTAGATTTTCAGCTTTAATCTTTTTAAACAAAGTTAAAGATTAGTTTTTATTACTTAAAATCTGATTATACCCATTTGAACGCTACTTTAGACGACAAAATGACTGTTGATAAAGATACTATTTTAGAACAATGTATAACAGAAAATATTGAGACAAAAGGAGAAAATGCTGATTATCAGTGGAACGTTGTGAGAGACTTGTAAATAGCATGCCTAGATGCATGTTCAGGCTGTCTTACCTGCTAATGGAGGCTACACTATATTGACAGAAGTTGATCCCCTTGATAGAAAATTTGGCAAAATGGTGAACTATTCTGATTTTGTCGATTTTACATGATTTTGCCATTTCTGGTATTGCTTCTTAATTGATACATTGCAATAAAGATATAAAGTATACATTTTATTAATAAAAATAATATAAAACTTTGTTTTAAATTACTTAAGCTAAAGATCTTTAAAAGAAGTGTGTGTGAAGAAGCTTTTGGAGGGCAGTGTATATAAATTTTCAACTAATATTCAATAAGTTTTCCGGGAAATAACAGCGGGTTAAATCGGTCTTAAAATTTCGGTCATTAATTTTGCATTGTCTTGTAAATAGATAAATACTTTATCAAAATAATTTATTTTTAATACTTTAACCCGTTCAAAAGGAATTAAATATAAAAAAAGTATTTCAAATATATATGATTTTTTTCATGGGGGAGCGAGTTGACCGAGGAAAAATCGGTTGGGGAACGAGTTGACCAATTTTGGGGAACGAGTTGACCAAAAACGCCACGAGTTGACTGTAAGCCAAGGACAGGTACCACCCTGCCACAGAACTTGAAGCATTACAGCAACCACTTGGTAACACTTTAATACTAAGATATGCACAAGTTGCAAACAAGAACATTATTTTCAAAGATGGTATGACGAAGTGAGTCGGCCATTTTTGGAAAGTTGGTAATTTCTTTGAATTCATTAATCCTTTATTACTTTTTGTCCATTATCTAGCCTGCTTCGTCTTGTCGAAGATTATGCCAGCGTTGTGCGCTTATGACGAGCGAATTAATTACATGTGGTCGAAACTAAATGGGGCGATAGAAAACTTAGAAAAAAATATCAAATCTTAGAATATATGAAGTGCAAATCAATGTATAGTGGGTTTGCGAAAGTGCATTACCTCTTATTTATAGGAAGCACGATTTAAACTTTCTGTTTATTTCAATTTTTTTAAAGTTTTCTTTCACGAAAGTGTTTGATGACAGCAGTCAAGCGTTTTGAAGTACCCGGCTTACAAGTTTTGACCAATCAAAATTTGTTTTGTTGGCATACGGTAGAGGGAAACTAAACACCGTCGGAAGGACCTCACTGATGGAGTGACCTCACAGAAATTTACTTCCGGAGGTCGTTGTGAAAGTAGATCTTAAAGAAAAAATAGTGCGGCTTAAAAATGGTATTTTGAAGTAGGGGACAGTGACCTACACAGGGTATAACGTGCCACGCCGACACCAGAAGGTTCGTGGACACCTGATCGATTTTTTTTTAATGTGTGAAATCTCGGTTTACACATCAAATATTATCTTTAATCAGGCATAGAAATAACATGCTGTCATACAAAAAGTTCCACATGCTTCAAAACATTGTAACTAAAGAATAGTAACAGTTAAGATTACAAAGCTCCGAAAGCCATCTCGTTGAAATAATAGATGCAAGAGTCACCCAAATATGCACATTTTTGTAATCTTTGTAAGAAATAGCAAAAATGTAGAATTATTTTAAATCAATCTAATCAATGGCAAATCCAAAGAGGGTTTGCAGGGGTTGGGGTGGGGTGGGAGGGGATGTCATTTGATTATAATAGTGAAATTCAATCTAAACTGGGCATTAAAAGGAAAAGGCACCCCCTATATTATAAGTTCGAAACCACATTACAGTAATCCTGGATCCACCGGAGCAAAAGATATAAATATTTTCGATATGATCAAAATCAATTGAGCCTGTGCATGACATTTCCAACAATTTCAAATGCTCGTGAGGTGCAAACACTGAGTAGCGTAGACAGCCACATACCGTAAATATAATGTTACCCGGTTGTCTAATGATAGTTAAAACCTTTTCTAGCTACTAAATGCATAGTGAAGACACGGGTCAGACTGTGCGGATGCACAAGAGTCTTTGCTTTCCACATATTTGAAATTGTTGGAAATCTCACGTACAGGCTCATTTATAACTTGCTATAGAAAAATGCTTTTCACTCGTTCGTTCATTCATTCGTTCGTACGTTCGCTCGTTCGTTCATTCATTCATTCATTCATTCATTCATTCATTCATTCATTCATTCATTCATTCATTCATTCATTCATTCATTCATTCATTCCCCTTTACATGCATCATCATATTCATTAATTTGCGTGCTTTTCATTGATTAATCTATCCACCCATTCGTCCATCAATCCGGCTACGCGTCTGTCAGTCCTCCCATCAATCCGTCCGTCTGTCCGTCCGTTTTAAAATCTTTCAAATCATACGTCCGTCGGTCATGGAATATTCTTAGCATATGAAAGATCTTCAGTTTTGACTCCTTTTATTTGAACGAAGTTTATTAGCGCAATTCAAATACCACCTCACTGTTTTTCACCAACTTGAGATGAAAGGGTTGATAAAAAATCGATAATAACACAACTGGTCATCAAGCAATCTACATACCCTAATTAGGGAATGTCATTAGGCATCTAAGAAGAATTTGTAACGTGCCAAATTAGGGATGTATTTTTAATGGTTAATTTTTGAACGAGCGGGAAAGACGACCAATGCCGATTTACCAAACGATTTTGTTTGCATAAACAGAATATAAATCTATTTATATAAATTTAAGATATCAAAAGAAGACATTAAATCAGGATTTTATCAAATCAAGATAAATCAGCTGTAAACAAATGATTAATGTGTGCAGATAATCAACCAAATTGATGTTATTCCTTATTGATAGGGGTGATTTCAAAGCAGCGATATTAATTCTAAAATCGTTTAATCTTCTTTAAAAACATGTTTTTTGAAAAGTTCGAATGATAAACTTTTCAAAAATATATAGTTTTGACATCTTTTTTCTCAAATTCAGCGAAAATAGTGATCTAGATTAGGGGATATTTACATTAATTAAATAGAGCGAGGCGATTCAACGCCAACCATTTTTATTGACTAGTGGGCTGTGACGTCATACCGAAGACACCTATACGGAACTAACGGTGGAGCAACTTTTTGACTGATTTATAAACCGAAATAATCATTTTCATTTCAATTTTTAGTATCACTCTCGAGATTCTTCTTTTAGGAAATAAAAGTAGAGGGTAAAAACTAAGCCAAATGAGCAAGTTCTAGCCCTAGGAGTGAGTGACTTTGTTTGTTTTGTAGGTTTGTCATTAATTTTTTGTCAAACAACCTGACTATTCTTAATTGCTTGTGATTGTCTAAGAGCATTTATGTATCCTCTACACGCATACCAAATTTCTCGGCGAAAGATCCACACAAAGCGAAGATATTCGTACTTTTATTGGCCTGGGTAGCGGAAAATATGATAACAAGACACCCCCTTTCACAAATTCTGGTGTTGATTTCCAATCGAAAAAAATTCAGGGGGTGTCTAGTTATCATATTTTTTGCTACCCAGGCCAATAAAAGTACGAATATCTTCGCTTTATGTGGATCTTTTGCTGAGAAATTTGGAAAGTGTGTAGAGGATACATAAATGCTCTCAAACAAACACAAACAATGAAGAATAGTCAGGTTGTTTGACAAAAAATTAATGACAAACCTAAAAAACGAGCAAAGTCACTCACTCCTAGGGCTAGAACTTGCTCAGTTTGCTTAGATGTTACCCTCCCCTTTTATTTACTAAAAGAAGAACCATTTATCTCGACAGTGATACTAAAAATTGAAATGAAAATGATTATTTTGGCTTAAAAATCAGTCAAAAACATGCCCCACCGTTAGTTCCGTATCAAAAAAATCGATCAGGTGTCGATGAACCTTCTGGTGTCGGCGTGGCACGTTATACCCTGTGGACCTACGTGCATATTAATTTTTGTTTTGCTAGTTTTGCACCTTTTCTTTTATAAAATGCTTAGCTCGATTTATTTGTGCACGATTTCCTTTCCGGGAGGGCGGATGAGCGACGACGGGCATGCCCGAACTGTCCTCTATATAGGTGGAAAATAGACGGTTCCTTTATTCTGGCTTGAATAGCCTTAAACTAAATCCTAAAAAAAAACCTGGTTTCTTAGTCCCAAAAGATAGAACAATGAATGTAGATGAAGCGCTAATGGCGTAATATTTAAACTTATTGTTGTGGAATTCGCTGCAGCACCTGAAAGTTGATCAATTTTATATAGAACAAAGAAGGCCAAAATCGGACGGGGTCTGACCGGATATTCGGGAAAGACGTCATACCAATCTAAGTACGTAGGGTACATAGGAACAGTGCGCCGACGCTTTGTAACCAAAACTTGATATTACAAAGATAAATAAAAAAAAAAAAAATACCATCGCCAATGAATTTAAGAAAATAATTCCTCCATTACTTATCAATTTTCTAGACAAATGTTTACTGACAGTACTATAAAGCAAAGAATTATGAACACCATTGAAAGGACGGCATGGACACTGTTTGAAGGACCTTAGGATTGGGGTATAAATGAGGGTAAAGATATTCGCCAGAACGATTATTTAATTCATTTTAATGACACGAGATCTTAAAATTATGACGGACACCGTAGAAAGGACCTTAGATTATACCAGGTTACATGGACACAGGAGGACCTTCGAATTCGGATCAAAACATGAATTTCAATTTTCGTCAAATCAAACATTTCATTATTTCATGACATGAGAGAAACTTAAAATTAGGATGAAACCTCGGGTTAGCTTCAGTAACTTGGACACCGTTGAAAGGACCTTGGACACCGTTGATTGAAGGACCCTTGGATAAGAGTCAGATTTTACAATAAAACAATCGTCAGAAAGATAATACATATATATAAAAAAATGACACACGATGTGCGTTGAGAGGACCTTTGCCCACAAATAGGTAACATGGACACCGTCGAAAGGACCATGGACACCGTTGAAAGGACACTTGGATCAGAGTGAAATTTTACTATAAAACAATCGCCTGAAAGATGAAAAAATCATTTAAATGACACACGTGGCGCGTATATTAATCATGGAAACCGTTGAGAGGACCTTTGGTCAAATATAGGTAACATGGACACCACCAAGTTTATAGATGATGGACACCTTTCTGGGGACCTTTGGTCACATTTAGGTAACATAGACACTGTCGAAAGGACCATGGACACCGTTGGAAGGACCCTTTGATCAGAGTAATTTTTTTCTATAATACAATCGCTATAAAGATTCAAATAATCGTTTAAATGACATACGGGGCGCGTATATTAATGATGGACACCGTTGTGCGGACCTTTGGTCAAATTTAGGTAACATGGACACCACCGAAAGGACCATGGACACCGTTGGAAGAAACCTTGGATAAGAGTCAAATTTTACTATAATACAATCGATATGAAGATGAAAATAATCATTTAAATGACACTCAAGGCGCGTTTATGGACACCCTTGGGAGACCTTTAGTCACATTTAGGTAACATGGTCACCTTTGTAGGGACCCTTGGAAAAGTGTCAAATTTTTCTATGAAAAATCGTCAGAAAGATGATAAGTTTCACCTAAATGACACATATGACGCTAACAATAATGTTGGACACCATTGAGAGGATTTTTGAGCATATTAAGGTAACATGGAAACAGTTGAAAGGACCCTGGACACCGTTGGAAGGCCAATTGGTTAAGAGTTAAATCTAACTATTAACATCGCCAGAAATATGATAAGATAAGTTTAAAGGGCACATAAGCTGCTTATTTTCATGGCAAAAACCCATGAGGACCACTTGTCACTTTAAGGTTATATGAATGACCATTTGATGGTAGTCAAATTTTTCTATAAACATCGCCAGAAAGATGATAAAATTCTTTTAAATGACACACGAGCTGCTTATTATTATGGTGGACTTCTTTTAGAGGTCCTTTAATCACATTAGGGTAACATCGACACCGTTGAAAGGACCATGGACACCGTTGAATGGACCCTTGATTAGAGTCACATTTTACTTAAACATCGTCAGAAAGATAATAAGATTATTTTTAAACACACCCCTTAGGGAACCTTGGGTAACACGAAGGTATCACGGTCAAAGTTTGAAGGACCTAGGGTTTGAGTACAATAAAGCCATAAGTAGTCGTCAGAATCACCATTAGAATCATTTTAATGGTGCTTGATGTAATTATATGAATGATGGACACCGTTTAGAGGACTTTTGATCAAATTGAAATCAGCCCAGTGGTTCAGCAGAAGATGTCGTGCAAAGATTTCGGGGCCCCGCCTGATATATATATATAATTTGCAGACAATTCGGAAGAGGATAACCCTAGGATCATTCTGGTAAAGTTAAATTGAAATCAGCCCAGTGGTTCAGGAGGAGATGTCGCTCAAAAACTTCAAAGTTAAAAAATGCCAGTCCACTCTCATATTCATGGGCCAAACATAATTTGCCGAACAATTTTTAAAAGAGGGTCACCCAAGGAATATTTCCGCAAAGTTTCATTGAAATTGACCAGTGGTCCAGGAGAATAAGTTTCTAAGATTGTTGATGACAGACGATGCACATCGCATGATGGACAGAGACTCAGGGTGATCCTAAAAGCTCCCCTTGAGCATGTTGTGCTGAGGTGAGCTTCAAAAAAAATCGGGCCTCTGGAATTTCTTCAAGGGTTTTCAAAGATTTGACCTTGTGACCTATTTTTTGACCGCACTTGAGCAAATTTCAATCTTGACTAAGAATTTATCAAGACAATCAATCTGACCAGTTTTCAGGTGGATTGGGCAAAAAATATGGTCTTGAGTGTCTACAAGGTAAATCTTGGTACAAATGACAGACATCAAACAGCCACAAAGGCTCACCTTGAGTGCAGGTGAGCTGAAAACATGCGTCATTTGAAAGTCAAGGGTAGGGGTAAATTTATCGAATTTTCACGAGGGCCCTTTTCCACTTAACATCAATTTTCCATTGCTGTTAAAGTTCGAAGCAAATAGGAAAACTAGAAAGCCATGAATGGCTTGATGCTCCACAGGCTTGAAATTCTTGTATTAGCAAATCAAAGTTTTGACTAGATTTTTATATATTTTGGGTTCTACGAATGTTGAAAATGATTTCAAAGTTTCCACTTTACAACATATAGAGAAATGTCCTCCACCCATAAAAGACATATTTTTCATCCAATCAAAATAATCTTTGGTAGACTGATAAAATGTCACTCAAGGATCATTCCAGTGAAATTTGGTTGATATCCATCAAATAGATTCTGAGAAAAGTAATTTTCAGAGTTTCCATTATATAACATTTTGAGATATGACCTCCGCCCATAAAATACATATTTTTGATCTGATCATAATTTTTTTCTGGTAGACTGATAAAAGGTCACTCAAGGATCATTCCAGTGAAATTTGCTTAATATCAATCCGTTAAATTTTAGAAAATGATTTTGAACGTTTCCACTTTATAACATTTAGAGAATTGACCTCTGCCCATAAAATACATACCTTTCATCTGATCACAATAATTTTTGGTAGATTGATAAAGGTCACTCAAGGATCATTTCATTAAAATATAGTTGATACTCATCAGTCACATTCTGAGAAAATGATTTCCAAAGTTTCCACTATGTTACATATAGAGTAATGACCTCTGCCCCTAAAATACATATTTATTATCCGATCATAATAGATGGTTCAATATCTGTGTGTCTGAAGTGAGAAAACTGTAAACACTGCCGCATTGACTCTCAATCTCATGTTAGTTGAAGAACCCAGTCCTTTTTCGATTACACGATCAAATGAACGGTCTTGACGATGACACACTCAATCTATACATGTTCGTAGATAATTAAAGAAACACCAGTTTTAACTTTTGCGACTACGAGATAAAATGTACGGAAGGAGGTGCAGACATACGGGTAAACGGACGGACGGACGAGCGAAAAACACGCAGTCGCCACAGCTCTTTTGACCATAGGTCAGTAGAGGCAATTTTTCTACGCGGAAGAGGAAATCTAAAGCATTTGCTCTGTCCGCAACCTTGATAGGGTATGTTAACCCTTGTCATGATGAATAAATTTTGGCTAAAGATTTGAATCAAAGTCAAAGGGCACAAAAGCACCGAAAGTACCAACTGAAGGTCAATTTTTATTTGAAAAACAGAATCTATTGACAATTCTGGTTTGAAAGTGAGAAACAGGTGGTGTAGACTAACATCAGACTGCACATATGTGCTCCTGCCAAAGCAGGAATATTCTGGATTCAGAATGACAAACGTTAAAAAAAGAACGCGACGTAACAGTTTGAAAAGGACTACGCTGAATGTGAAAATTTTCCTCCCTGGCCAGATGAAAATTTTTCTTCATAAGCAAGGGGGAAAAAATTTCTAATTACAGCCAAATGAAAAATTTTCCTCCCAAGTCAGATGAAAATTGTCCTCCCTGGCCAGATGAAAATTTTCTTTCAATTCAAGTTAAGGTGAATATATATATTTTACTCCCTCGCCAGAAAAGAAAATTCTAACAAAGCCAGGTGAAAAATTTCTTATTAAAGCCAAATGAAAAAATTCCTTCTCAGTTAAATGAAAATTTTCCTCCCTGGCCGGCTGAAAATTTTTCTTCATAAGCAAGGGGGAAAAAATTCTAGTTACAGCCAAATGAAAAATCTCCTCCCGAGTCAGATGAAAATTGTCCTCCCTGGCCAGATGAAAATTTTCTTTCAATTCAAGTTGAACCTTTTTTAATTATAACCAAATGAAAAAATTCCTTCCCAGTCAGATGAAAAATTTTCCTCCCTGACCAGATGAAAAATAAAATATTCGACTTGAATGGGATTCGAACCAGGAACCTCTTCAACCCAAAGCGAGTGCTCTACCACCTCGCTATAAAAGCTAGCTTGTACGGCAAGGCAGTACAAACACCCCTTATACACATCAAGGCTATACCAGATGAAATTTTCTTTCAATGCAAGTTGAAAACGTTCTAACTATAACCAAATGAAAAATTTCTTTCCCAGTCAGGTGAAAAATTCCCCCCCCCCCTCGAACAGATTATAATTTTCCTATAAAAGCAAAGTGAAAAAATTCTAATTACAGTCAAATGAAAAATATCCTCCACAGTTACGTGAAAATTTTTCTCCCTGGCCAGATGAAAATTTTTTTACCAAAGCAAGGTGAAAAATTTCTAATTACAGCCAAATGAAAAATATCCCCCACAGTTACGTGAAAATTTTTCTCCCTGGCCAGTTGAAAAATTTTCTTTCAAAGCAAGGTGAAAAAATTCTAGTTACAGCCAAATAAAAAAAATCCTCAACCATTAGGTGAAAATTTTTCTTCCTGGCCAGTTGATAAATTTTCTTCCAAAGCAAGGTGAAAAATTACTAATTACAGCCAAATGAAAAAAGTTTCCTCCCCAGCCTGGTGAAAATTTTCAACTCTGGCCGGATGAAAAATTTTCTTTCAAAGCAAGGTGAAACAATTCAAATAACAACAAAATGAAAAATGTCTTTCCCAATTAGGTGAAAATTTTTCTCCCTGGCTAGATGCAAAATTTTCTTCCTAAAAAAGGTGAAACTTTTCTTCCAAAGCAAGGTGAAAAAATTCATCCCCGGTCAGGTGAAAATTTTACTCCCTGGCCAAAAAAAAAAAAAAAAAAAAAAAAAAAAAAAAACTACCAAAGCAAGGTAAAAATTTCTAATAACAGCCAAATGAAAAATTTCCTCCGCAGTAAGGTGAATATTTTCCTACCTGGCCAGATAAAATTGAAATTCTTCCAAAGCAAGGTGAAAAATTTCTGATTACAGCCTAATGAAACATTTTCCTCCCAAGTCAGATGAAAACTTTCCTACCTGGCCAGATGAAATTTTTCTTTCCATGCAAGTTGAAACTTTCTAATTATAACCAATTGAAAAATTTCCTTCCCAGTCAGTTGAAAAATTTTCCTCCCTGGCCAGATGAAAAATTAAAAACTCGACTCAAATGGGATTCGAACCCAGGACCTCTAGATCCCAAAGCGAGTGCTCTACCACGTAGCTATAAAAGCTAGCTTGTATGGCAAGGCAGTATAAACACCCCTAATACACATCCCGGCTACACCAGATGAAAATTTTCTTTCAATGCAAGTTGAAAACGTTTTAATTGTAACCAAATGAAAAATTCCCTTCCCAGTCAGGTGAAAAATTTTCCTCCCTGGCCAGATGAAAAAATTTTCTTCCTAACCAAGGTGAAAACTTTCTTATTACAGCCAATCGAAAAATGTCCTCATCAGTAAGGTGAAAATTTTTATCCCTTGGCAGATAAAATAAATCTTCCAAAGCAATGTGGAACATTTCTAATAACAGCCAATTGAAAAATTTTTCTCCCCAGTAAGGTAAAAAAAAAGATTTCTTTCTGGCCAGATGAAAAAATTTTCTTCCAAAGCAAGGTGAAAAATTTCCAATTACAGCAAATTGAACAATTTTCTCCCCAGTCAGGTGAAAAAAAAATTCTATCTGACCAGATGAAAAATTTTCTTCGTAACCAATGTGAAAAAATTTCTAATTACAGCCAATCGAAAAGTTTTCTTCCCAGTTAGGTAAAAAGATTTCCTCCCAGGCCAGATGGAAAATTTTCTTCCAAAGCAAGGTGAGAAATTTCTAATTACAGCCAAATGAAAAATTTCCTTCCCAGTCAGATGAAAAGTTTTTTTCTATCTAGCCGGATGAAAAATTTTCTACGTAACCAATGTGAAAAATTTCTAATTACAGCCAATTGGTAATTTTCCCCCCAGTTTGGTAAATAGAATTCCTCCCTGGCCAGATGAAAAATTAAATATTCGAGTCCAATAGGATTCGAACCCGGGACCTCTACATCCCAAAGCGAGTGCTCTACCACGTCGATTTAAGGCTAGCTTGTACGGCAAGCAGTACAAACACCCCTTATACACATCCCGGCTTCACCAGATGAAAATTTTTCTTCGTAACCAAGAATTTTTTTTTCCAGTAAGGTAAAAAACTTGCCAGGCCAGATGAAAAATTTTCTTCCAAAGCAATGTGAAAAATTTCTTATTACAGCCAATTGAAAAATGTTCTTCCCAGTTAGGCAAAAAAATATTTCTATCTGGCCAGATGAAAAATTTTCTTCGTAACCAAGGTGAAAAAATTATAATTACAGCCAATTGAAAAATTACTCTCCAGTCAGGTGAAAATTTTTTTTTTTCTTTCTGGCCAGATGAAAAATTTTCTTTGTAACCAATGTGAAAAATTTCTAATTAAAGCCAATTGAAAAATTTTCTCCCCAGTTTGGTAAAAAAATTTCCTCCCAGGCCAGATGAAAAATTTTCTTCGTAACCAATGTGAAAAATTTCTAATTACAGCCAATTGAAAAATGATCTCCCCAGTTAGGCAAAAAAAATAATTTCTATCTGGCCAGATGAAAAATTTTCTTCGTAACCAAGGTGAAAAATTACTAATTACAGCCAATTGAAAAAATTTCTTCCAAGTCAGGTGAAAACAATTTTCTATCTGGCCAGATGAAAAATTTTCTTCGTAACCAATGTGAAAAATTTCTAATTACAGCCAATTGAAAAATTTTCTCCCCAGTTAGGTAAAAAATTTTCCTCCCGGGCCAGATGAAAAATTTTCTTCCAAAGCAAGGTGAAAAATTTCTAATAACAGCCAAATGAAAAGTTTTATTCACAGTTGGTTGAAAAGTTTTTTTCTATCCAGCCATTTGACAAATTTTGTGCGTTACCAAGGTGGAACATTTCTAATTATAGCCAATTGAAAAGTTTTCTCCCCAGTTAGGTAAAAAGAATTCCTCCCTGGCCAAATGAAAAATTAAATATTTGACTCCAATGGGATTCGAACCCGGGTCTTCTACATCCCAAAGCAAGTGCTCTACCACGTCGTTATTAAGGCTAGCTTGTACGACAAACAGTACAAACACCCCTTATACACATCCCGGCTACACAAGATGAAAAAATTTCTTCGTAACCAAGAATTTTTTTTCCCGGTAGGTAAAAAATTTTCCTCACAGGGCAGATAAAAATTTTCTTCCAAAGCAAGGTGAAAATTTTCTAATTACAGCCAATTGAAAATTTTTCTTCCCAGTTGGGTAAAAAAAAAAATTCTATCTGACCAGATAAAAAATTTTCTTCGTAACCAAGGTGAAAAAATTCTAATTACAGCCAATTGAAAAATTTTCTTCCCAGTTAGGTGAAATTTTTTTCTATCTGGCCAGATGAAAAATTTTCTTCGTAACCAATGTGAAAAATTTTTAATTACAGCCAATTGAAAGATTTTCTCCCCAGTTAGGTAAAACATTTTCCTCCCAGGCCAGATGAAAAATTTTCTTCCAAAGCAAGGTGAAAAATTTTTAATTACAGCCAATTAAAAAATTTCCTTTCCAGTTAGGTGAAACTGTTTTTTTCTATCTAGCCAGATGAAAAATTTTCTTCGTAACCAAGGTGAAACATTTCTAATTACAGCCAATTGAAAAATTTTCTCCCCAGTTAGGTAAAAAGAATTCCTCCCTGGCCAGATGAAAAATTAAATATTCGACTCCAATGGGATTCGAACCCGGGACCTCTACATCCCAAAGCGAGTGCTCTACCACGTCGATATTAGGGCTAACTTGTACGGCAAGCAGTACAAACACCCCTTATACACATCCCGACTACACCAGATGAAAAATTTTCTTCGTAACCAAGAATTTTTTTCCCCAGTTAGGTAAAAACTTTTTCCTTCCAGGCCAGATGAAAAATTTTCTTCCAAAGCAAGGTGAAAAATTTCTTATTACAGCCAAATGACATCCCGGCTACACAAGATGAAAAAAATTCTTCGTAACCAAGAATTTTTTTTCCCGGTAGGTAAAAAATTTTCCTCACAGGGCAGATAAAAATTTTCTTCCAAAGCAAGGTGAAAATTTTCTAATTACAGCCAATTGAAAATTTTTCTTCCCAGTTGGGTAAAAAAAAAAATTCTATCTGACCAGATAAAAAATTTTCTTCGTAACCAAGGTGAAAAAATTCTAATTACAGCCAATTGAAAAATTTTCTTCCCAGTTAGGTGAAATTTTTTTCTATCTGGCCAGATGAAAAATTTTCTTCGTAACCAATGTGAAAAATTTTTAATTACAGCCAATTGAAAGATTTTCTCCCCAGTTAGGTAAAACATTTTCCTCCCAGGCCAGATGAAAAATTTTCTTCCAAAGCAAGGTGAAAAATTTCTAATTACAGCCAATTAAAAAATTTCCTTTCCAGTTAGGTGAAACTGTTTTTTTCTATCTAGCCAGATGAAAAATTTTCTTCGTAACCAAGGTGAAACATTTCTAATTACAGCCAATTGAAAAATTTTCTCCCCAGTTAGGTAAAAAGAATTCCTCCCTGGCCAGATGAAAAATTAAATATTCGACTCCAATGGGATTCGAACCCGGGACCTCTACATCCCAAAGCGAGTGCTCTACCACGTCGATATTAGGGCTAACTTGTACGGCAAGCAGTACAAACACCCCTTATACACATCCCGGCTACACCAGATGAAAAATTTTCTTCGTAACCAAGAATTTTTTTTCCCCAGTTAGGTAAAAACTTTTTCCTTCCAGGCCAGATGAAAAATTTTCTTCCAAAGCAAGGTGAAAAATTTCTTATTACAGCCAAATGACAAATTTTCTTCTCAGTTCACCCAAGGATCATACCAATGGAGTTTGATTGATATCCATAAGATTCATTCTGAGAAAATAATTTTCAAAGTTTCCAGTATATAACATATAGAGAAATCACCTCTGTCCATAAAGTACGCATTTTTCATCCGATCACAATAATTTCTGGTAGATGGATAAAGGGTCACCCAAGGATCATTCATGTAAAATTTAATTGGTATCCATCACTTAGAATCTGAGAAAACTTACTTTTTACCATATTTGGAAATTAGCCATGCCAATTAAATCCATGTTTTTCATTGGATCAAAATTTCTTGGGTTATAACTACACCTTGGGACTAGGGTCGAAGCTTTTCGCACTTAACTGATTTTCCGAATCTAGATTAATCAGTCTACCTTCCCTTGAAAGATTTTTAAAAATGGGACCTATGGCTGACCTGTACGAGAGCCAAACTCTTTTTCAAATGTTTATTTTACAGAGTTCCAGGATGGTCCATTTTCGGGTGACGGGGCATATCTATTTCTTTGCTGTTTTCAAAAGAATACACGTAGGCAAGATCAGACGTTTAATTCTCTTTTGTGAACAAAATGCAGATAGCGCTCTGTATATGTCAACGATTAATCTATGATAGAATTGTGTGTGTATACATGTGTGTTTTGGCCTGGTCTAGCAGGCCATAAGAAACAACCCTGTATCCTGGAAATTGCCGAGAAGAAGATAATCGAGTCAAAAACCGAACAAGGTATGTACTACGTAGCTTTTTTGTCTAGTATACGTCATCAACATTTGTGCGACACGAACGGCTTTGTGTGTTCAACACAGTGCTTGAATATCACTACGCTGTGCTAAAATCAAAGCACTGATAGTACTGAAGGCGAGGGAACTGAATAGACGAAACAACACACGAGGTCAATTTTCTGGAATATTACCTTGATTATTCACCTTGTCCTTATCATGTATACCAGATATTTTCTTACTTACCAATGCCAAAATCACTGCTGTGTTAAAGATACATAGCTTTTATATTTAATCTTGACGGGGGATCTTGCTAATAGAGAAAAAAATAAAATACTGCTTACAAACACGTTCTCCTTTGTCCCTAATATTATCTACCCGCTCTGCTACAAATTTCACTTACAATACACTTAGTACGTATTATATTTATCTTACAACCTATATTTGTCTTGTTTTCGTCGGTGTTTCTAACTGAAATGCAGGTTTCTAAAAATAACCGCATTATATCATCGTTCTAAAATTAACTATGTGATATCATATAAAATATCATACGGGATGTTATCACACACGGATATTTGTTTAGTGATAAGATAAATAACATTTTCGTTATTATTCAAAATTAACAGTCTGTCCTTTTATGACTAATAATTTCGAGACTACAGCTTATTCTTGTTTCAACATTATAGACTCCGGAATCCAAGTCACGAGGTCACACGTTCGATCTCCCTGACAATGCAAATACCTTTTCTTCCACCAATTGGTGGGTATTTGTAAAACTTGGAAAGTTGAGTAACTGGGGGCTGGGAAAGGATATAGTGGTCCTGAATTAAGAAATATTATGAATCCATGTCGTTAGGCGTCCCAGCTGCAGCGATGCCACAAAAATACCGTAAACGTTGTGTTAAACCATAATCAAATAATAATATCAATCAAAATTGAAAACTTGACACTTTTAAACTTCCTTTTTTTCCTTCCGTCGACTAAATATGCAATGCAAAACGTGTCATATTAAGTAGAATCGAATCGATGTTACTCTATGAATTCCTTTGAATATTTAAGTCACGCGCTTTGCGTCAACGTTTAGCCCCCGAAAACGTTGACGTCCCATGTACACTATAAAGGGCTATTACCGCTGTTCTGGCATTTAATGACTTAAAATAAAAACTTAAAATAATTAAGCTTAGGTATAATATATTTGTTAGTAGATAATCAACCATTTGATAAGAGGACTTTTTTTACGTGGAATGATATTTTAAAGCAGCTATATCATTAGCAACACTTTATAAAAGCTTAATGAAAATCTGTGTATATATGTTTTAGTTGTGATTGCAAGAAATCACAAAGACCCCCGATTCCATGGCGCACCATCATATCACCCAACAAGGTGGCAAATTATCACAAGATACGCTCGTTACAGTTAACAACATCGTGAAATGAACAAGGTGAATGATTTTGGAATGATTAAGGAATGAAATGGAATGAGTGTGTGGAGCGAGTTTTGAGTGAATTTAATGGGAGGTAATCCTATATAGCAAATTTTGTTCAGGATGAACAAAATTAGCCATATTGATTACCTTCCTTTAATAAAATATGCATACAAGTTCTATACATAGTTTCCTATTTCTTCAAGAACCTATGCGACGCTAACAATTTGAATCATGTGAGAGAAATCGCGATTTTCTCCATCAAAATTTATTTTGAATGACGTTGTTGGTTCTATGTTTTGCAATGGGTTTGAGCGTTTTTGAATGGTTTGAGTGAGTGTTTGGAATGAATGATCGGAGCGCTGAGTGAGCGATTTAGAATGGTTATGATTGAGGTGAATGTCAATTTCACGATGTTATTATCTGTACACTATTGGATCTCCAAGTATAAAAACAACGAAGGGGAAAAAAAAATATGCTAGGTAGAGTTACGGTTCTTTTGCACACCACTCAGTAATCATGGTAAAAAAAATAACTTCTATGTTTCAAGTCAATCGGACATAAGCTGACAGAGTTATGACAAATCTTTATTCCTATGACGTTTGTTTAAATTCTGTCCATGTATTTCAGAGAGGTCTTTTTAATGTTTCATCAAGTTGAGCCCGTAGAGTCCATGTTATTAGCACAGGCATATTTTAATGAAAACAGCTGGCAGAGAATGTCGTAAGCATCATTCCTGTAAAGTTTGGTAGAATTCTGACCAGTAGTTTCAGAAATGAAGACGTTTTTATATTGCATGATTTAGGACCTATTTCGGTGTCTCAACAGCCCGTAGAGCCCATGTTATTTGACCAAAGAGAATGTACCTAGCACCATTTTTTATGATTCTCTTTAATTCTGAGCATGTTTCAACGAAGGAGATTTGTTTGATATTACATAGTAATATACGAGGGGTGATCCAAAAGTTCGTAAAATGAGGTTACAAATCATCAGAAACGTTCATTATCAAAACATAAATCATACAGTCTTTTAATGCATTATCTGTGTAATAAACGTGGAAATTTTCAAATGTTAACTTTCAATAGCGGCTGACAAATGCATGAAACAAGACAGAGACCCCCTACTAAGGCGGGGGAGCAACGACGTCAAATGCGACGCCAATAATAACTATTTTCTACATAGTCTACGCTAACTCCCATTCCTGTCTGTACCGGATACTTCCACTTATAGAAAATATCCACATCGCATTTGGATTCAAATTTGTTTAAAATTTTTATATGCATGGTATTTTCAGTAAAGTGGAAAGCCAAATGCAGGACATTTATTTTTGGAAAATATTGAGAATCAATTTGAATATGTTCGTTCGTTGAAACTCCATTATAATATTCCAAATGCTCCTTTGAAGCCAGTCCCTTTTAGAATATCCGGAATAGCTTTAGGAAAAATTCTCTTCTGCGCACTCGTATTATTTTTCTAAATAATCTGAAATGTTTAGATTGGTGAAAGGCATAGATCATGTCAAAATTCGAAAATTAAACGGCATTCATATTTTGGTGTTGACGTCTTGTCATTTTCCCCCTCATTTATTCAAAATTATTAAATATATTCTGTGCCCGTTAAAAGTGTCACAATAGCTTTAAAAATAACAAATAAATTCTCTTTGCTTCCTTTTTAATTTAGCCCAGGAATTCCAACCAAAGATTCAGAAAACTTGATTTATTTAACAGATTTTCAATATTTTTTTCACGCTCCCCCGCCTTAGCATACATATGTTACTATGGTAACGTATTCTAAGACCGCTAAAGATAATTCTGCAAAAATAATAACATTAATGTGCTCCGTAGTTACTATACTGCAAATTGACCAAAATATATACAGAACAAGCTAGAAATGCGAAAGTTATTAGCCTATTCTCCAAACTTCTGGATCATCCCTGGTATATATTACTATCATATTTCAGTCACAAAAGAGCATGTAGAGCCTGTTTTCACAATCCTATCAGGCATTCGGAACACCACTCGGCCAATCTCACGATCAACCTCGGATGTACATAGACGGACTATTTTTTAAAAATTATGGGAAAAACCTTAGAAAAACTCGATGACGTCTGTTAAAATGGCATTAGCCCTCGAAACTGTGATTGAAAACATTCGACGTCGTCAACGCTACTCGTTTAAGTCACTGACGTGAAACCATCGTATCCTTATATAAATATCTTTAGATTCTTAAATAACGGCTGAAAAATCTTTATTTTTGAGAATGACGAATCATTCTCAAAAATTAAGATTTTTTAGCCGTTATTTACTGTAAAAGATACATATCTACAGTGCTAGTTTTTCTCACAATGTTTCCGACTAACAAAATGCACGATTTTGTTACATACCCACCCGCCTTACATTTATCCGAGGTCTGTTGCAGTTTACGGAAATGGCCGAGTGATATTCCGAATGTCCCATCAGGGTGTAAGAAACAAATCTGAAATATAATGTCCTAACCATTATTCCTGTCAATTTTATTAGAATTCTGTAGCTTCAGGGAAGTAAATTATCAAAATATAATTCATCATATGGGACCTTTTTTGGGCGACTCGACAGCTTGTGAAACCTATCCTGAAGCGGCCCTTTCACAGTTTTTCATAAAAAAAAATACAAAACTTGTTCTTAGATTTGGCAATGTGTGTATTTTTAGGCATTTAAGAATTGCCCCAGTGCATTGGCACTAAAAACATATTTCAATTATTTTCTAACTTTTTTTTTTCGAAGCAGCAAGATCAGTAAGGGATCCAGTCTATTTATTTCCAGTCTATTAATTTCAAAATCGTTATTTTTTGTGAATAATCTCTCATTTATGTTTGTATTGAAATGAAGTTTTCAGCTTTTACCTTTATCCTTTATTGAATAGGACAAACATGCGGAATATACTTAACTCGATATTGTAGAATAATTTTAAGGCGTTAGTAGTTGCTTTATTTTTTCGGAATGAATTTCGGACGGACACGACGGAAGAGTGAAATTTCCATCCATTTTCATACGCTTGATAAAAACTGAAAATAGGAGCAAAGAATTGCACAAACAGAATGGAAAATATCGGACGCGTGAAGTATGTAGCCGGGATGTTGAGTGGATGTTCATCGCAGGCCTGCCGAAAAGAGCGGCCGACAGCTTGGAAGAGGTTACCGGGTGTAATTGTGACGTAAACGAATAGCAAAAGACCGCATGCATGAAGCATTGCACGTATTATACACTAAGTATGCTGGGCATAAACAAAACGTATACAACACGGATCATTAGATTTTACGTGATGCATATGCTTTCATACTTAAATACCCGTGTGACTTCCCTTTTATATACTTTTCAAATTTTGCGCTATGAAGGTTCCTTTTCAGATGACACGACTTTATGCAAAGATAGTTCCATAAAATACTATCTGCTATAAGATTCTTTTATATTACATCATTAGGAGGTGGACAAACACTGAGTGATGTGAACCTGTGCGGCCAAACCCCTTTGCTATTTTTTGTTTTCATCTATATAATATGTAGCGTGAATGTTATTGGGGAAAATATTCATAAATTATGTTAAAACTAAATATTTCAATTATGGTGCCGTTTTAGACCCTGTAATACCCATATTATCAACCCATCACGATTCAACAAAGGGATCTGAAAGAACATGTTCCAAAACATCATTCCTGTGAAGTTTGGTTGAATCCTGCCTAATATGGTGAGAGAAGATGTTGTTGTTTTTAAATAATAATATGACCTACGTCGCGGGAGTGAAATAACCCCGTTGAATATTTTTGATATTACACGGGTGCTATTACACTAGTGGAATAACAATGCAAATGAGCTCAGACGGAATAGCAACGTATTTTGTAACCCTCGAAAATGACGTCATAATGTATATATTATGACGTCAGTTTTAAACGGCGTTATAAGATTCGCGGTAAATTGAAAATTAAAATTTCAACAATTTTCACGATTTTTCGCAAAAATTCGGGTCATATTATAAATATAATATAAAATTTGTGCTCATAAAATACAGAATTTATTAAACTCTTCATCTATAAATAGATAAAAACTCGGCACAGCCTCGTTTTTTTCTGTTTATAGATGACTCGTTAAATAAATTCAGTATTCCATGACCACTCATTCAATATCCTCTATTTTCACCACACCTGGTCCTTCTTTGGTGACTCGACAGCCATTGGCGCCCTTGTTATAAGCCCAATCAGAATTATACGAAAAAATCTGAAAGAGCATGTTCCAATCACCGTTCCAGTGAAGTTTGGTTGAATTCTGCCAAGTACCTGCAGAGGGAAAGATGCTTGAATTAAGACTTATTGGACGGACGGACGAACGGGCGGGGGACGCGCAGACACACGACGGATACCAGGCCACGACAATAGCCCAGCTGGATTGCGACCAGTGGTCCTTAACACTGCTTATTTTATTTGTCAGCAGCCAATAGCTGTTTCAATGGAACTTCTTGTGGCATTTTGTAAATAACATGTCATCGAAGCACAGGCAATTATTTTATAATCTGTGTTTCTTTCTGATGTTGAATGAGCGGGTTTTCTAAAGTTAATCAAACGGGCTTTTTTCTAAACGGTGCAGTATACACAAGATCCAATCCTTCTTTGACTACCAAAAGTTACTTACAGTTTGGCCTTTAAGCACAATGATTCAAGTAATGTCACTGCGATACTAACAAAGCCTATTTGCATGTTACATTAGGCGAAGTAGAACAAGAGGTCCAAGAGGGCCAGTATCGCTCCACTGGCATTTGGAACACCACTCGGCCAATCTCACGATCAACCTAGGATGTACATAGACGGACTATTTATAAAGATTACGGGAAAACCTTGGAAAAACTCGATGACGTCATTTAAAATGGCGTAAGCCCTCGAAACTATGAGTGAAAAGTTTCGACGTCGCCAACGCTTCTCGTTTAAGTCACTGACGTGAATTTATCGAATCCTTATATTAATATCTTTAGAATCTTAAATAACGGCTGAAAAAATCTTAATTTTTGAGAATGATTCGTCATTCTCAAAAAATAAGATTTTTTCAGCCGTTATTTACTGTGAAAAACATAAATCTACAGTGCTAGATTTTCTTACACTATTTCCGCCTAACAAAATGCACGATTTCGTTACATACCCATCCGCCTTACATACATCCGAGGTATGTTGTAGTTTACGGAAATGGCCGAGTGATGTTCCGAATGGCTCCACTGGCACTTAATGCCTTACATGATTTATAAAAATGAATAAATTAATAAGTTGCATTTAAAGTATTGAGCTAAGCCATAATATATTTTAAGTGGGTAATCATCTAAGGCGAAGATTGGTTAACCCATGGAATGAAAACAATCTCACACGAAAGTCCCTTTTCCATGACACAGGATGATATTTCAAAGAGGTTTAATGTGTGAATAGTCAAATGATAAGTACACGGTAACATTTTTTGAAAGTTTCGTGAAATCTTTAAGTAAATGTACAAGTTGTAGTTACAAGAAATGTTGATCCAAAAAGGCCCCCCTTTTCAATGACACAGCAACATCATCAACAAGAAAGAAATCAGAGAGAAGTTTATCCAATGAACAATCCTGAAATCAATGATGAAGTCGCTCAAGAATATAAACTAAATAAGCATAAAACAAAAATCAAACGTTAGTGAACGACATTAATGCAGAAACTAAAGCTGTAATTTCTTTAATGTGTTATGTTTAATATAAATTTTGTAGGATGTCGTAACTCAAAATAACTCTTCCCTTGAGAGAAGAGATATAGAGGATATTGAATGAGTGGTCATTGAATACCGAATTTATTAAACGGGTCATCTTTAAGCAGATAAAAACGAGGCGACGCCGAGTTTTTATCTGTTTTAGATGACGAGTTTAATAAATTCGGTATTTTATGAGCACTCATTCAATATTCTGTTTATAATATGACACGAATTTTATCGAAAAATCGTCACGATTCTTGAAATTCAACGTTTCAATTTTCCGCGAAACTAATGACGCCGTTTAAAAAATGACGTCACAAGACATAGACTATGACGTCATTTTCGCGGTTACAAAGTAGCGTTGCTATTCGCTCTGAGCTCATTTGCATAGTTATTCCACTAGTGTGATAACACCCGTGTAATATCAAAAATATTCAACGGCGTTATTTCACTCCCACTACGTAGGTCATATTATAAAACCTGTTTATTTCAAGGAGGTATAAAACTAAAAGCCTAATCACACTGTATGAATCCGCTTGTATAATGAGGTATTTAGTTTCATACCTACGCGGAATAAACATTCTCTTCATATCTTATAATCTTATATGAAGCAAAAATGAAAACATTTATCAAAAAAGAAATAGATTTCTTTAGAGGACTTTTTGGTTCGGAAATTTAAAAAAAAAAATAAATAAAATAGCTGCAACATTAAAAGTGTTTTTATTCGGAAATAAAACAAACTTTCCAACCAATCAGAATGCACGAATCTCGATGGACACAACTTAATTTAAATCATATTTAGAATAAATACTCTAATTAACAATTTAGTACTATGATTAATAACGGCGACTCCTAAATTAATTTCGTTGTCTCATTTTTTAGGGATTTCCGTCTAGGGATTGCCAAGTCTATCTTTTAATGTTTCAGGAAGTATGTTTCATTTTTAAGACCGCTTTCAAGAATGTTTCAGTTATATCGGGCTGGCTGGTGCAAATAGCAATGAATTACAGGTATTTTCTCACCAGCACTACCAATACAGCCTTTCCTAGCCCCCAGCTGCAATCTCATATCGGTCTACGATTATCAACCTATTGGTGCGAGACAAATAGTCGGAAAGGATGAGTGTCGCCGTCGAGGATCGAACCAAAGGCCTCTAGATTGACAGCCTAACGCGCAACCAACTGCACTTTTACTGTGGCTCGGGCAGAAGGCATTCGAGGAAAAGAGAAGACTAGCTGGTTATTTGCGACTCACTGAACACTCTCACAGACAGTAGCAAGGACACCACAACAAAAAACTTTAAACATTATATCATGCAACGAAGCCTCTTTCAACCCGATAATACATGCCTGATAAAATAAAATTATATCAGGCAGTTTATTCTTAGAAACAATTTACATATTCAGCGTTTTAACAAGAACCACTTTTAATCGAATTTTACCTAGTTTCATTGTACGCTCAAGCCCTAAAAAGGATTGGATGATACAGTTAACAACATCGTGAAATTGTCAAGGTAAATGATTTTGGAATGAATTAGGAATGAAATTGAATGAGTGTGTGGAGCGAGTTTTGAGTGAATTTGTATGGGAGGTAATCATATAAAGCAAATTTTGTTCAGGATGAACAAAATTAGCTATACTGATTACCTCCCTTAAAGGTAATATGCATACACGTTCTATACATAGCTTTATATTTCTTCAAGAAGCTATGCGACGCTAACAATTTGAATTATGTCAGAGAAATCGCGATTTTCCTTAACAAAATTTATTTTGAAAGGCGTTGTTGTTTCTAAGTTTTTCAATGGGTTCGAGCGTTTTTGAATGGTTTGAGTGAGTGAGTGTTTGGAATGATTGATTTGAGCGCTGAGTGAGCGATTTAGAATGCTAATTATTGATGTGATTGTCTATTTCACGATGTTATTAACTATAAAAGAACCAAGATGCGAGTGTCTAAATTTATCGAGGTTATCTTGTCTCGGCTTTGAGAAGTTATGATTCGAACAATGGCTCGTCACGATTAATTCTTCCTATCTCGACCAGATAACATTGATATTTAAAGACGTTTTATCCCTGGCAGGGCGGATCCTACGTAACGGATCGATGCACTTAAGGTTAGGTTAAATCAGCCTTTATTAATTATTTTTACTTGTAAAGATAGTCGACATAATTTACTTGAGATCGTAAAGCGTAGGTTGGTAACCAAACCCTCATAAGTTCAGCTTGTCCAAGCTGAAGTTACGAGGCTTTTGTAACACATCGATGGAATGTGTTCACTTTCTCTAAGCACACGAATCCTTTTGGTGTTGAGATACAGTCATTTGCACGCGTTCATGATTATTGCCGACCAACTTTTCAATGAACCCAAAATATGTAAAAGTTAACTCGCCAAATTACGTCACGGTTAAGCCCCGCCCTACCAGCTCATTAATAACGCAGCATATCATTCTCTATGCGGTGGAAGGTGTAATATAAATGGCTATCGTGTTTTCCTCCTTATTATAGTCCGTTTGGCTTCTATACGGACCGACCTTTTCATCAATTGCATAAAATCGAGTTTGAATGAAGAATTTGTATGTGGGAATTTCTTAATTTCAGCTTAATACCATTCAAACAAATATAAATGATTTCAAAATAATGATTTGTCTATCTAGTTAATGTTAATACTTTCGCATTTTCCGCTCTTAAACACGAGGGGTGATGAAGGCTGTTTAGTAACAAGATGTAAACATAGAGTAAAAACACGTGGTTTTATTTTGGTGTACTTTCAAAACAGAGCTCTGACGTAGGCAATGAGTCCATAACCATGGGTAAATCGGGAATAATTAGAAAGCATGTGAAAGGAATTTAACCTGATCCCTTCACTGAAATTATGAAAGTACATGTTTGAGTGAACTTTGATTTAAGACAAGCAATAACGTTGGTTTATTTAGTAAATATCTAACTTTCTTAATGCGTTATTTTACCTGTTTTATTTATCTCAAACAAATGGCACGAGAATCTAACTTTTAAGAGTTGATTTCACGGCTCACCGCGCAAAATCTACCTATACTAAACATTTGACAGAAGAAATGTTCATTATTCCTAATTTGGACACGCTAATTAGCATATCGACGGTAATGTCATTTTAAACTTGAATATCACGTGATTTATACCGTTTTTACTCGCCTGCTTATCTAGTTTTCCTCTTGAAATTCCCATCGGATTCGTTAAATAATACATATATTTGATTGGTCCAAATATGTAAATATGGGGTTCGTCTCAGAATAGATAACAACAATTATGCTTTATCTGGCCAAACGGTTTTTAAACAAAGAGAGAATACACTCAGATTTGATATCCCAAGGAATTAAAAATCTACGACAAAATTAATTTAATAAGATAAATCGATTTTATCCTAAAACTACTATCTTAAAATCATACACTTTTGACTCGGCCCCTATGCAAATCAGAACTATTTTTGGTTGGGCAAGTCGCTGTTCCGTTTAATACAGACACAAGATGGTATGAAAGGTTGGAAGTTAACATGTAGACGGATGGACAAAATCATTATTTTACATTCAAAAATTCTGAAAAACAAGATTCGTCATAGTATTAGTTGGAAAATATGATATGACAAGAAAAAATACGTTTCATTACTTCAATTCTCAGATTTTCGGCGAAATGTTGGTCCATATAGAAGTCAAACGGACTATACAAAAAGTAATTTATTCCCTTCCTTTTCTTTCTCTGTATTGATCACATTTTTACTTTATTCTTTAAAGGCCATTGAAATGTGGAATGTGATCTACTAGTAGTTCCTTTTCTTTTTTTATTATTTGGAAATGGAACTAAGAACAACTATTTTTTTTAAGCTTACGTGATTTTTAAGGTTTTGTTAATAGAAATGTCCGTATATCCATTGGTTTTATGTATATATTAGTCATGTTGAGTTGTTCAGATTTCTCCATTAACTGAGAAAGGAACACTTCCTTTACTTTCAAAGACCCCGAATCTATTTTGCCGAACAATTGTTCCACATTTAGTTTCATCGGATCAAATAAAGGACAAAAAGCGGCACTTGGTTTCTCTGTACAACTTATAGCACGTCGAAAAAGAGTCAAAGAGGTCCCTTGAAGTTTGTTGTCGATGCCAGCCAGAGTTCTTGAGTTAGCAACTATGACGTCACAAGGCAATGGCTGACGTAAAAAAGTGAACTCAGTTGACAGCATTTTAGCGGATTCGGATGTCGTGATTACGGGATACACCGGATGTTGAAGGATGTCATTTAGAAATACCGTGTTTATAGACGGTAACATTCCCTCAATTATTTTCGGCTTAATATAGTCAATTAAAGACTCAATTTCTAATAGGAATAGTGTTTTAGTTGGTTTATTGTCCGTTACACCTTCAGGTAGACCGTTCTCAGCTGCAGGAGCAACTCTGTCAACAAACACGTCCAAAACATAGCGCTGTGGTCCGATGATTCCATGTGGCTGGGCTGAGTGAACTATCATTCTTAGGTTCATGCTCTCCAAAAATGCCATTGACGTCATTGGATAGATATTACCACCGTACGGTATGTGTTTTCGAAATTTTCTTCTCATCATTTGGAAACCATTAGAGTCAGCATAAAAATCGGTGTTCCTTATATTAGTCTTAAACCTCATTGCTAAATCTCCATTATATGTACTTGGTAAATTAGTTTTGACTTCCATCTTAAGAGCCATACCAGTAATACCGCGTGTGATTGGAAGAATATAATCCACTTGTAAAATGTCATAAATGACCCTCACACGACAGTTTTTAGAGCCTTTCACAGCTTTCACAGTCGGAGAGGAGCTGGAAGCTCTCTCGGTAACATTTGAGTCCATAATAAAGGCACCAGTAGTACTTGGATACTTTATCCAGTCAATCTCCACCTTCAAACATTTGCCATCTATCTTGTCACATAATCCCAAAAGTGTCCCGTTTATTGCACTGAATGTCGCATTCATATAGAGATTTTCACAAATATACAACCCATTCACTGGCTCCATATTTTCCATGGAATACCCAGATCTACCGGGCTTTATCGTATAGACCATGAGACCTACTGGTGGTAAAAATGCTTCAAAAGAAACTCTTGAGTTGCCTTGGTCCAACTCCTCAACATCAAACTTAACAGAATATCCTTCAGGATCAGCTATGGACACGGCTGATGATTTAACCACGAGATCGATAATTTCTGTTCTGGCTTGAGTGAGACTGTTGACAAGAACAACCCGTGTGCCCCTATCAGTGATTTGAATTGGTCTTTCTTCTGTTAGAGTATTATGCGAGTTGCGAAACAAGTATGGCTCGAATGATATACCTTGAGTTGATGGCTCCTTAGTTTGTACGAGGAAACTAGCGACAGAGGATAGAACAGATTGGGCACTGGTGAACGCGGAAGTCAAACGTTTTTCGTAATCAAGGACGACACTTGCTTGAGCGGTACCAGTAATGGCGTGATGATGCAAAAACAGACCGAGGTTTTGTCTTGCTTCAACCAACTGGGATAAAATCGAGCCTTTCCTGTCCGATGGGACGTCATCGTCATGCATGATGATAGAGGCAAACAGTTCAGCTGCTCGAAGACTTTCCTGGACTTCCCTCGACAACCTTTTATCAAACATTCGTGTAGTAAAGTAGCCCGTCCAGTATTGACTCATTTTGGTATAGGAATAGAAATCTCCAGAAATTACTGGAGATGTTACATTAAAATCTTCCTTTTGTTTTTCTACGGCTTCAAAATAGTCCTTGAGTGTCCCAAATTTAATGTTTATATTATATTTACGTTTTCTTTGGTTGATATAATTCATCAAAATCTTCATGTTTCTGTAGATTTTGTCCCAATGCCACTTTTCTTGAAAATAAAACTCCCCTCCGTATGGTATTAGTAAAACCTTTTCTTCGTAATTCAAAGATTTCTTATTAAGTTCATTTACAATTGCTTCTGCAAGTTCATTAAAGTTGTTATATTTGTTAATTCCTATCTCAGTCATTGATGCAGCAGACCCAGGTAATGGAAAGTCCTTCATTCGTATAAAATCGAGTTCTTTACAGACGCCCCTCAATGGACCGCAACTGTCAGGAACACCAAAACCTTCATACTGTTCTATCTGAAACAGATATAGAGGTTATTGAATCATTCGGAACACCACTCGGCCAATCACGCGATCAACCTCGGATGTAAATAGACGGACTATTTTAAAAATTACTGGAAAACCTTGGACAAACTCGATGACGTCAGTTATAATGGCGTTAGCCCTCGAAACTCATTCGGAACATCACTCGGTTATTTTCGTAAACTGCAACATAACTTGGATGTATGTAAGGCGGATGGGTATGTAACAAAATCGTGCATTTTGTTAGGCGGAAACAGTGTAAGAACAACTAGCATTGTAGATTTATATCTTTTAAAGTAAATAACGACTGAAAAATCTAAATTTTTGAGAATGACGAATCATTCTCAAAAATTAAGATTTTTACAGCCGTTATTTAAGAATCTAAAGATATTTATATTGAGATACGATGGTTTCACGTCAGTGACTTAAACGAGTAGCGTTGGCGACTTCGAATGTTTTCACTAACAGTTTTGAGGGCTAACGCCATTTTAACTGACGTCATCGAGTTTTTCCAAGGTTTTCCCGTAATTTTTAAAACATAGTCCGTCTTTGTATATCCGAGGTTGATCGTGAGATTGGCCGAGTTGTGTTCCGAATGCTCGAAACTTTAGGTTAAAACATTCGTCGTCGCCAACGCTACTCGTTTTAGGCACTGACGCGAAGCCATCGTATCCTAATATACTTAGCCAAAAAAGAAACTTTACATACTTGTTGGTCTGTTTTGAATGACTTACAGTGGCTATAGGCCAACTTTATTTACATGTGTTAGTTGGACTAGCTACAGAGACTACACAGACGCAGGAATTTGCGCGATTGAAGCGAGTCCGAGCTGATGCGTCTGTAACTTCCGGTTTTGGTCACATACTCGTGTTGAGCTACGCAAAGTTCATTTTGAGTGATTTTTGTTACACAGTCTCACTCATTCCTTAGCATCGGCACGAAAAAACAAAATTGTTTGTACATTTTTATTGAAACGGGTATGTAACAACAATCGAATAAAGGCAGGGATCAGACTACAGGTATACATAGAGCTTAAATGTCTGTTTATAACGCCATTCTTTAGTTTGGCTACTCGGAACAGGCAATTCTCATTTTAACATCTCGGTTTAGAACTGCTGCGCCCGGTTAGGCCAATCGGTTACGCGTCTGGTTTTCATTCATTGGATCGTGGGTTCGACCTCTGGCTCGGCCGTCTTTCATCCCATATTTGACAAAAAGCATTGTGTTAAGTGTCATTTCTCTCCCACACAATTGGCAAGTGATACGCCTAGGAGAGAATGGCGACTGGTGCCTCAGATAAGAGATCTAGCTGTACTGTGAGAAGCGACAAGCAACTATGGATAGGTGCACCAGCGGTCGAATTTTAAATGTTAAACTATCGAAAGTGACCTTTAAACCCACATTAATAAACAAAAATAAATCGGTTACAATCACATGAAGTGTCGGCCGAGATGAGATAGGCCACTTTTGACGTCATGTAGAGGCCCTGTTACCATTGCATATTTTTCAATTCATTTCATCAAAGGAAGGATAACTGCAAGACAAGTATGCGTATTTAGCTCAGACGTTGGTCTATCAATGTATTTGAACGACTCTTATTACGAAAACGTCAAGGACCTATTCTCAAAACATCACCGGCAATCTTGATTTAATTTCTGTGATTTTTTTAAATCTACCCCTTTGTCCTTTGACCATCAATAAACACCTCATTTTACAAACATCCGGTACTGACCCTTCCATTAACCGACGGATATTTCCTTCAAGTTTCATGTAATAGTAGCATCTGCATTCTTTATGGTTTCATAGCGATACTACAGCCCTCAGTAAGACATGTAAAGTTTCTTTTTTGCTAAGTATATATATATCTTTAGATTCTTAAATAACGGCTGAAAAATCTTAATTTTTGAGAATGATTCGTCATTCTGAAAAATTAAGATTTTTCAGTCGTTATTTAACGTAAAAATATAAATCTAAAGATAGCGCCGGTTGTTTTCGCGCTAGTTTTTCTTACACCGTTTCCGCCTAACAAATTACACAATTTTGTTACATACCTTACAGCCGAGGTCTGTTGCAGTTTACGGAAATGGCCAATTGATGTTCCGAATGGATATTGAATGAGTGGTCATGAAATACCGAATATTATTTCCCACTTAAACAATCAAGACCAATGACAGCGCTTATTTTGCATCACGTGAGAGTGAAATATCTAGATCCATATTGTACAACCAGAACGGGGCTACACTGCAATACGGATTTTGTTCCAAAACGAGAAAACCTATATTGTACGATGAAAGCGAGACAAGCTATATTGTACGATGAAAGCGAGGCTGCAGTCCCAAATATAGATATCACCACTTTTCGCAGCCTATTCAATGTATCAAAGCCTCCGTTTGGAGTTATTGAAGTACGTTTGATCTTGAGAAGATTCTTGATTTCTTCATTTGTTACATTGTTTAGCAAGTAAAAGAAGAATGCAAGTGACATAGAGGGACACAAAATTGTTGTTGTTTCATGATTTTAGAATATCATTTGTTCACATTTAAATGTACATTTCAAGCGACGACGGGTAGTCAGCCTGTTTTATGTTAATTACATATTATAATCATTAAGCACTTATCGACTTGACACATGAAATAAACATTTCACGAGGGATTCTATTTTTAGAACAAACGTTTGTTTCAATTTCAACATGTTCATAGTGACTTGCATTTCACGCCCTTTTCCGGATCATTGGATCTATTCCCCTTGCCTCTCTCAGATGCCGTATATCGTTAATTTTGGAACTTTCAGTGTATGGTGTGAAATAAAGATGTCATTTAACATGATCGAGTGCAATACTGATTTTATTAGATTCGTACCCTGCAGAACCAGTCTATATTTTGACTCGGCTATCGCCTCGTCAAATATTGATTGGTTCTGCAGGGTACTCACCCAATAGAATTCGATCAGTATTGTACCTGATAATGTTAAATAACCTCTTACTATTAAACGAGTCATGTATCAAATGGCCACGTAGAGTTTTCATCAGTTGGAGATGAATAGTTTAATAAATTCTGTGTTAATAGACGCAATTTCATATTGATATTTTATTCATGAAATTACCTTATTTTTTGCGATAAATCGATAGTTGACAATTTTATTTTGAATTAATCGATTTCATTTTATCCGCGTAACACCACCGCAGTAACAAATGATTTTTAATGGTTCCTGTTATATAATCAAGGCACTTATCACCATATAATAATATATTCGTATAAGATATCGTAGACATTCAGAAAAAAAAATGAATCGGTCAATTCTTTAAGTTTGGCTTGTCGTTATGTATAAAAAAATATAACATTTGTAATATAGCCTAAATGAAAATACTGTTTGAAGTCTAATTAAATCAAGCAAGTCGATTGCTATAGTGTATTAGATTTTATAGCGGGGATCAACGCCAACACCAGTCCTTAAGTCCGAGGCCTGGGGATTTCTGACAGAACTGGCATAGAAGCTTCTATACTACAAGTCCATCAGGTCTGTTGTTAATGACCATTTTATTTGCTGTCAATTTTTTTTTTTAAAAAGCTGCCTTTCAAATTTTATTTTTTTTTATTAGCACAAGCAATTTCTTCTTTTCCCACAGTTTCCTACACAATTTACTCCTCAAATTGCTTAAAATAGATAAACTTTTCATAGAGGACCTGATATTTCAGGCGAGACCAGTAAGATTTAGGGCTAATAGGTCCTTCAAGCTGATGTCAATTAGAAAGTGTCGAACCCTGTATACGATGTATAAACAAACACATTCATAGTTGTGGGTGGTTCATATCACGCGCAACATGTTGCTTTATTCGTGTTCAAAATAAAGGCTAACGTATGCAAATATTATTCTGACAAAATATGCACAAATTGTGCACAACAGTTTTTTGTTCGAAAGAATTTCCCGTTAAATAAAACAACCTTGAGCAATGAGAAGGGCACAAACAACCTTAGAACAACTTAAACACATGTTAAGGGTTATCTTATGATAGATTTGTCGTATTATTCAGTTTCCATGGAAGTCAATTGACCAGTCGAATTCCGGATCATTTACAAACTCTCAAATTAATCTTTAAGACGCAGAATATTACCCCGCAAAATTGGGAGTTTGTCTTCATATTTCTTCAAGAACCTATCAGACGCTTACAATTTGGGTTATGTCAGTGAAGTCGCTATTTTTCTCTATCCAAATTCATTTTCATTGGCGTTGTTGATTCTATATTTTTCAATGGGTTTGAGCGTTCTTGAATTGTTTGAGTGGGTGTTTTGAATGAATGAATGGAGCTCTGAATGAGCGATACAAAATGGTTTTGATTTGGGTAATTGTCAATTTCACGATGTAACCAACTGTATATAGTTTATCAATTCACAATCGCAGAGTATTTTTGTGCACCGTTAGGCTATCCAGGCTGCTCAACGTCCGTCCATCACATAGGCATAACTAGAACTTTGAAATTTATACGCGCTCAGAAGTCGAACACCAAAGAATATATAGGACAAAGACGATATATGGACTGTGAGAAACGATAAATGTCCTACACCCGCCCCTTTTAATGATTCGAGCGTTGGTGAAAGGTCAAACATCGCAACTACAGCTTGAGTAAGCTGTGGCTAAGATGTTTCGAACAATATTCAAAGATGATTTTCGAAAAGAGGATTTATTTGTTTAACGCACTTGCGTAATGTGCGTATTGGTAACTACGCCCTTGCAACACAACAAATGAAATTAATGGATGGTCAAACACGGGCAAAAGTCCCATTTCATCAGTAGCCACATTTATGGATAGTGTAGGTTATCATGGAGATCACATGTGAATGTTTCATGAACGGATATGTGTAATTGGTTACTATATAAGTCTATTTAGTAATCTATATGAAAAACAAATAAACAAACAAACAAACAAACAAACAAACAAAGAATTATGAAATAATCACCTGTGATGGAACCAGACTAATTTGCCATAGGAGGAACCTTTAGATTTTGGATAAGAGTACAGGCATGGTGAATATGCAATAGAGGGAGAAGAGGTCTTTCATTTCACTTGCATAAAACCTAGGTTTTTTTCCCCTTAAATACACTTACGTGCGCTATGATGTCGTCATCTCCCACCCTGTCCCAAAGTTGTCTCCAATCAAACGTCATCCAGCGCTTGGACCCCATCAAATCCTTCACCGCTTGATTAACTCTCTTCATGACCAAATGCTTAATTCCTGCTTTCTTCGCCAAGAACGCCATCGAAGATGAATACCCGGCTTGGTCAAAACTTACAGTGGTCTCTGGTATGACTTCTAGCACATTCTTTACCCAGTAATGACCTTCAATCATTTGATCTATCAACGAGAAATAATGGGGCGTGGCCTCATCTGGTGACGTCCACATGCCTGACGCAATCTCAATTCGCCCGCCCTGGACTAGGGATAGAAATAATTCCTTGACGCCATCGGACTGATCCTTCCACCAGTGATAAAGAAAACTGGTTTCTACCCAAACGAAAGTCAAATCAGGATACATATTTAGTTTTTCCATGGTATTTTTCAGAACACGATCAACATATTCTTGAGAATAATCCGAGTATGTTTTTAACCAACCCGCCTCTAGGTGAACATGCGGAACAACAATGACCTCTAGTGTCAACTTATCAAATCCTGGTGTTTCATTGGTCTTGTGAACAAATTCCGTCACATCGGGTCGTAAGAAACCCCTTGGATATTGTCCGCCGGCGGGAGGATATTTGATGAGCAAACAGTCTAGAATTTCACTCGTAAATACGTCACCAGTTATGTCATGGTCCTGCGAGGAAGAATAACATTGGGACGTGTCTAACGCGAACGTCATTTCAGCACTATAACCAAAACCGAAACTCGGTACACTGAATATTCCCAGGGATCTTTGGACAAAGTTGGTCTCGTCATCCGGGCTACTGATCCACATGATGAAGGTCACCATCATGGCGGCGTATAGTGCTTTCTTGCGAGAGAGTTTTCGACGAAGTCTGTTGATATGGAGACGGTATTTCGCTTTCATATCGTCAAGTGGAACGCCTGAAACTGAGACAAAAAAGAGATTAAATGTGACCCGTCACGCGAAAAAGGACCATTTAGGAACTCTTTGAAATGAATATTTGAAAAGGAGATTGGGCCCAGCATAGATCAACCAGAGGTCTGATTTCAAAATTTCTTTCACGGGAAGGTAGAGTGATCATTCTAGATTCAGAAAATAAGCAAAGTGAGTAAAGTTTCGATCCTAGTCAGTCTGCGCAATTACGCACTACCCAGATGGTGCCTTTTCCCGTGACGGGACATATCAATCTGTCATGTTTAGCAGTAGAAATTATTTGCGCGTTGGTCGGGAATATCTAAATATAAAATATATCCCGTTCCCCACGAAAACCTGCCTAAACGACGATAAAATTTACAAGAGACATTAAATCTAATTTTAGAAAAATGTAATATTTTTTACTTGTAAAACAAGGAAAATATCTTGCTTCCCATAAAGAAATAAATGCGTTGACCCGTTTGTTTTACCTTTTTACCACAAACCGAATGTTTATTCTCTGAAGTAAGTAAGGTTGTGGAACTGTCATATATCCGCAACATGTGGGTATACCTTGGTTTATTTGACTCGATTTTGACCTCTGTGGAAAAGATGCTTAAATAACAGTTACCGACATGTTTTATCAATTAGCAATATATATATTACATTCAATACCGTTTGTTATACGCACGTGCAAAACCGAGAAGGGATTATCATATTTTCATTCATCTAAATAGCAGGGGTCAGATTTGGGTCAATGAAACCCACTATACTTCTAAAAATATAGAGAATGCTATCTTATATTTTAACCGAGATGGCTTTAAAACAACGCTTAAAATATCTACAGTAAAATATAACTGAACAGAGTTTATGCGTGACATGTCTTAATGAGCGTCAGGAAGAGACTCGGATATGCTGATGCATCCGCAGAGTCTGATCGATGGCTTCACTATATCGTCGGTGGGCGAACAAAACCTCGTAACTTCAGCTTTCCAAGCTGTAGTTACGAGGTTTCGATCTCCCCAACAACGATTTTTGCTGTTAAGATAAATACTGGTTAAAATAATGGGCCAATCAGCGGATTGTATGCTCCACGTGACTTTCCTGATATTGCGAAAGCTGTTCTTTAAGAATTTTAGAAATGTCAGGCATCGGCCTAATTATCAACACTTCAGATGAAATAAAATCTACAGTAAAGGGCAAAGCAGCAAAAAGTATTCTTAGTTTTAACTTGGTTTATAATATGACCTACGTCGCGGCAGTGAAATGACATTTTATTATATACTTTGATATTGTCTCTATGTATTTGAACGGGAGGAAAGTGTGCAATATTTTTTGATATTACACGGGTGTTATTACACTAGTGGTATAACTATGCAAATTAGCTCAGAGCGAATAGCAACGCTGTTTTGTTATCGCGAAAATGACGTCATAATCTAAACTATGTATTGCGACGTCAGTTTTAAACGGCGTTTAATTTCAAGAATTTTAGCAAATTCGGGTTTTATTTTCAACAGAATATAGAATTTGTGCTCATAAAAATACCGAATTTATTAAGACGCAGCCTCGTTTTTGTCTGTTTGTAAATGACTCGTTTGATAGATTCGGTATTTCATGACCACTCATTCAATATCCTCTATGTAAAGTGCAGAAATAAGAGCTTCAGAAATTTAGACCCGGTTTGTTAAAAATCCGCACTACTCGAACTCTGCGCAGATAAAGTTCTATGTAGTAAGTATCTTTTTGCATCTTGATATTATAAAAAGTTTGATTCTAGAAATACCTTCGGAATCAGCCAGCCTTACTATTTTCAGTCAGATCTGTCCGTGGAAACTGTTGAGGAGCACTATCCACTGTACAAAAAGATCGAGTATTTAGATATTTTACTTATATAACGCCGATACATTTGAAAATAAGCTCACAATCTCACAAGCTCACCCTTTTCGATAGATTGCAATGCTTATAAAAAGTTTTGACTCCTCTCTCCACAAAGCACTAAATAACGGATGTCTCAGAATAATATTGAAAAAAGATTTACCAGAGACATTTAAAAGCTATTATTGGGGCTATTTTAGTTTAAAAGATAAGTGTTAAATAGGCGTATTATACTCAATGAGATGAGATATGCCAGTGGTGCACTCCTTACAAAGAATTTGTTCGTTTGTATGGGATTTAACACCGATTTTAACATTATTGCAGTTTCATCAGGTTGGTCGGAGCACCTAACCATTGTTTCTTATCGTTTCTTACACAAGTCGACCACATACATTACATTCGGGCCACCAGCTTCTCACACTAAGGAGTATTACTTACAGTTAACAACATCGTGAAATTGACAAGGTGAATGATTTTGGAATGATTTAGGAATGAAATTGAATGAGTGTGTAGAGAGAGTTTTGAGTGAATTTAATCGGAGGTAATCCTATATAGAAAATTTTGTTCAGGATGAACAAAATTAGCTATATTGATTACCTCTCTTTAATAAAATATGCATACAAGTTCTATACATAGCTTCCTATTTCTTCAAGAACCTATGCGACGCTAACAATTTGAATTATGTCAGAGAAATCGCAAATTTCTCTGTCAAAATTTATTTTGAATGACGTTGTTGGTTCTATGTTTTGCAGTGGGTTTGAGCGTTTTTAAATGGTTTGAGTGAATGTATAAATGATTGGAGAGCTGAGTGAGCGATTTAGAATGGTTATGATTGAGGTGACTGTCAATTTCACGATGTTATTAACTGTATCACACACCAAATGTTTTGAAACGGATGACTAATGGCATATTGACTGTTGTTAAATATCGAATGAAAGTTGGCCGAGGCGGGGCTCGTACTCACGCCTCCAGGATTGACAGCCAAATGTGATACGGCTGTACCGGGCAAGGCGCGGAGAAAGAAGTGGTAAGTGGTCGCCGCCCTCCATTGAGGATCCAAAAATATGTCCCGTCTTCGAATAGGCGTATAAAAACGGAGAACACTGTTGATGGATCGCTGTCTCCACGCATTGACTCCCTTCATGACAAATCCTCAGATATCAAAATAACGTTTAAGCCTGTGCGTGACATTTCCAACAATTACACAAGTGCCCAATGTTGAGACTCAGATCAGCCTGTGCGATCGCACAGTCTTATCAGAGTCTTAACTTTGCGCTAAAAATATGGCTGCAGGCCGAATATTTCTATTCACAACTTAAAATTAATTTCAATGCACAGCTTGCGTGTCCGAGCTACTAAACGTCTTTTCATCATGCACACATGATATTGTTAAAAATGTCACACACACAGGCTTATTTTTCTTTTAAAATATCAAACTATGAACATGAAACAAACAGCAAAACTATTGAGGCCGACCCAAACGTAAAAACTACAGCTTATCCAGACTACGGGTAGGACGTTCAAATCGCTTCTTTTTCGAATATATTTCAAAAATGGCAATAGTTTCGGAGTTTAACAGTCAGCCCGCCATAAATGAGAGCTAAAATTGGTCAGTTGATTCTTTGATTTTCAGCAGAAAACTGTAAACTGTCTATTCAACTCTTATCACACCATTACCAACCGTTCCAAAATCGTCCAAAACACTCCTAAATCGTTCTAAACGATCGAAAAATATTGCTTATCGATAAACTGATTCAACGATGTTATTGGCTGGTGTGAATTTAAAATCAATTGATTGGGCCGTTAAGACACACAAACAGATATATATACGAAGAAATGTTTAAAGGCATGTAATAAAATATCGATTATTTCGTCCAATTGGACGAAATAAGCGATATGGAATTACCCCCCTTTCATTTTATTCCATACTACCGCTCATTCAATCTCATTCCGAAATCATTCCAACATCATTCTACCTGTCAATTTAACGATGGCAAGATGTTGTTAACCTTACTTACGCGTAACCAATCTGATGTATGTCGTTTAAGATATTTTTTATGTGTCTCGGCCATAGGATATATCTACATTTTTCAAACATTGTAAATATCAAAATGTTTGTTTCAAAACAATGACAGCTGACGAGCCTTAAATCCATCGACATTTAATAATGAATGTAAATATTAAGATAATTAGATTGATTAAATGAATATACTTCCTTTTTACGTGGACTAACCTATTTAATGATCTATTGTCAATGTAGCATTACATAAAACGTTTAAAAGTACATGTTTACAATTTACACTATTATAAAATTGACAAGGTGAATAATTTTGGAATTCAATTAAGTGAGAAAACGGTATTTTTTCAGCGTCTTTTATTTTGAATATAGGTCCAGTTGAAAATGCTTTTCTTTTAGAAGTTATCGAGCATTTTTAAATGGATGGAGTGGGTGTTTTGAATGACTGAATGGAGCGCTGAGTGAGCGATTTGGAATGGTTTTGATCGGAATGAAAGTCAATTTCTCCATGTGACTGACTGTTTCGCATAGCCGCTTATTCCCGACTAACGGATAATAATAATAATAATAATGATAATAATAATAATGATACTACTACTATTACTACTACTACTACTACTACTACTACTACTACTACTACTACTACTACTACTACTACTACTACTACTACTACTACTACTACTTCTACTACTACTACTACTTCTACTACTACTACTACTACTACTACTACTACTACTAATAATAATAATAATAATAATAATAATAATACAAAAAATAAATAAACAGAAACATTTATTCTCTGTATTTAGAGGTGCAACGCCTACTGCTATTTTTTGTCTATTCCTTACCATGGCACACTCCTAAAACTCGTATCGATCAGCAACATATCATCCCAAAACAACAAAGCAACAACAAGTAACGATGAGACTTTATAATTAATTATTCTAAACAAGACTAATTAACCGTTAAGCATAAATTGTGCTCTTGTCTTGTGAATTATTATGTGTTTGAAAAGAGCATTGTCTACTGCTAACAAAAAAAAGGGGGGGGGGGGAGGGGTAAAACCAAAAGCAAAATTTGAACGTCTCAAACTGCACAATATTGTGTTAGTGTCATAACTTTAGAATATAGCGTGGAACACTACGGAAAAAATCTAGACTGGACAGATCGTAATCATCGGTATTCAGGAGAATTTGATTAAGCTGACTGTATTGCCCATGGACCTAACTAGCTGACATGTGGGGCAAATGATATTTGAACCCATGATCTTTGATTTTTGGGAATCACATGTGCTGAGCTTTGACTGCAGTGACAATGGTGTGCATATATGTTGGTTGGCGCGACAAGGATTTGAATTAATTACCCTTATTTCCGGGTATCACAAGTACTGAGCTCTGACTGAATTGCGCATTGACATTGCCACATGGCAAGTTGGGAAACTGGAATTTGAGCCCATGACCTTTGATTTCTGGGTACCAGTACTAAGCTCTGACTGCATTACGCATGGACGTTCCAACATGGCAAGTTGTGCGACTGAAATTTGAACCCATGACCTTTGATTTCTGGTTATCAGCACTGAGATCTGACTGCATCGACCATATACACCTATGTTGCAAGTTTGGCGACTGGGATTTGAACAAATGACCTTTGATTTCTCTCTGATCAAACGTCAACCGAGTTGAAAATGGTACGAGTCTACCTGTAGGTCGGCAAGTATACTGGCAGTGCCGAATATATAAATATGTAGGACTAAGTTGTCACCAATATCATAGGCCTAGATTTAGTACCACCCCTACATATCAGTGAAGGGGGGGGGGGGGTTATCATTGTCAAAAATTTGTAAAAAAGACAACTCATCAGCTCTTAAGGGTGTATGGATATCCTTAGGACTATATTTGGATTTATTTGTCCTTAAATAACACTCGCTAGATTTCAAAAGGGACATTGATGATCGGAATGAGTGTCAATTTCACGCTGTTTTTAACTGTGTGGTCAAAACTTTTTCACGCTGTGCTGATTTTCTGAATCAAGAATTATGATTCTTGATTCCTCTTTAAGAACTTTCGAAATGCGAACACCAGTAGACTTCTACTGGATCTATTCCCTTTTCGTGTTTTTTTAACAGAGTTTCGGGATGATAAATAATTATCATTTGATTTACCACTGAGTTTATTTCGTCGCGCTATTTTTTTACTTTCAATCCAACAGGTTACTAAATCATCAATTAAAGTCCCCACTGATTGCAAGAATCTCGACTTTGCAACGGCTTTTCAAATAACTTTTTGAAATCCTCCTTGAGTGCTAGAATCTAGACTAAGTAGACTTCGCTTCCAAAGTTCTCGTTTGACAATATTCCCTTCTTGGGTGCAGTAAACAACATCGTAAAATTGACAATGTGAATGCTTTTGGAATGATTTCGGAATTAAATTGAATGAGTGTGTGCAGGAAGTTTTGAGTGAAATTAAAGGGAGACAATCCAATATTGCTAATTTGTTCAAGATGAACAAAATTAGCGATGTTAATTACCTCCCTTTAATAAAATATACGTATTGTTATCTGTTTGTATGGCTTCGTGGACCCATCAGACACTTCAAAATCCAAACCAACTAATAAAATCGTAGAATAGATAGATCGATTTGAATTTGTAATTGAATGTCTTAAGTGAGTGTTTGGAATGAATGGATGGAGCGCAGAGTGAATGATTTAGAATGATTTTTGATCGGAATGAATATCAATTTCACGAGTTTTTTTTAACTGTATGAGGCGCATCCAAACCAACTATTTGCAGGCTACGGCTGTGTACCGGCTTTTCCTCTTCTAGCGTACCAAAACCCACTTCCGCCTGCGTGGTAACGATCTGAGCATCAATCAGGAAGTTGAGAGATAAAGTAACATTTAAAATCTTCATTGCGAACTCTGAGTTAAAGAAAAGGCAGGAAGAGATACAAATACAGTCCATCTTGCACGAGTGACCACGTCTATTAAGCGACTTTATTTTTTTATTAAGCGACCGCTTTTTAAACCTCCTTAATTAGATCAAAATATGTTAAAAGGTAGTCATTGTTGGTTTAAAAATTATTGCAAATTAATCTCCTGTTGTTAAAACACACAAGAATCGTCTTAATGAGACAATTTTACTAAGCTCTAACAACATAGAATTTTTTAGAATTTCATAATACTACGCATATTCAAAGAAATATATGTTTCTTATTTGTAAACAAAACGTGTATTAAGCAGCCATTTTCTTTTACGACCGCCTTTTGGTTGATTCGTTTGTGGTCGCCCAAAACAAGTCTTACTGTACAAAGGAAATACGTGATCCTAACTAACCGTACTTATATAGTTAATATACAAAAAAACGATTCAGTATTTATCAATGAAGCCTGCCTTGACCTAATATCGTCTGTCTAATAACATAACACGATATCAGACAGTCTATTTATAGAAACAATTTGCATAAACTTTGACATGAATTTCTTTGATTTTTAAGTGTTTATTATGATTAAGCGCTGAAAGATGATTGCATGATAAATAGAATTACATGTAAGTGTATTAAAATATAAATATTATCTGGTCTCGGCTGCAAGAAATTATCAGGACGAGGCTGTGCCGAGTCCTGATAAATTCTCCCAACCTCGACCAGATTACATTGATATTTAAAGACACTTACATGTTATTCCTTATTTCAAACTAACTTCAACCAACACAATGAAAAAAGAATAAAATGTTCGACTTTTTTTGCCCGTTTAGCTTAAATCCATTCTTATGAATTTTTAAACACTCGTGAAGGTTTCTATGCCAATTCTTTCTCCATTTCGTAAGTTAAAAGTCAATACAATTGGACATTCTGTGATTGTGAAATCATGTATTCATACAAATCTGTTAGAAGTAGGGGTGCACTGAACTGAAATCTAAAAACTGGAGACAATTTTTTTACTAGTTTTTTCAAAGGTAAACTGCATATACAATGTAATATTAATTCATATTATTAGAACGCACCATTGAAACACCTTTGCCCCCCTAAAAAGATCCATCGGTATAATTTGCCATTAAAATGATTTTTTGACAGAAAATTGATGATGACACATTCTACTTCATATTCTACAGTTAAGAACATCGGAAAATTGACAATCATTCCGATCAAAATCACCCTTAATCATTCATTCAGCGCTCCATCCATTCATTCCAAACACTCACTCACATCGATAAAAAACTCTCCGAAATCATTAGGAAACATTTAAAAATCGTTCAAGACTTTCGGCAATAAATTCAAATCAATCTGGGTTTTTTTTCTACGGTTTTATTAGATTGTGTGGACTATCAAGAGTCTGATTGGTCTACGGAGACGTACAAAAATAAGAATACATATATATTTTATTAAAGGGAGTAATTAATATCGCTAATTTTGTTCTTCTTGGACAAAATTAGAAATATTACATTACCTCCCTTTAATTTCACTCAAAACTCGCTCCACCCACTCGTTAAATTTTATTCCGAAATCATGCCAAAATCATTCACTTTGTCAATTTCACGATGTTCTTAACTGTATGCTGGGTCCAAAGTACGTTACATTTACTGGATTACACGTGACATGTGCTCGTGTAAGAACAAATTATGATAATAATACCAATAATGCTGCGTTTCTTTGCTCTATCACTATAACAATAGAATTAGGCATGGAATTTGCTGGTCCGTATTTATCAATACTAAATTCGTCTATAGTCAGTCCATAAACATAGAATGGTCTAAGTTTGACTATAAAGGTTTATCTTAGAGTTTCACAATGATTAAAAAAAACAACCTGGAAAATATCTAGGATGAACATCCAGTGTCAAAGTAATATTTCTCAATATTTTTTTTGTGATTTATACAAAGAGGTCCTAGTTGTGAAACCTTTTTTTATATCCAGCGTTCATCTGTTTTCATCGACTTCAATATAATCAAAGCACGCCCACTCATATCCTATCAACGCAGCTTGAATGTTTAATCACTTCATAAGTAATGGAGGAAAAACATTAATAGGAAACTGATGTTGTTTAATCCTACTTGCTTCTAATGAATATTACATTATTAAACGTGTTTTTTGATTTCAAATATCGCTTGTTCTTACTCTTGCGAATAGTTATACGACGTTTCATTACGATAGATTGTGTAATTCCAGAGATATTCAAAATTCAAAAGTACACACTTACTTTTGGAACGAAGTATACATTAAATAGCAATGTTGCGTTGATGGTCGGGAACTAAGTTAATTTGAGTTTCTACAACACAGGACTTGCAGATCGAAGGTCGGGGGTTTCCCGAAAGACGTATCACATGTTATACAGAAATAAAGTGCAATGGATTTCCCCACGTGATGCGTTTCAAACCAATCAGACTTCTTTATTTTATTGGATTGCAATTATTCAAAAATGGTACCCAAACGTGCACCTTATAAGATGTGAAAAGTAGGATACACTTTGAGCGAGTGCATGACATCTTCAATAATATCACGACAGCGTGATGGACGTAATGGACATAAATTGAGCGGCCTGGGCAGCCATACACTGCATTGAGAATATTTTCCACAAATGACCATAGACATAAGAACTGTAGCTCTCTGTAAAGTGCAACGTGAAGACTCTGATCATACTGTGCGGTTGGACATATATGGAATTGTCGGAAATGTCACTCACGGGCTCATTTCCTTTAAGCGTTTTGCACAGGCTGATCTGATTCTTAGCTTTGCACAAATGTTATATTGTTGGAAATTTCACTCACGGGCTCATTTCTTTAAAGCGTTTTGCACAGGCTGATCTGATTCTTAATTTTGCGCATATTTTAAACTGTTGGAAATTTCACTCACGGGCTCATTTTTTCAAGCGTTTTGCCCAGGCTGATCTGATTCTTATTTTTGCACAAATGTTCAATTGTTGGAAGTGTCACTAACGGGCTCATTTCTTTAAAGCGTTTTGCACAGGCTGATCTGATTCTTAATTTTGCGCATATGTTTAATTGTTGGAAATTTCACTCACGGGCTCATTTTTTTAAGGTAACTGCTGACAGATAGCATAGTCGGATTTTCGACTTTCTTAGAATCTCACTTTAATTGCTGAGATTTGTCTTTGAAGTGCGGGCATTAGCTTACGCGCAATATAAAGAATTTGAAGCTCGTTCATTTGACGTTGTTACGTCATTAAAGGCCCAACCCCTTATCTATCCGCCAAAATCAGTATTTGTATTTTTTTTTTGATCAATCAGCCCTCTTTTACGAAAATAGTTCATTTAGAAAGTCCAAGAACGCCCGAGTTAGTCGTTTAATTTCTGTGCACATTCAAACAGAAAAAAAACCCAGACCTGAAACGCTATCTATTTCGCTATTTTGAAGATTTGACATTCCTTTTTTTTCATTTCAGATTTTATAAATAACTAGAAATTTCTAAAAACATTGTCCGGTGATATATGCTGATTTTTGTTATTTTGTAGCGAAATGGATATGCTTTACATTCATCAAATAAAAATGATATGTCTTCAGGTTAGATTTTTCATTAAGTAAGTAATTCATAAATGTGTTAAAATCTATTGATTTTATGGCCTCCCACTTTCTGTGTCACTAGGAAGGGTAATCAAACATTTTCAGTCATGATTACAAAAGGGTCGATTCTTATGGTAAATAAACAACTTTACCGATCGCCCTATTTTTTCCTCCAATCAAAGGCCGCTATTTCGTTTGAAATTCAAAAAATATATCCCGTAACCTGACGATCTGCTCGAATAAGTGAGCTACGTGACTTTAGGTCATAAGGGGCGGGGACTACATTCAAAACCAGACAGTGACGTCATAATTTTGTCGGATAAAATGTTTCGAAAGACCCTTTACTTGTTATCGAGTATTTATATAAAAAAAGTTTTGCATGCCTATACATAATTACTCACTAAAAGGATGAGAAAATTCTAGAATAATTTGTCTGTATGTTTATCTAGAGAAGATAAATCAATGATTCTGAAAAGGAAATATTAATCTACATAGTATACAGCGGTAAGAATGACATCGACGAGGGCCGCCGTCATAGCGCAGTTGGTAGCGCGTCGGTCTGTCAATCTAGAGGTCCCGGGTTCGATCCCCGACGGCGGCACTCATTCTTTCCTACGATTTGTCCCTCACCAATGGGTTGATAATCGAAGACCTATGTGAGGTAGTAGCTGGAGGCTAGGAGAGAATGTGATGGTTGTACTGGTGAGAGAAATACCAGGAATCCATTTCTAGGTGCTTCAGCCGCCGCGATATAACTGAAATTACCGATCGCCCTATTTTTTCCTCCAATCAAAGGCCGCTATTTCGTTTGAAATTCAAAAAATATATCCCGTAACCTGACGATCTGCTCGAATAAGTGAGCTACGTGACTTTAGGTCATAAGGGGCGGGGACTACATTCAAAACCAGACAGTGACGTCATAATTTTGTCGGATAAAATGTTTCGAAAGACCCTTTACTTGTTATCGAGTATTTATATAAAAAAAGTTTTGCATGCCTATACATAATTACTCACTAAAAGGATGAGAAAATTCTAGAATAATTTGTCTGTATGTTTATCTAGAGAAGATAAATCAATGATTCTGAAAAGGAAATATTAATCTACATAGTATACAGCGGTAAGAATGACATCGACGAGGGCCGCCGTCATAGCGCAGTTGGTAGCGCGTCGGTCTGTCAATCTAGAGGTCCCGGGTTCGATCCCCGACGGCGGCACTCATTCTTTCCTACGATTTGTCCCTCACCAATGGGTTGATAATCGAAGACCTATGTGAGGTAGTAGCTGGAGGCTAGGAGAGAATGTGATGGTTGTACTGGTGAGAGAAATACCAGGAATCCATTTCTAGGTGCTTCAGCCGCCGCGATATAACTGAAATAATGTTGAAAGCGGCGTTAAACTCCATTCAATCAATCAAAAAACATCGACGAGTTTGCTCGAACCAAACCTTTCTGTACTCCACATTTTCACATTGACATAAAATAGAAAAGACGACAGGGTTGAAATAAAATAAAACTCTTACTTCCTTTTTAAATTGAATATCCTGGATCTTTTGAACATTTTAATCTAGTAGTTCTCAGAGTCAAAATCTTAACAAAATACAAACAAATGTTCAAAAGGTACATGTATGCAAATTAATAGTAAAAAAAATATAAAATGCCAAGATCAACTTCAAGGATTCTAGGTATACAAATATTAGCGGAAAGAACGTGATTCTAAGCAATAGCTGACCAATATCGAAAGCCTACATGACCCGTTTAACTGTGACGTATGGATGGAAACCAAAACTTGGTAACTGCAGCTTTTCAATACATTATTAATGTTATTAACTGACGTCTTGTTGCAAGCATTATATAATGGACAATGAATATTCCGTGGTGTTTTTTTTTTTTTTTTTTTTTTTTTTTTTCACACTGCTTTTAACAATCTTTTAGTTATATCTCTGCGGCTGCATGGAGCACCCAACAATGAATTCCTGGTATGTTTTCGAACCCGGGACCTTTTGAATGATAGTCCGACTCGCTACCACTGCGTGGATGTATATGCGATACGAAATCCCAACAGGGAGGCATGATGTCCACAAAAAAACTAACTAAAGATAATACAAAACCCACTAGCAGCAACAACGAGGTTGTGCTCACCGAACGTTCTCAATTAATATGTCTCGCCAAATGACACAGTTATTACAGAAACCAAATTGAAATTAAATTCGCTCCTCCCACTTTTTGCTTACCTCGATTTGATTGAAGAATGTATGACACAACATAAATGACTGACATCATTGATTGACGCGCAGCTCCTTTGACCTGGCGTTATTTGATACAAAAATAAGTCGATCGGTAAAACAGTTATAGTTCATATTCTGACAATTTACGCGTATAACCTTGCGCTCCGCTAACGCTCCGCTTAGGTTATATCGCGTAAATTGCCAGAAATGAACTATAACTATTACTAATGTTGAAAGCGGCGTTAAACTCCATTCAATCAATCAAAAAACATCGACGAGTTTGCTCGAACCAAACCTTTCTGTACTCCACATTTTCACATTGACATAAAATAGAAAAGACGACAGGGTTGAAATAAAATAAAACTCTTACTTCCTTTTTAAATTGAATATCCTGGATCTTTTGAACATTTTAATCTAGTAGTTCTCAGAGTCAAAATCTTAACAAAATACAAACAAATGTTCAAAAGGTACATGTATGCAAATTAATAGTAAAAAAAATATAAAATGCCAAGATCAACTTCAAGGATTCTAGGTATACAAATATTAGCGGAAAGAACGTGATTCTAAGCAATAGCTGACCAATATCGAAAGCCTACATGACCCGTTTAACTGTGACGTATGGATGGAAACCAAAACTTGGTAACTGCAGCTTTTCAATACATTATTAATGTTATTAACTGACGTCTTGTTGCAAGCATTATATAATGGACAATGAATATTCCGTGGTGTTTTTTTTTTTTTTTTTTTTTTTTTTTTTCACACTGCTTTTAACAATCTTTTAGTTATATCTCTGCGGCTGCATGGAGCACCCAACAATGAATTCCTGGTATGTTTTCGAACCCGGGACCTTTTGAATGATAGTCCGACTCGCTACCACTGCGTGGATGTATATGCGATACGAAATCCCAACAGGGAGGCATGATGTCCACAAAAAAACTAACTAAAGATAATACAAAACCCACTAGCAGCAACAACGAGGTTGTGCTCACCGAACGTTCTCAATTAATATGTCTCGCCAAATGACACAGTTATTACAGAAACCAAATTGAAATTAAATTCGCTCCTCCCACTTTTTGCTTACCTCGATTTGATTGAAGAATGTATGACACAACATAAATGACTGACATCATTGATTGACGCACAGCTCCTTTGACCTGGCGTTATTTGATACAAAAATAAGTCGATCGGTAAAACAGTTATAGTTCATATTCTGACAATTTACGCGTATAACCTTGCGCTCCGCTAACGCTCCGCTTAGGTTATATCGCGTAAATTGCCAGAAATGAACTATAACTATTACTTACTAATACCACTATGTAAACATTTTGCGACAATCGTACGATTATCGCAGAGTAAAATCAAACGTCGAAATGATGGTGCATCAATTGTTTTCAATATATCTTGTTTATTACACTATATTGTACTTGGACATTTGATATGTGCATAGCTTAATAATCGTTCTTACATCCGCAAGAGCTAGAAAGGAATCCGAGAAAAAATTCGGCTCATAGGGACAAAATTGGAAAATTTACGACTGGTCTGAAAGAGTCGTATATTTTATCCTAGATTTCCCAATACGACGCCTTTCTTGAAAGCCAAAAAGCTTCCTGAAAGCCAATTTTTATCGTTCGATTGCGATACGACCAAATTTCAATCGTAGGACCTTTCTTGAAAGGAGCCCCTGAATGTGATTTTAAGATAAAAGTAAATCACTTAATTTTTCATCCGATTAAAAAGAAAGCTGTTGTGAGCACTTGACGCGACGTTGAAAGATTCTCTGATTTGTGATATCTGCGCGGAATTAAATTTTTCAAAACAATCTAACCCGAAAACACATGCTTTTTATTTCAAAAGCATTCAGCGGAATGGTGTGGCGGCAGCATAACTTAAATTTAAAATATAAAAATAAATAAAACTGCATACCAAGTTCCCAATAGGGAAGGCTTTCAGGTTTGTTTTGGTTTTTCAAAAGTGAACCGCATACCTTTCGGCTGTGCGGTCTGACCTTGGTTAGCGCGACTTACCAGGGGACCACCTCAACATGCAACGCTCAGAGTCTATGGTTGATCGATCAAGGTCAATGTCGACTCTTTTGGCCAGATTTGCCAATTTGAGCCACAAAGAGCAATTGCTTCGGCTGTGTGGTCTGACCTGGACTCGCGCGAGTGACCAGGGGACCACCTGAACCTGCAACGCTTAGGGTTTCGGGTCGATTGGTCAAGCCAATGGGGTAGAAAACTGCATACCAAGCTGCGAATAGTGAAGGCCTTTGGGTTTGTTCAGGTACGATTCCAGGAATTTCCAGAGGAAACAACAAGATGAAACAATTTATAATAAGCAGTGATCATTGTAGATTATGAATACTTCAAGAACTCATTCATTACAGTTGACAACATCGTGATATCAACAAGGTGAAAGATTTTGGAATGATTTAGGAATGAAATTGAATGAGTGTGTGGAGCAAGTTTTGAGTGAATTTAATGGGAGGTATCCTATATAGCAAATTTTGTTCAGGATGAACAAAATTAGCTATATTGATTACCTCCCTTTAATAAAATATGCATACTAGTTCCATACATAGCTTCCTATTTCTTGACGAACCTATGCGACGCTAACAATTTGAATTATGTCAGAGAAATCGCGATTTTCTCCATCAAAATTTATTTTGAATGACGTTGTTGGTTCTATGTTTTGCAATGGGTTTGATCGTTTTTGAATGAGTGACTGGTTGGAATGAATGATTGGAGCGCTGAGTGAGCGATTTAGATTGGTTATGATTGAGGCGAATGTCAATTTCACGGTGTTATTAACTGTATTAAGTCTGAAGAACAAACTTTATTAAGATTAAGTTGGTCTAGGCATTTTTTGTACTTCTTCATTACTACAGAGTTGAGCAATAAATTGTACTCGTCAATCTTTGAGAATTTTATTTTTTCCAGGTCTCTGGACTGTATATTTTATAAGCCCCGTGTCATAAGCAGCGTCAATTATAACTGAAGTACATTCAGTGGTAAATTCAGGTCAATACGCTTCAAGAAAAGATAATTTCTTCTATGCTTTCAGAGAGTCTATTGAGATCTTTTTTACCCATAATAATTTGATAACAAACGCAGTCAAATGAGTTCTGTTATCAAATTATAAAATGCCAAGTTTTAATCAAGAGTAAGATGAATTTGTTTTTCACCACGTGAACGTTTGTGACGTCATGTAAAAATCAATGTGCGATGTAACGTGTTTCATGGCTACATGCTTATAATTCCGTGTAAATCCTAAGGATTCTCGATGGAGGTACAGTTAACAATATCGTGAAATTAACAAAAGGAATGATTTTGGAATGATTTAGGAATGAAATTGAATGAGTGTGTGCAGCGAGTTTTGAGTGAATTTAATGGAAGGTAATCCTATATAGCAAATTTTGTTCAGGATAAACAAAATTAGCTATATTGATTATCTCCCTTTAATAAAATATGCATACAAGTTCTATACATAGCTTCCTATTTCTTGAAGAACCTATGCGACGCTAACAATTTGAATTATGTCAGAGAAATCGCGATTTTCTCTATCAAAATTTATTTTGAATGACGTTGTTGGTTCTATGTTTTGAAATGGGTTTGAGCGTTTTTGAATGGTTTGAGTGAGTGTTTGGAATGAATGAATCGAGCGCTGAGTGAGCGATTTAGAATGGTTATGATTGAGGTGAATGTCAATTTCACGATGTTATTTACTGTAGTGAGACTCGTCATGGAAGAACGACAACTTAAGTTTCTTAAAAATGAAACCGTGACCCGGGCGCCTCTGAAACACGCCCACCAAGACAACATAAGTATGAAATTGGGGATTATTGTGAAACACTTTTTGATGGTATCTCGACTTGATGATGTTATTCGTCGAAATTAAATATACGCTAACCAATGAGAAAATTTAACATTTTGCCAAGGTTTTATGTTGCCTTTTTATCAATAGAATCGCTGCTGAATTGCTTTAGTTAAACATTTAGTGGAAGTGTCAGCATACCATTCTATTAATGCAGTACATTAATATAACAACGAATTCCAAATTGCAATGTCATAGAACATGTTTGTTGAAAGGTAATTGTTTAGCACCCATTGAATCCAAACCAATACTGTACCTTACTTCATTACATACAAACTACGAAGACGAACTGACCCAGAACGATGGAGAGTTTTCGTCGATCAAACCAGAAAATGGAAAACAAGGCTGTTTGGAAATAAAGGAGAAAAATGAAACACGGCAGGATGAAGTGTGTCTGTTTTCAACGCGTCTGTTTTCGAGGATAAGCTGAACTTTTAGCGCTCTCTGGTAATGTCCCGGGTTTTTCGCCCATGTGAGTTAATATATGACAACATATTGCGAGAAAAGTCAGAAATTGTTCATTGTTTTAAAGAAATGTCTTCAATTTTCACAATATTAAATAGGAATGCAACCATCTCCTTTGGGAAAAAAAAAATAAACAAACAAATACTCACTTTTCATTATCGTCTGCAACCTTTTTTTTTTTTTAATTTAGACCAGTCTAGAATAGCGAACATTGGGAAAGAGCCGGGCCTTAATCGTGACGCCAACTGTGTCTGCTTCGTAAGTCCAAAAACAATCAATTTGGGAAATATATATAAACTTTACAAATGCGTTAACCCATAAAGTTATTTAATTTTCTTTAATGCTTTTCGGTGGTTTAGCGAGAAATAACGATAGAATATTACTTGATAATCTCACCGCAAAAGCAGTGAAATTATCAAAAACTTATACCCTGCTTTT